>OZ022258.1:30071081-30475081 GCA_963978905.1 Trichostrongylus colubriformis
TAAATGAATATTTCATTTTCCTAATCGCGTTCGAATCTGATGGTCTATGTCTGAATGGATGTCTTTGTCAGTGCAGCCTTAAAAAGTATCTGTTTCTTCCAGGTATAAGATCGATGGAATCATCAGCCGAAGTCGTCCATAGTTCCACAGGAGAGTGACTGCTGGAGGATTCCGAATAAGTTCTTTCTCAGAGTTCACCTGCCATACTTCACACATGATACTATGATACTTGTAAATGTCAGCTTTCTTATGTTGAAATGACATCAACAATCCCTCACATTCCCTGTAACTTGGTAACTGGAGGCATTTGCCCTCTCGGTGCTTTGTAGATATACGTACAGTCGCATTCTGTAAACTCTTGAATTTATTCTTCGAACACGTAACGACTTTGAAAAAAAAAATTTTTCGGAATAAAAAACATCAACATCAGTTGTATAATATAATATTTCTTGCAAGCGCTTTAAATGATTCGTCTACCCGTATGCAACTGAAAAAATAAAGCAAATCATTTGAAATGGCAGGTACACGAGATAGAAGCTTTCACTTTAGAAAATGGATAGGGAGTTGGATACATGAATAAACAAGTATATGTTTTAGAATAAATACCTTGATAGTAGAATCATATTAGAGAGTGCCCAATTCGACTTTGTCACCCACAATATATACTACAGCTATTGACAATCTTCGTGCAACCGCATTAGCTCGAAACGGCTCCAGAATCACCTTCAGTCCAAGAAACACCACGAGGAGTGGCTCCCGTGTTCAGGGGGTGGGGGTGGGGGATGGGGAGATGTGCGAACTATGAGTGGAGACTTGGAATTCAAATCGTTGTGGGGCAAAGTTTGCGGTAAATGACGCGCTTTCATTCCTTAACAAACTCCTTCAAGCTGAATTTCTTGATAAGGGTGCTTCTTCATGGGAGGAACAAGGATATGATGACCCACGATCGGTCGTTGCTAGCTCCTCCACGAATGAGCATTTGGCTTGCTGTGCATGACCGCCACACATCATAGATTCGCGTGGCTTTGAAGAGGTGAATGGAGTAGGTCGCACAAGAAAAATGTTCACCGGTGGGGTGAATCAGAGTACCATTTCCCCGGTTTCTGGACATTTCATTTCGCTCTGTTAACAGCTGCGTACTGTCACCTGTGCTCTTAGACTCCATACTCGGTCGGATTACTCCTCGTGTTGCTTTTGGCTCTGAGGGATCATTGAAAATGAGGCGAGTGGAACAGCAATGGCAAGCTTGGAGGTAGCTGTGAGCACCAAACAGTCAATTTCTTCATTAATTGTTCGGAAGCGAAAGAGTAAGCGCAGTCAGCTAGTGCTTCATGAAGCCTCCAGTAAACCACGACGCTTCTAAGGCCGATAGAAATGTTTGATTAGGCGATCTCGAGTGCGTTGAAAAATCAGTGCTAAAATAATCACAGTGCTGCCTAATGGCAATTCAGTGCATTGATTTATTATACTTTGGGGTGACCTAAGCTTATATTTGATACTTGAACTACTACTATTCGAATAATGACCAACCCAGGTGCTGTGAACCCGTCGAGGTCACTCACGTAGCGCTATAATGGATACAGTTTCTTGTGTGTCATTATTCAAAACGCCTTCAGACGAATTCAATTTTTCCGAAGCTTGGAGTTTCCGCCTCAACGTTCACAATCGATTCGCCCGTCATTTGATAGTTCTCGATCAGAGTCATTCGTCTTGAAATCAGCTTATGGGTCCACAATTGAGCTGAAATAGGAGAACCACTACATTAAGACTGACAAGAAAGGAATGGGTACACATGTTCTCTGAAGACAAACATTTCACTTCAGATGAGGCGGTGGTGACGAACTCGCACTCAAAAAGCGCGTAGGTATTATTACGATCCCGGCAGCACTGGTTGTCGTGATGCCGTTTATCCACCGATAAAGTAGTCAGCGGGACCGGGACAACGTTTAAGGCCAGTTTATTCAGCCCGTAGCCCGTCTGCAATCTACTCCACCGGCAGGTGGCGCAGAAAGGCGCGAAAGGCAAGGAGTGATGAAGGTGGAGGGGGGGTGGGGACTCGGGATTCCTATTCTTGAGTTTTGCTCCGTTTCATTTCGTTCGTTCTCTTATGTTGCACTGTTGAGCATCCCTACTTTCATATTCCACAAGCTGCCAAATTGAGCCCTGAACCCGTCGAGGTCACTCACGTAGCGCTATAATGGATACAGTTTCTTGTGTGTCATTGTTCAAAACGCCTTCAGACGAATTCAATTATGGCGTCTTGTGCTGCTCATGACGGAAAAGCCTCTTGCTTTCCATGGCCTGGTGATGTAGCGCGCGGCATCAGTGATAGCTGTAGGGTCAAGTAGAAGTCCCACTTCTAGGGGCTCGTCATTTCTTTGACTTTTTCTTCACTATTCCAACATCTATGGTGCTAAGGCAGGGTTTTTGCAGCGCTTGTCTGCAATTCGCATAACCTCGTCAGTCATACCAAACCCCATCTAATCAAGAAGGTGTAGCGGCGTTCCAAAGCCTTCCGGCGGCTTTTCCTACTTAGACGGCGTCATCTTATGTTACCTCTTTCATTTCCCTGAAACCCAAACATTCTTCGAACCCCTCAATTCCCACGCCTTCGAAGACACAGTGCAGGATAAGGAGAAAGTGAGAATTGGGAAGGCATGTTCTTCGAAAACAAGCATTTCAGCTCAGAAAAAGTGATGAGTGCTGAAACCTACGCTGAAAAAACGGGGTCTGGGGTCTCACCACGCTCCCGCGACACTGCAAATATCGCTGCCAAACATCCGCCAGAGAATTGCCTGTAGTTCAGGACAATGCGTATGGTCGGCTGACTCAGTCTCTCGCGCGTCTGCATATACACTACAGGTTAGTGATTAGAGGGTTGCGAAAGGGGAACGAGTGAGAAGAAGGTTCTCG
The DNA here is from genome assembly GCA_963978905.1 of Trichostrongylus colubriformis. Classification (NCBI taxonomy): domain Eukaryota; kingdom Metazoa; phylum Nematoda; class Chromadorea; order Rhabditida; family Trichostrongylidae; genus Trichostrongylus; species Trichostrongylus colubriformis. The sequence continues at coordinate 30,073,995 of OZ022258.1, forward strand.
CGTTTTATTTCTTGGTTTCGTCTACGTTCTATTTCGTTCCTTTACATTGTTACACTGCTGAGCACCTCTACGCCACGACTGGTTGGTTACAATTGGTTCAAGACTGTAAGGCATGAAAAGATATGCTCTTGTTCCATGTCCGCTTTAACTCACATAGAAAATGATACATCTCCTTCCTTAGCAGTGGCTGGCATGTGACGTAGATGGGTAGTCTGAGACAAGATGCGATGACAGTGAGAAGTGAAAGGATGGCTACTGAGAGCACATAAAATGGGAGATATCTGAAACAAGCTGATCATGATGGCAGGAACTCCTGTGGTAGGCTGAAAGCTCACCTTTGGAAAAGGCTATCTCTGTCGAGATACTCCCAGATTGTGATGATTACCGACAGCAGGTTACTCATCAGATACGTGCAAACGATTATAATGAGTGTGCGTGTGGCGGCGCGGATTCGAGCCTCAAATATACGGAGTATTTTGCTCGGTTAAAAAGGCTTATAGTAAAAAAACCTTTTTCAGTTTGAAACTCTGCTTGTCTTCGACGAGTGCATTGGCTTTCGACAAGCTTGAGTGCGCCTGTAGCCTGCAAATTGAAGAGCTTAAAACCACAGCCTATGGAATTATGCCGCTTTATCGAACTATGTTAATTATGACTTCATGGCTCATGTAAGTGTTCAACTAGCATGGAGGACTTGAAGACACATTTCGCGTTAATCAGATAGGTCGACTGACTTCTTGGAGCGGCAGATCTTTGGGTAACCAGTCACGCTGCACCTTTTTCGCCTCCTCTCGGTGCGTTATCACGAAGCTACACCTGCTCGAACCCACACCGACGCCGCCCATTTTGCTCAGTTGACCAATAAGCAATTCAAGAGGGTGGCGCCAGAATGAGTGCGAGCAGGTGTAGCGCCGGGACAGCGCACAGCGGCGACGCGAAAAAGGTGCAGCCTCATCTAGACTTAGATTATCGACATCTGATAGTTTGAACACTAAATACTCGAAAATGAATATCCTACTATATATAATCGGCTAAGTGTGTCTGCTGGTGTGCGCGTGTGTGTTTGACCGGAAATTCATAACTCGCGTCGCAGTAAAGATGGGATCCTGGTGTTTAGATATGATATAGGGGGTTGTAAGGGGATCTCAATGGTGGTGGACCGAAAGTGATAGCAGGATAAGGGCCGATAAGGAGCTTCGAAAGAGGAATGTCGCCAAATTTGTTTCAGCTTTCGGGTCGATCCTAGTTGCCGACACTGGGTCGCTGGTTATTGGTACGACCACACCTTTTTAGCAGCTAATTACTTTTGCCTCGCACATGAGGTGCGAAGTGACCCCAATTAGCTGCGAGAACTCACGAGTCATCGTGTTGCACACATTGATCCATTAACCGAGTAAAAATCCACTTATTGAAATAGAGATTAACTGCTATTATGCAAATTAAAATAAACATAAATTTATTATGAGCATATGAGACTCGTACAGCTTTACTAGTCACAAATCTGGACGTACGCCTGCAGTATGAGGTGTTAAGTTTGGTCTAAAGTCTCTCCTCAAAACCTCAAAATGCCTTGAAAGACCAATACTAATGAGTCAAGTCGCCAGAGGATAAGTAGCGAGTGCTTCGTTTGCAAGGAGATTATCTTCTTACGATTAGCTAACTCGCTGTCATAGGTATTGCAGAAGAAAGGCTTTTCTTCATTGGCCATCTCATTCCATTTCAAAACGTGTCATATTTTGTTTCTAATGTAAATGTGCATTTAGAAGTTCCATCGGATGTCAGGGTTTATTGCCATCACCAATTCCGCTCTTCGTGAATAGTGTTTAAGACGACCATGTTTCAAAAAGTTTGTGAATTTGTGAAGTGCTTTGTCAAGAAAATTGCCCCATTTATATTGCTTGTTTAATTTGTTTTTACTCATTTTATGGATCAATGTGGCCAACATGATCATCTGTGAGTTCTCGCATCTAATTGGGGTCACCTCGCACCGCATGTGCGAAGCAACAGTAATTAGCTGCGAAAAAGGCGGGGTCGTACCAATAACCACCTTCCCGTCACTCAATGGTGGGTGATCCAAATTGATAACGGTTGGTAAGATTCGATAAGGAACGTCAAAAGGCTAATGCCGCTAAATCCGGTTCACTCTTGGCTAACAGGAGAATGATCATAGTCAGGTATTACAGGGTGTGGGAAGCTTGATAGTGACTTTCGAAACTGAAAAAGGCTCACGGGGCTGATAAGAGCCATTAGGATAAGGGGAAGGGATAAAACCCGGTACACTGCTTACTATCACTATACGACTGCTGTAGTAAATGCGTTTCGTTTGATGCACAGTAACATTGGGTAAAGATATTTTGATTATGTTCCGATATCTGCTGCCGATGCATCGACAGCCGAATTGCCTAGCGTTCCAAATAATGGTGCATGTCTTTTGATACGGTGATTAAAAGCGATCTTGCTTTATGATAGCGAAGCAAGCGATTCATTCTTTCATGCGGTGCCAGCAACAATATTGGGTATCTACCGCTAGACTGTGTAGAATTCCAAATAGTGGTGCATGTTTACAAAAACGATAAGCATCGATAACTGGCATACGAATCTACCACCTATATGGAGGATGCTCAGCAAAAAGTCAACATCGACCGTTCCCCCATTACATAACTCTGTTGAGGTAGATAAATAATGAACAATTCGCGCAGTACTGTGCGATAGCCCAACTGGTAATTTACATCCCGATATCAATAGCGATGGGATGATTCGACTACTAAATTACGTAGAATTCCTAACAATGATAGGTATTCGTAAAGGTATCACTTGGGCTAGCGCTCAGTAGCGCTCAGTGGGTGTAGGTTGGGACACACGAATCTAGGCCGTGACCCTGTAACAGCCTGTGGCCTTTGACCTAAGCCTTTAATACTTCAGACAATTTGTTCATGTAAATCGTGTCCTCCTTGCAAGACTGTTCCGTTGTATAGTCAAATTGTCTGAATTATTCATGTCACAGGGCAAAGGCCACAGGCTGTCACAGGGTCACGGCCTAGATTCGTGTGTCCCAACCGTCATCCGCGCTCAGTAGCTATCACGATGTGGAACTGTGGGATATGGACATCTTCGATACCGGTTGGTCAGTACCGACCATTTCCCTATTACATAATTATATTGTCTTATTCGTGCAGTACTGTGCGATAGCTAAACTGGTAGATGAATAACCGAAGGAGCGAGGAATACATAGTTGTACAATCAACAGTATTGCATTCCTTTCTTTGTGACTTTTATTGATGAAATGGAGAGTTGACGTTGGATAGGGTGCGTGGCAAGTGTTCCGGTGATTAGTGTGGGGTGAGGTCACCCAAAAGTGGATTTCTTACTCGATACGATTGATTCCTGCTGATCAAGGTCTTGGCCTTAGCTCTACTCATGTGAAAGATAAAGGTCGAAGAATAAAAGAAGATATTTGTGAAGTTAAGTATGTATTAAGGTTATAGATAGATATTTGTAACTTGAGTAATCAAGTAAGACTTCCATTGAGTACAATTTCCAATCGAAAGCAGATACGATGCATGATAAAAGTGGAAACCAGTTACTGTAACGGTACATAATACAATGTTGTAATCTCATGAGTCGAATTCGTCGTTTCTATAGTGACCCTCACACTCCACACAACACTGGTGACCTATCGCGGATTTGACCGCGATCACGATTCGTCATCGACCAGCTGACTAGGGCAAAGGTCTGTGCAGGAACTCCGCCAGCTGGACCTCGAGTAGAAGAAGAGTGCAGCTGGAGACTGCGCTTAAAAGGGTCTTCTGACACTCGCCGCCATCCGCCGACACTCGCCGACATTCGCCGACTTAGCTTCGCCGCCCCTTCTCGCCTACACATTATTTCCCTTATATCCATTTATTCTACAATTTCCTTTATATTCATTATTATTCTTCTCTTTGCTCTCTCTCCCTCTCTCTTTGATCGCTTTATCCTTGATTGCTACCATGTTATTTGTTGCATAACTTCCTTAGTTGCTTTGCCTTAACTCCTTCACTTACCGCATGATTACTCAGTTATATTGCTTTAATTCTGTCACTTATCGCACGATTATTCAGTTATTTTGTGTTTCGCACGTTTCAGTTCCTTTCGTTTAATTACCCAAGTTTGAGGTCGCAATAGAAGCTTGGTTGTTCCTCGTTGGTGGTGTGCTAGTCAATAGTTATACAATATCCGCGTGGCACGAGTTATCCACTGGTGCGAGTCAATTTATGACCTGATTTCCCGGAACACTGGTAAGAAAACTTGTAAAGCCGCGCTGGTGGTAGCGGCAAGGCCAGAAATTCTGCCTAGCTAATCCGCCGTCTACGTCACCCCCACACCCACATAGTGATGCGAGGGGCGCGGAAGCGCGTCTTCGAAGGTCAGTGATAGGAGAAAGTCCTACTTCAGTATTATCCGCCGTTTCTTCCATACATTCTCCGCTGTAGCATCGCTGGGCACCTCTTTTTACATCTTCCGCAATCGGCAAAATTCACCCTTGATTATGCTGTCGGTAGCTTTCGCCCGAGGTCCCGTGTTTGCAGCTTTCAGTAGATTTGTGATCTTACAATTCTTTTGACATGAGCTAGGTGACATGTTGGATCGTCAGCAAAAATAAATCTTTCCCTAAGACTTCTTTGCAGCCCTCCAGTTCGCTGGTCTTTCATCGCGGGCCTCTAGTCACTGGGTTGTGTTGCTTCCTTTGAAATATGCATGGCACCCATTACAAATGTAGGTGCATGCAACGGAACAGAATCATCCGTTTTACAGTCACCGCCTCGCTTTCTAGAGGCATGCAATTGCATTCTGCAATCACTTCCATAGGTTCATAGAAAAGCCAAAAATTTCCGGTAATTCCCTGCGAACTTTGGGGAGGGGAGGGGGGGTGTTGAGCAACTTTTAAGATTGGAGAGTATCTGGTGACTTCTGAGATCCTATGGAATTAAAAATTAAGACCAAACCTGTAAATAAGTCCAGCATTGAGGTAGAGTAGAATGAAGAAAGGCGCCAAAATAGTGAATATATTCCTGAAATTGTTGCTGAATAAACTGCGAGCAAAACTAGGCTCATAATAGCCACAGTATAATAGTATAAAAAGTATCTACAGACATCTGAAAATTGACAAAGACGTTGTGCACCTGAAATAGAATAGCCATATTTTTTTGAACAGGATGTTATCGTTCACAAGATCGGACAGTTGCACTTCCCACTCGTTGAACATACCAATACACTGCGGATTTGTTCTAATCTGCAATATTTATCCTATGCAATCAAAGATCTCATAAAATTACAAGAGAAGATCCAATGCGTGGTGCATCTCAAATTGCATGCCGTCGACTCCATCAACATCACGACGGCTTCGTCTCTGCTATGCAAGCGGACATAGCTGGGTGGTGATTATTGGTACTACCAACATTTTTCGTACGTAGTTGATTGCTACGCGCTTAATGTGCTTATCGACCTCAATTAGCAACGAGAACTCACGAGTCATCATGTTACCCACATTGATCCATAACCTGAGTAAAACGACAAATTGAACAAGCTAATAAATAGGGCAATTTAGGGGAAAAGGCTGTTCACAACTCATCAATTTTTTAACTGTGCTTTTTCAAGCCCTTTCAACGAAAAGGTGGAATATCGCTGGTGGCAATAAAATATGAACCACATGGAACTTTCAAATCCACAGGTACATAAGGAACTTGCGAAAACATGACAAAATGGCACGTTCAGAAATGGAACGAGGTGGCCGATGACGAAATCCTTTAACTTCTTATTCTCTGACGAAAAAGACACCGGAAAAAATTCGGCAGTTTGCGGAATATGAAAGTAGGGGTGCTCAGCAATGTAACAGTAGAGGAAGGAAGAGACAAAACGGCTAAAAACCAGAGAAATGGGAACCCGAAAACTCCCTTCTCTCTCGTACCCCTCTGCGTCACTAGCCAGGGTAGACTCCAGACCGACGGAGAAGCTAAATCTGTTGGACGCGAACGTTGTCCCGTCTTCGTCGTCAACTCGTCCGACTGCGGACTGCAAGGCGACATGCAGTGCTGCGGGATCGTGATTAGACCCCACCGCGCCTTCGAATGCGAGTTCCGCCACACATCACCCCTTCTAAAGTAGAAGGTTGGCTTTCAGAGAACATGTATTCACAGTTCTCAGTTTTCCCTACTTCTCCAGCGGCCTTCAACTCATACGTAATGGTCTTCCGAGACATCCTGAACCATTGGGGAGAGGTTTTGGGCTGGATTTCGGCCCTTTTTATGAGAGATCAAGATGGTGAGTGATCTACATACTCTGTTTTACCAAACACTGCCGTGCTTTTCAATAGTTCGTAAAGTTCTTGCGGTCTCCGATTCTCCTCTTTCTAGATGATACTTGTGGATTTTTGCAAAGATTCTGCTTATACCGTATTAAAGCCTGCCAACCACTGTAGCGCTTCTAACCCAAACAGAATTTTGACTTTCCTAGAGGACAATACAACGCGAATTTCCTGTCCTAATGTCACTCACCCCCATTTCTTAAATGCATCGTGACATGTGAATGAAATACGATTCTGTAGGATAATCGACGGTGAACTGCAAAATGATTGAACACAGGCAGTGGTCAGTCTCATGGTGGCGGTATCGGTCTGCGTTTGGATATCCATCTATTTCAATAAATTCCGGCGAAGTTATTACTAGTATTAACAACGGCCGTAAAGTGTTGGGGATCTCGGCGAGATGCATTGCAGACTGCAAATTATGAGCCCAGAACTGCGTAATAGAAACAAGCCTATCCTTTTTCCACGGTACCCACGGTCTCGTGTCACACAAACAGCCCTGAAGGTATTGAATGAGGGGGGCTCTTAAGCTCTGTCGCATCCACCATACCCAGCTGACCATCGACTATTATTTCTTCAAACATCCGGACAGCTTTCTTCATGAGAAATGCTTCAAAATCAACACTGTGCTGAAGCGATCTTCAACGAATTAATCGCCAGTAGATGTACAGAGTTTCGGGAAAACAAGCAAAACAAAGAAACTAATTTTCTGTTGACAAGTTTTGGAGATTCTCATAACTGTTATCTTTAATATAACTTTGTGCCAGCCTTGATATGCGCATTCGGATTTGGAGAGATAACCGCAGGAATTTTCTGAAGGACATCATATCATATTTCCCACTGCTTGTGCTTGCTTTTGTTTGTTGTTTCCCAATGCCCACGCTCCTGAGCACCCGCCAGCATTTTGTATGAGTCTCGTATGGCTGAATTAGATTTATGTTTCTTTTTATGCTTGAACTCTGCGATATTATAGGAATCGTCCATGGAAAAATGAGTTTTTCTGTCATCCATACGTTTATGTTGTATCTGCCTAATGTGGGCCACATGCAAAGTTTCACGCGAAAAAGTGAGGATTCGGATACGATACAGCACCACAAAATCTGGGATGGGTGGCGGGGTCTCCGAGCGAGTGCCCCCTCTGTCGTCCGCCGCGGAGGGAGACGCATTGTAGGAGCAGAATGTTACGTAAAGAGTTCCACCCTACGTTCCCAACCGCGGCGGACGACGGGATTGGGCTTTTACTCAGAGGCCTCGCCCACCCGGCCGAGAATTGTGGGAGCTGTATATCAGCCGAATTCTTTTCGCATGAAACTTTGCATGCGGCCCTTACTAGGCAAATACAATATATATATATATCTGGATAACCGAAAAAATCATTTTCCGTGGACCATTCCTTCGAAAAACAAATGTGCCCTCGAAAATTCCAAATATAATGGCAACTGATATGTATTTTATGATACAGATCTTTATTCGGCTAATGGATCGATGTGAGCAAACGGTATTCTTCAGTTCTCGCAGCTAATTGAAGTCGCTTCGCACATCAAATGCGAAGTAAGCCTAATTAGGTGCGTAAAAAAAGTACTCGTCCTGGCATAGCTCGGCTATTGCCATGCACCCTCGCACCTGTAGGTGTATATTGCCAAGGATTGCCAGGACGGAGAATATTTACAGCTATCGCAGCGACGTATCGGCTTCACCTGTCACCTGTCAACTGTATCCTAATCAATTATTGATCCCCTCTGACAAGCGCAATCAACCTCTCCATTTGTCCCCATCGGATGCAGGTACTTAAAGAACCTGTTCCATTTCTACATCAAACCACATAGAAGTCAACCGCTGGGAGCCGTGAATACCGCTTAAAAAACTGGACACAAATTCCAAGCTGCAACAATATGAGCGCTGAGCCTTCTTGGCGAGTATGGAAATTGAGATCATCTCAGACGGGTTACATAGACGCAGGAGTTCTTCACCTACATGAAAGGCGAAGCATCAAAACCGTCAGAGGTTAATCTTAACGAAAGCGGTGGGAGATCGTGCATATCCTTGCATAATTACAAAGGGGATTCTGGAAGAACTGAAACCTTCTTACGAAATCACGAACTCACCGTAACTTCCTTGAGCATTGTGCCTTTGCTGATCAATCCTGCCATGACGGCGATGAATGCAATTATTTTCCGATTTTTTTGAAGAAACGCCACCTTGTCACTGTTAACCGTAATGCAGTACCTGTGAACTTATCTACGAATGGGCAAAAGGGATGGGAAAAGAATCTGAACATAATTGTTAAATGTACTCACCTTTCGATGGCGGCGAAGGTGATCAGGTAAGTGGAAGCGGTGATGCCAATGTGAGAAATAGTCAGCATTGGAACCATATAAGAGGCCCTGGAACCTCTCGTGAATCAAAATAAATCTATACGAAGACAGGCAGTTAAATGGTATTCTATGAACGAATCAAGAATCGTTTGCATTGTCCTCAAGATTGTAAGTGCACAGTCAAGTGCAACGATGTTTCACAATCACTCAGGCCAATAATTGGGTTGAGGAATAAGTTCTCGCGGTTTTTTAAACCCTGTTTTTCACATTGTTCCTTTCATCTTTCGACGAAGCTCATATATGTGTTCCATAGAGCTTTTTTTGCTCTATAAAGTGCTACTATCTGTTTTTTGATTCCTTCGACTACCTCATATTTATGAGGTTTGGAAATGAAGTAAGCTGGAGGCAAAAATCGGCGACACTTCGTCTTCCTCGTCTGCCATCGGTATCAAAAAATTTATGCGCATATGGTTTAGATAGAGCTTTTTCAGCTTTGCAGAATAGTGCTACTTTTTGTACAAATCACTCAACTTTTTGCTGTTTTTAAGACTCACAAATGCAGTACTCGCAAAACCGTGCACTTTCCTTATCTCCTCTTCCTCGCCTACCATCAAGATTGGAGAAGATGTGCATATATGCATTCGATAGAGCTGTCTTTGCTCTACAAGATGATACAACCCATCTCTCAAATCCTTTCATATTTTAGCATGTTAGAATAAGTTTCCACCTGTTTTTCAAGTTGAAATTGTGAGATAAAAGTGAATTTTTCGGCACAAAGTTCTAAAATATTGGATAGAGCTCTTTCCACTCTACAAGACAGTGTTTACGGTTTTTGTTCGAATCAATTTCGCTATTTTTTTGATCATTTAAAAGTCGACGAAATCGAGCATTTTCGGCACCATGTGATGAAAACGTTCGATTTCGTCGACTTTTAAATGATCAACAAATAGCAAAAATCAATTTGAACAGAAACCGTGACAGCTATCTAGTAGATTAAAAAGGGCTCTATCGAGTGATATAAAAAACTGCCAAACAATCCTTTCTAATACGCAATTTTGAACTGAAAAACTGGTGAAAACTTATTCCTACATGCTAAAATATGAAAGGATTTGAGAGATGGGTGGTAACCTCTTTTAGAGCAAAAAAAGCTCTATCGAATGCATACATGCTCATCTTCTCCAATCTCGATGGTAGGCGAGGAAGAGGAGATAAGGAAAGTGCACGATTCTGCAAGTACTGCATTTGAGAGTCTTAGAAACAGCGAAAAGTTGAGTGATTCGTACAGGAAGTAGTACCATTTCGTAGAGCTAAAAAAGCTCTATCTAAAACACATACGCATAAATTTTTTGATACCGATGGCAGACGAGGAAGACGAAGTGTCGAGAGTTCCAATTTTTGCCTTCAGCTTACTTCATTTCCAAACCTCATAAATATGAGGTAGTCGAAGGAATCAAAAAACAGATAGCAGCATTTTATAGAGCAAAAAAAGCTCTATTGAATACATCCATATATGAGCTTCGTCGAAAGATGAAGGGAACAATGTGAAAAACAGGGTTTAAAAAAACCGCGGGAACTTATTCCTCAACCCAATAGAACCATGGGATCACGTAGACGATTTCTTTAGGAATACAAGCAAGCATACTTTGCAACAAGGACTTTTTTCTTAAATGTATGTTGGTTTGGGGAGTATTATGGCAAAACTCCGCTGGTTTATCGTCGTAAAAGCAAAGAATAAACGCTCAAAGAAGCCGTGACGTCCTGAATGCAAAAGCAAAGCGGTCGGAAAGTCAGAAGAGGGTAGAACGTCGCAAGTAGCGTTGCTCGTTGCCAAGTCTCCCTTTGCAACTACAATATCTTCATTCTACGAATGAAATAAATGTACGAACTCTCACTTCTAAAAAAATGATTTTTCCACTGAATGTGAACAAACATGGTCTAAAGGAGTGAATTTCAATTTCATGAATTTCATCAAAATATACAGTAGCGCTCAAAAGTCTTCGGCGAAATGGTCTTTCACTTGGGTTTTTTCACTTGTAACTTTTTTGCAACTGCACCGATTTAAGAGAAATTTTAGTATGTTGTACTCGGAGACACTGCATACTTAATATATGGTTGGTGCAATTGAAATTGCCGTTTCGGCCACCCTTCTAAAAGAACGTGTCTTTGCCCAAGACGCTTCGTTTGATACTTTAGTGTGGTATACCGATTTGAAGCTTGAGAGCCGGCCTTTACAGCTGTGCCACTTGTTTTTTCAAAGCACTCCATCTAATCGTTTTTCAGACCTTTAAAATGCTAGTGGAAAAAAGTCAAGTTCGAGCTATTTTGTTCTACGAATTCAAACTTCGTCGCAACGCAGCGGAAACAGCTCGAAATATTAATGAAGTTTTTGGAGAAGGAACGCTCAACGACCGTACAGCTCGGCATTGGTTTGAGAAATTTCGAAGCGGATGCGAGAGCTTCGAAGATGAGGTAAGAGGGCATCGACCTTCGGCGATAGACGACGAAGAACTGAAGAAGATCGTCGAGGCCGATCCACGCCGATCAACTAGAGAGATAGCTAAGGATTTGGAGGTTGACCACACAACGGTGGCTAGGCATTTACATAAGATCGGAAAAACCAAAAAGCTCGACAAATGGGTGCCGCATGAGCTTACCAAGAGTCAGAAATTACGCCGTTTTGAAGTCAAAAAAGCTAAACGAGCTAGGTTACGAAACCCTACCACACCCAGCCTACTCCCCAGACCTCTCCCCCACGGACTACCATTTCTTCAGACATCTCGACAATTTCCTGAAGGAGAAGGTCTTCAGCAATCAAGGAGCTGCTCGATCTGCTTTCGAGGATTTCATTGCTTCCAAGAATCTTGATTTTTATGCTAGCGGTATGAGCAAACTTGTTTCTCGTTGGGAAAGATGTGTAGAATGTAAAGGGTCTTATTTTGACTGATAAACTTTATTTGGTCATGAGATATGTTGATTTGAAGAATAGCTGTGGCAAACGGCAATTTCAATTGCACCAACCTAATACTATTTTGGCGCGCAACGGTGTAGGTTACGTGGTTATATGAAATTTTTTAATTTTGGCATGCCATCGCTATGCCGTCCCGCTGTGCCGCTGTCATCAAAAGTCGTGGTCTTTCTACAAAATATTAATGTTCTCTGAGGCTTGCTCTTTTTGTTTTTGTATAGAAAGCCGTTTTTCTTGAACAAGCCTCTTACTTTTTTTTGGGTGGTCTTGTAGTAAATTCTTGTAAAAAATCATGAAAAGTGGCAAGCGGCGCTCAAATAGTAGGAAATGTTGACAATAGGTTCAGGCACCACATATTGAAATTTTGTCAAATTTGGTCAAGTAGAAAAAAAGTTATGACAAAAAGTTTTCGCCGAAACTTTTGAGCGCTACTGTAGCTCTCAAAGCTCTATGGATCAAAGATTCGCTGTACGTTAACAACTTTGCATAGTTCCCAGCATACCATCGTACATACCGTACATATCGTACATAAATTTTTGGACAAAAAATCCAAAAAAGAAATCATTATACAACGTAACATGGATTGACCCTGAATGTGGTGATAAGTCGAAGCGCATCCAAATAATAGCAGTCGCCAAAGTGGTAGTAGATGACGTGACACGTACCAACACATACCGAAAGGTATTGGTCAACGTCAAAATCTTATCTTTTCAGATTGTACCCTGGACCCTAAAACTAAAGCCATTATTGGGCTTCAGGAATTTCATTGCCGATACTGTCTTATAAAATCTTTTCAAGAACGGGAAGGCGCATCAGAAAGAAGCGAAGGGCATTTCTCATTTCTGGTAATGGTGGAGCATTATTCCCCTCCAGCTGCAATCGTTTCTGGCTACCAGAGTCTTTTTCAACAATTCAGCGCGATATTCTCGTTGATGATTAGAACGCATGCCATGTTTCCGTTCAATCTTGCTCCCCAACAAGGCATCCTAAAGTGGGCCGTCCCCAGCAACAACACGGGATTAGGAGTAGTCCCGAGTGAGGGGTTCTCAGTCTCGAAACAGAATTTGTATGGATAGCGTGAAACTTATATCATGAAGGGAAGGCTTTCGGAATAGAACAATCCCTTCTTGCGACACGCCAGACATTTCACTTCCCTTCAGAAGTGAAATGAAGCATACGAAAGTGATGCGGTACACACAAATTCGTGTATGTCTCGATGTATACTTCCGTGTCTTCACGCTTACGGAGCCACGCCTAAGGATGAAAACCTCGTTTGGACCCAATGGGTGTTGACCGGAGATCCGGTAACTTGGTACTGTCAACAAGCGTGTACATACTGGCGGCGCTGCCCCATACCCCACTGCCGCCATCTTTGCGCGGCACTTTCAAGAAAAAACGACAAAGCCATGATATCCTTCGTCTGCGCCGTTGAGCAAAGCTTCAACAGGATTTGCTTTATCTCGAATAATTCCATTCATCATCGGCATAAGACTCCATCATCATCTTGAATAAGGTGCCATCAGGTGCTTAGTGCATCGAATGAGATTCGCTGAGATATGTACATAAAATACTGCACGCGGTACTTGATGCGAATGTTTCCATACTTCCAAATTCGGCGGCGTCGTAATTACATTTTGCTTTGCGTTAGTTTTCTGCACACTGTCCCTATCTCCACAGGTCGTTTTTCATATAATACCTAAATTCGTGACAGACGCACGGACGGACGTACATAAACGGGGTGTATATCATTAGGACAGAAACGTCGCGTGGTCGTGTCCGGCACGCGACGGGATGGTGCGAGCTATGCGCGCTGTATTGGAAAGGTCCTGAAGCGATTACGCCTAGAATGAGGCGTAGAGCACCGTCATCGCTTCAAGACCCATCCAATACGGCGCGCATAGCTCGCACCATCCCCATCGCGTGCCGAACACGGCCACGCGACGTTTCTGTCCTGATGATATACACCCCACATAAACAAAGCGTTTTATACAGAGTATATACAGGGTACAGTAAGGATCGAAGCGAGCGGGTGTGCAGGAAGTGAAACGGCATAATTCAAGGACTTTTTTACACGTCATTTTGATTTTCTCATTTTCATGACAGCACTTCACAGCACGGAGGCACGGAAAGGGGTGTGCACTTCAATGTTCCGTTTTCAGGCCGAAAATTGTTAATTGGGTTCGAGTGTGCCTCAAAATTTTTAGGTTAGCGATGAGATTTCGAAAGTCATGGAAGAGACCTAGGCTCAGTATTGTACGGACCACCACGAATGTGCGGTCCGTGCAATAAAAATTCGTAAATCGGTTCCAACCTCGGCATAGAGTTTAGGAAAAAATCGATAGGAATGTACAATGTTCATGCTATCCTACACGCTTAAAATAAGCGAAAACACGCCCACCGTGGGTAGGGAGTGTTACTGGTCGGATGAACTCCCCGCAAAAATATTATTAATCTCTGCAGTGATTTGGAGACCGGGAGAAATAGGGAAGTGGTCAGTAGCAGCTGCCGCTATGAAAGGTCGAGACTTCTGAACGGTGAGCTGAGCATTCACAGTAGTTTACGGGACTTGGCATTACATGAAAAACAGCCCGTGGAGATGGAGTGAATTTCGGAAAGGGTAGGGCATGGGAGAGGAAGTAAGGGGCACACATAGACCCGTCAAGCCCCACCCACGGTGGGCGGAGCGTGCAATACTGTGTCTTCAGAAGAAAAAAGCAATGTCGATTGACCTACTGGCGCCCATAGTGTTTCGCGCATAGTAGTGTACGCAAGCCAACTAGTACGTAGTGAGTGAGGGGCACTATTTATATTTCGGGAATGGCCAATACTGTGATCACGGGAGTAAATCTGATAGTTCCATCGTAAAGTTCGCCTTTTTATCCATATATCCCACCATTCAATTTGCCGCACGGCGCTACTTGTTTATTTTATAAATTTTTGAAAAATTTGTCGACACAAGCCTTTTTGGTGAGTTTTCAAACTGTGTGGGTTCCAGCGGGAAAATATTTTTTACAAATCCATGTGTTCATGTAAAATTGCATGTTTGTTGGTGGAAATAATGTTTAGGGATGCCTCAATCTTAAGATGGGTGACATGGCGATCTTGCTTGATCATATTGCACCCAGCATCGATGTTTTCTGAAACAACTGCTAATTTTGGACATCCTTCACGATGTCTCGTCGGACAGTGGACTACGACCACGTGAATTCCCATCAGCGATACACTATGGTCTTTGATGGAGCATCACTGCCAAATTTTTTGAAATTGTTTTAACATTCTATTTTCATTTCCAGAAAAACAAAATTTTTCGGATGAATATAAAATAAACAAAAAGCGCCGTGCGGCAAATTGAATGATGGGGTAATGTAAGGAAAAAAGGCGAACTTTACGATGAAACCATCAGATTTACTCACATGATAGCAGTATTGCCTATTCCCGAAATATAAATAGTGCCCTACGTAGACATATGTATATATCACCATGAGCATTTGGGGGAAAAAATTATCGATTCTTGGAGTTTTTCCAAGCTCCACACGTTCTTTAGTTCTCGCATAAGACATAGAAAGTCATCCCTACGATGGTTGACGTTTGTGGTGAAGCATTTTTAGTAATAGAGATAAAGCTGATTTCCTATGGAAGTTCTTCCAAAAATCATTCTCAACCAGTCAGTATACTACTTGAGGGAACTGTGCTCGTTCTTTTCTGTCATGCCTCCTACCGTGTGAATTCGTAGGGACGAACTGGAAGATTTGCATGGTTAGTGGCTTAGCTCAAACTCTCTTTCTCCTGATTTCGTTCCTATCAAATTTATCAAAGCCATTTTACCAGCAATACCTGATCCGTTGGTATACGTTTTCACTTTATTTTTCGTAAGAGCTGAAGTTCCTAACCGTTAGAAGATGGCCTTCGTTGTTCCAGTACCTGAGAAACACCCTCCTCAAATCCAGGTAACCACCCCCCAGTAAGCATCTCATCAGTCTTCGCCAAGGGGCTCGAAAAGATACTTACAAGGAAAGGTTTTTAACTTCCCATGGAACTTTGGAAAGTGGCCGGATGGATCGATAGAGCTCCGAATACCCGAATAATAACACCACATCCCCTTCTGTATCTACTGGGCTGCAGGATAGTTTTGGTAACATTTTTTGCCGAAATAACTTCTGGCAGGAGTCACGAGAAATGCTCCCACTACAAATGACTTATCAGGACTACTATTACTACTTATCAGAGCTGTTTCTATCAGTGGGCTTGCAATGACGCCTTAACTTGAGCATGACGACTTCTCGAGATGGTCTTCGGCTTATTCTACGTGAGTATTGCCTTGGTCCAATGCAGACGAGGGGATCGTGGCACTCAACACCACCACAAGCTTACTTCTAATTTATATTTTTTCTCTATTTACTCAGGAATTTGCGTTTATAATTTTTCACCATCCATCATGACTCCATACAGGGGGTGCCAAAAAAAGTAATTTTGTCTCGTCCACTTTCACCCCACTTTAGTCGAACTATAGCAAATTCTGTTGAGGTATTCACATCCCCAGATTCAAGAGCAGACCTCACTCTATCACTATACTCCGTGGCAGCCTTCTGCACGAGCAGGCGAGGAAATAGTGAACAAGATGTGTCACCTCAGCTGGACAAAATCCGAAATTTCGTCGCCCTCGTTCACAACCTTGCTGAGGTCCGTTCACTCTGGGTACCTAAGGGGATTCATACTGGGTGGTGTTCTTTAGGATCCCGTTTTTTCCGGGTTCCCAGCGTCCTTCGCTTCCAAGAGCCAAAACGTGCACTTACCACTGAAACCCCTCCGGGGCGGGTTTGGGCATGAAAATGATACTTCGGATCATAGCAGCCTTGTCCAAGCAGCAGGGGCTCTGTGACTTCCATGAACCGAAGGGTCAATCCTTAGGAAGCTTCCCACAAAAGAGCTACCATGGAACCCGGCTCCACTGTTTTAAGGGGACCTTGATACCGTGGGTGCTCCAAAGCCCGACTGCGCCGCTTAAAGGTTCTATATTTTTATGAAAATCAAAGTAGAGAGTCTCAGCTTGTTCCTACTTTTAGAGGAACATTTTGGGAAAATTTTGCCATAGTTCTTTCATTTCTTTCGTTTCCCTATGTCCTGTATAATTGGGAGATGTGAGCCGTGGGCAAAATTACTTTTTTTTGGCACCCCCTGTATAGGAATATGAATAAGTGTAAATATCGAAACCATTTTTGAAAACTTAATGCTCCCTTTACTTTTTCCTCAAATGCACACTACGCGATAATCAGATCAGTGGCTTACTTTCTTGGGGCAGAGGTCCTTAGATTCCTTCTCACGCTGCACCTTTGTTGCGGCTGCACGGTGCACCCTCACGATGTGTGTCTGCTTGAACACAACCGACACCTTCACCCAGCCATATCACACCGGGTGTGCACTCTTATGACAAAGAATCGCTTCGCGGCGTCGCACTAGCGGCGCCATCAGTACGAGTCGTTTGAAATACCGCTCAAGACGCAATGGGCTAGTACCGTGAGGGATCCTCGATCGCAATTTGTAAGCTTCCGAAGTTTGCTTATAATGTTGTGTCGCTGTTTCAACATATAAAGCTGCAAACGACTCGCACTCGCGGCCGCCGCGGGCGGAAACGCGATTTTTGTCATAAGTGTACACATCCCATCACACCTAACCTTATAAGACCAAATTCCCAACGAGGCGCTTACGTGGACGAGGAAACTTGCGATAAGAAAGATAATCTTATGAAACAACAATTTCTATGATAAAAGCAGCTTCAAGATTGGAAATTGCTTGTCTAAGGCCAGGTACAATTTAGTTGGATGAGCATGCTCGTTGTGTTCAAGCAAGCATAACACCGCGGGGAGTGGGGTGGGCGACGATTGTTAGAATTTTCGCGCGGCCGCCCGCAGCGAGTGCCAGTTGTTTGTAGTTTTATCTGTTGAAACAACAAAAACCATAACATTTAAGATTTTCCGAAGCTCCCAACCTGCAATCATTGAGGATCCCTCTCGATACCAGCCCACTGCGTCCTGAGCGGAATTCCAGCCAAGTGCAGCACCGCGAGTACGACGCCGCGAAGCGAAAATTCCGCAAATCGACCCCCACCCCACTGTAAGAGTGCACCGTGCAGCCGCAACAAAGATGCAGCTCGAGCAGTTTTCCGAAGACCTACTTGCTCTAAGGAGTTAATCTCTGATCTGATTATCGCGTGGTGTGCCTTTAAAGGCATCAGTAGTGGTAAGGGAAAACTGAGAACTAGGAGTACATGTTCTTCGAAAAACGAATCTTTTACTTCAAAAGAGGTCAATGTGGCAAAAATCTCATTAAAAAATGCGGCTTGGGGACTTATGACGGCCCCGTGCACGGCACGTCTTCCTGCGGTCCTGTGGCCGGGCGAGTCGCCGGGGAGGGGCGGGAAAACGATCGCGATCGGCTGATTCAGCCTCTGATTTGTCTGCAGTCCACCGCGGCTAGCGACGCAGAGGGACGCGAGAGGGAAGGAGGATTTTCGGGTTCCTGCTTTCGGTTTTTCCGGGATGGAGGTCGACTGGTACATTTTTGCGCGGCCGTCCGCGGCGAGGGGCGCGGCGAGTGCGAGTTGTTTGTGTATCCGTTGGAACAGCAACAACCACAACATATAAAAACTTCCTGAGCTTCCAACCTGCAATCTTTGAAGGTTTTCACGATACCAGCCCACTACGTGCTGAGCAGAATTCCAGCCGACTGCAGCAAGTCGTGCTAACTGCACCGCCAGTGCGACGCAGCGAAGCGAAAATTGGACCAATCGACTCCACCCGTTTTTTCGCACTTCTATGTCGTTCTTTCTCTACTCTTATATTGCTGAGCACCTCCATTTTCATTATGCCCCGATTTGTCAAATCCATCCCTCCCGGTGTCTTTAAGTCGCTCTTGCTTTTACAGCATCCTACGTGTATATGTATTAGGAAGTAAGCCCTTTGTCAGTTATGTTATGCATCTTACGCTTCGACATTCAAGAATGCCCCTCCCCCACCATGACACCAATCGCGAAAGGTTTTCTTTGAATCCTACTAGTCGTCGAAAAAGTTTTTTCGTTCTTTTAAGACGTGCTTTTCTCCCGCACAAGTGCTCTTCAGCAATTTCTTTTGTACATACACATGTAGTACAACTTCACACGCATCTATGGGTATTATTGTCTTTCATCTCCCGGATAACCCTTTTTGATAAAATAAATATATCAAAGGAGTACCTTCGGGGCCTTCTACTATATAATTTTAAATGTGGCCTCTCAGCAACCGAGTCCAGTCGTCGTATAAACGCTGCATTTGAGGAGGGTTCAATGTTGTCTGAACTTGTGGCACAACTTTGGTTCAATCGAGAAGGCAACTACAACGTCAAAGATTCCGACCGGTCCGGACCCCCATCAGGGGTTGACAACGAACGATTGCGGGTGCTGGCTTGCAACACTATACTAACGCAAACCTATACTGTCAGCAGCCGTATATTCTGGTCGCGAAAATCACAAAGAAACGTCCGACCATGGCACGATTCTTTTCCTACAGGATAATCCTCGCCCACATATAGCAAAAGCGACTCGCCAAAAAATTCTCGACCTTGGATGTAAAATGCTGCCCCATCCACCATACAGCCTCCATCGGATTATCACCTTTTCCTTCCCCTATCTAACGCCATTCAAAGAAAGACCTTCAATAATGAAGACGACATGGAACGGTGTTGTGCAACTTCTTCAAATCAAAGCCAGAACAATTCTACGCGGATGGCATAGTAGCAAGTTGGCTGAAAGATGACGAAGAGTGGTAGAACAAGGTGGTGATTACCCTGTCTCATAGTATGCTCTGTTTTTTGTAAGTAAAAATGAATTGGTTCAAAAGACGTAAAAACTTTTTCGACGACCCAATATATACGAGTGTTGGATTTCTCAAAATTAAGTTTAGTACGTGCAGGAGGGATTGTTTCGCACCGACGACGTGGGTTTGATGCGTTGCTCCAGCCATCACATTAGTCGCACCAGATCTATTTTTTACAGGTTTTACACAGAAAGATCCGCTTAGTTTTCTCTTCTTTAAATCTTCTGTCCTCTTCATCAAAACTCCTGTGGCCCTTTTGTCATGACCTTCCCTAAGTGGAAATCAGAATTTCATGCACCTCTCTTAAATATCTTACAAAAGAAAGCTGCAAGGAGCTCTTCAGCAGAGGATTTTTTTTAGATACGAGAGCACACCGTGGCTTCAAGATTATCATGGAAAACACTTGCTCCGCTATTTCTGCCTAATGCGTAGTGATGATGAGGCTGTTTTGTTTTTGACGTCAAACTACCACAACGCCACCGATTGCTGTATCGGAACGAGGGAACGGCCCATCATTGAGCCTTTCTATAACCAGAGCTGCAGTCTCTTCATGAAACTGCCCGCAAATGGCCACATTTAGTAAAGTCTGAGGTTCTTTGGGGTAGGCGCAGATATGGTAGATCTTCTTGACCAACTAGATGACTTCATAGTGCACATAGATGAGAGCAGCAGAAGAGAACTGGAGCTTCTTCGGCATATAAAAATTAACACCAAAATGTTAGGTCTCGGTGACAGCATCCGCCTTATGGCTTTGGACAAAGCAAATTTTGGCGATAAGTGATAGTGATAATGTCGGTGATATAAAACGAATATCCGATATGAAAACCGGTGCAATTGAAACAAATACATTAGCATAGTATGTAGCCAGGTTGTACACAAGTTTGCCCATTGATCCCACTGTTCATTCTGGATCACCACGCGGGTTTCATCTTATTATGCAATTGGAAGAACGTCAGGGCATATTTAAAAAGTTCTATTTACCAATGCCACAGCACTGCTTCTTTTACTTAACATCAGTCGGGTTGGCCGGCTGACGCCGGCCAACCCTCCTGGACTCGGATTGGCCGGCTTCGCCGGCCAATCCTCGTAGGGGCGGCTTCGCCGCCCCGGCAGGGTGGCTTTGGGGCTTTCTGCTTTGTAGTGAGAAGCGACTCTCGGCTCGCCGCTAGCGCGGCGAGCCGACTTTCGCATGCGCGCTTCGCGCGCATTGCAGCAGGAATAGGCCCTGTGTATAGAGAGCGCACATAGCAGCAGGGAACGGATAATACGCGGCTTGTATATATTGTGAGCTAACCTCCAACGATCATCGGCTTTGGTTGAAATAAGAGACACCACACCCATCTGTAACCTCTTCCCCACTGAAGGCAAAACCCCTTAAAAGAAAGGCAGGATTCGATACGAACACAAAAATAGAATTGAAGCACTTAGTAGTACCAAAGTAAGGAAGATGGATCGAAACGGTCAAAAAATCCAAGTAAGAAGACCCCCTTCCCATCGTTGATCCAAGTGTGTAAGGCACAGTCGCAGAGGGGCGGCCACGCTAAAAGGAGCGGCAGCAGTTGGAGGTGTCTCATCGTGAGCGCTGAGGCGCTCCGTAGTAATTGACTTTTGAGGATTAAAAGTTTGGAGAGGACGTGCATGTATCAGTTCTATAGGAAACACTGACCTTAACTGATTGCCGAGAGATACACCTGATAATAACACACCACTCCCCAATGGTAACCGAGAACAAACAGACACTTTGTGAGTGTGGTACCAATATTGCAATTATGGCCGGGCTAGGCTTAGAACTTATGCACTCTATACACAGGGGGTTGACGTGTACAGAGTACATAAGTTTGGTGGGTTGACTCCTACTCAATCCTAACCTGCCCGACCTCCACACCCCGTACCTAATTTGCTTCTTGTGTGCTCCCTACATTTTGGTCTGTCCCTATCCAGTTCTTACTCGTACGACCTGAGCAGTCCCATTCCTGACCTTCCCGATTTTCGGAACCCAAGCGAGGGTTTATAAATTTGAGTACCCATCGGTTTCGGCGCAGGCCCCGCCCATGGTGGGCGGAGCTAAGCTTAAAACTTATATGCTCCGTACACGTGACCCCTACCCAATTCTAACCTGCCCGACCTCCACAGGCCCGTGCCTCATTTGCTTGTTGTGTGCACCCTTCACTTTGGTCAGTCCCTCCCCAGTCCTTACATGTGCGATTCAACAGATCTGCCTTTCTTAACTTGCCCGATTTTCAGCACTTGAGCGAAGACCTGAATTCGTTTATTCATCGATTTCGGCGCGAGCTCAGCCCATGGCGGGCGGAGGTAGGCTTAGAATTCATGTGCTCCGTACACTTGTGTTTGCCCTGTGCTATCCTAACTTGCCCTACCTCTACAGGCCCGTTCCTAACTTGCTTCTTGTTGCTCCCTACACTTTCGTCTGTTCCTACCCAGTCCTTACTCGCACGACCTCAGCAGTCCCATTCCTGACTTTCCCGATTTTTGGCACACAGGCGAGGACTTAAATTTGTGCAGATCGATTTCGGCGCAAGCCCAGCCCATGGTGGGCGGAGCTAGGCTTAGAACTTATGTGTTCCGTACACTTATGTTTTTACGCTGTCCTAACTTGCCCTACCTCTACAGGCCCGTTCCTAATTTGCTTCTTGTGTGCTCCCTACATTTTGGTCTGTCCCTATCCAGTCCTTACACGCACGACTTCAAAACCCTTTCCTAACTTGCCCGATTTTCTGCACTTAGGCGAGGACCTAAATTCGTTTATTCATCGATTTCGGCGCAAGCCCAGCCCATGGTAGGCGGAGGTAGGCTTAGAATTCATGTGCTCCGTACACTTGTGTTTGCCCTACGCTAACCTAACTTGCCCAACCTCTACAGGCCCGTTCCTAACTTGCTTCTTGTTGCTCCCTACACTTTCGTCTGTTCCTACCCAGTCCTTACTCGCACGACCTCAGCAGTCCCATTCCTGACCTTCCCGATTTTTGGCACACAGGCGAGGACTTAAATTGGAGCACTCATCGGTTTCGGCACAGGCCCCCCCCCCGGTGGGCGGAGTTAGGCTTAGAACTTATGTGCTCCGTACACTTGGTCCCTACCCAATACTAACCTGCCCGACCTCCACAGCCCGTGCCTTATTTGCTTGTTGTGTGCACCCTTCACTTTGGTCAGTCCCTCCCCAGTCCTTACATGTGCGATTCAACAGACCCTTTCCTAACTTGCCCGATTTTCAGCACTTGAGCGAAGACCTGAATTCGTTTATTCATCGATTTCGGCGCGAGCCCAGCCCATGGTGGGCGGAGCTAAGCTTAAAACTTATATGCTCCGTACACATGACCCCTACCCAATCCTAACCTGCCCGACCTCCACAGGCCCGTGCCTTATTTGCTTGCTGTGTGTTCCCTTTACTTTGGTCAGTCCCTCCCCAGTCCTTACATGCGCGACTTCAACAGACTCTTTCCTAACTTGCCCGATTTCCAACATCTGAGCGAGGACCTAAATTCGTTTATTCATCGATTTCGGCGCAAGACCCGCCCATGGTGGGCGGGGCTAGGCTTAGTTCTTATATTCTCTGTACGCTTAGGTCAGCCTGTCCCCACTCCTAACTCGCGCGACCCTCCAGGATACAGTTGAGATGAGGCCCTACCGAGTCTTAACTTGCCCGATCCCTACAGGCCCACTCTTGATTTAGCCGATTTTTTCAACCATTTCTGCGCGAGTCCCGCTCACGGTGGGCGGATCTAGGCTTAGTCCTTAATGGGCTCCGCACACTTTGGTCTACCCCTACCCATTCCCAACTTGCCCGACCTCTCCACGTTGCAATTGAGTTGAGAGTAGATTATGTGACAAAAAACGGACACATGCACACACACACAAACACACCAAACTTCTGGTTTTAGCTTGCCTCTCATGTGCTCCGTACATTTTGGCTTACCCCAACCCATCCCTAACTTGCCCGACCTCTACAGGTCCATTCCTAGCCTGCCTGATTTTTGGAACCTGAGCGTGCACTTAAATTTGAACACCGGCAGTTTCCGCGCAAGCCCCGCTCACAGTGGGCGGAGCTAGGCTTAATTCTTATGTGCTCTGTGCGCTTAGGTCAGCATCTACCCAATTCTAACATGCCCGACCTTTCCAGACAGCAGTTCAGTTGAGACATATAACAATGGGGTGGAGTGCAAGTGTTCCGATTGGTGAGGTCAGGTCAGGTTGCGCGGCGGATTGCAAACAGGTAAAGACAGGTAAAACACGCTGCCAAAGCTCCTCCCCTAAAAAGGCTTAGGCAAATCTGGGAGAGCCCAGACGGCAGGACACGCCACCATTCGGACAACTCGCGAAGGGCGGTGACCCAGTTCGGCGCCGACCTCTAGGAATTGGAACACTTGCAACACACCCCATAACAATGAGATAGGGGTGTATGTGGTGCAGACAGGTTGCAAATGGTTGACGCTGGACTGTGGGAGTGACATGGGTACCCTCGGTGTATCCCTAGGTAATGCCTCCTTTCCTTACCGGCCCATCACAACACGGCTGCCATTCGCCTTTCGAGGCTCCTTATCAGCCCTTATCAGTTGCTATCACATCCGTTCCCTCACCATTGATGTCCCCTTACCACCCCTACATTACCTTAAAAATTCAGGATCCCAGCTTTGCTGCGACGCGAGATATGAATTTCCCGCCATTCGCCTTTCGAGGCTCCTTATCAGCCCTTATCAGTTGCTATCACTTCCGTTCCTTCACCATTAATGTCCCCTTACCACCCCTACATTACCTTAAAAATTCAGGATCCCAGCTTTGCTGCGACGCGAGATATGAATTTCCCGCCATTCGCCTTTCGAGGTTCCTTATCAGCCCTTATCAGTTGCTATCTTTTCCGTTCCTTCACCATTAATGTCCCCATTCCACCCCTATATTATCTTAAAAATACAGGGTCCCAGCTTTGCTGCGACGCGAGATAGAAATTATGCGGTGAGCGGACAGACAAACACACACACAGACAGACAGACAAACAAACACACCAAACTTCTGCTTGATATATAGAGTATGATGATGATAGGAATAGGATGGTTTTGATTCCATTCCTAAATTGCCTCTCATGTGCCCCGTATTTTGGATTACCCGAACCCATCCCTAACTTGCCCGACCTCTACAGGCCCATTCCTAGCTTGCCTGATTTTTGGTAAGTGAGCGTGGACTTGAATTCGAACACAGGCAGTTCCGCGCAAGCCCCGTCCACAGTGGGCAGAGCTATTCTCAGTTTTTATGTGCTCTGTACGCTTGGGTCAGCCCCTACCCGATTCCAACTTGCCCGACCTCTCCAGGCTGCAGATCAGTTACGAATGCATTGTGCGGTGTGCGGACAGACAGACAGACACACACACACACACACGCACACACACAGACAAACACACCAAACTTCTGGTTTATAAATAGAGTACGGTTTCTGCGCAAGCCCCGCTCACGGTGGGCGGGGCTAGGCTTAGTTCTTATGATCTTCGTGTTATGATCCTCGTGCACTTTGGTCAGCCCCTACACACTCCTTACTTGCCCAACCTCTCCATGTTTGAACTGAAAGTGCAACGTGACAAACAGACACAAACACGACAAACATCTGGTCAAACTGAGAGTGCATGCAACAGACGGACGGACACACACACACACGCACACACACACAAACACACCAAACTTCTGCTTTATATATATGTATAGGATAGGATAGGATATGGCAACTCACCAAATTGCTTTAAGGGTGTAGCTAGCTGTCCAGTTGATTAGCACACTGTTGGATATCACGGCTATGTACGATATTCCTATGAAGACGTCGAACAGCGACAGCAAAAGCAGATACAGGTTATAAGAGTTCCTGAAATGATGCAATCAAAGATAGTGCCAGTGTCGAGTCACGCATCCCAGATTCTGAACGGATATGCGGTGAAAAGGAGGATGATATTCTTCCAAAGGCCTTAAAATCTTCAAGACAGCGGTTGAAGGCACCAATCACGATGAATTCGTTTGGTTATACCTCCCAATAATGAAATTAAAGATGCTGGAAGTCGAAAAAAGAAGCTTTTCAAAATACTAAAGGAATCCTGAACCTTCGGCATACAATTTGTCCGGGAAGATTATCCTGCTAACGTTGACTTCATATCAAAGTGTCTTTCTTATTTCATATCACCGCTCCTGATATTCGAAAACTTCAATGTGTTTTCCTTTAACCACGCAATTCACGATACTCTGAGGTCTATACACTTCCTTCGCTGCCTGAAAACGATAATACGACGCCTAAACAGCTCCAGAACATATCTGGAAGCCGGATGCCCCACACACCCGACGTCATTGCTAATAGAGGTGGCATGTAGCAGAAGAGGTATTCCGACACGCTCTGTAGCTTTTTAAAAGTCGCAGTTATCGTCATCTGGCTGCGGAGGAGGAGCAATGCAGCCCCATCTCCCTGCATATAAACGACACTAAAAGACTCAAATTGCAGTGAATTGCGTGATCAAAGAACATCTCACTGAAGTTCCTTCTCCGGGTTATCGTATGGACTTGAATGTGATAATATTTGGCTTCTGATTGCTTCTAATTTTTTTCTAATTCTAATGCCTATACTTGCCTCTCGAGCTGTAAATATTGATCTGATCCACTCTACACGATTTCACTCCGAAAGGAGATACAAGAATCGGAAAAGTTTTTGCAAATTAGAAGTCAAAATTAAAAGTAAGCTGTACTGATCATATTATCCTCGCAACACGACGTATTTCACATTTTTCGACCATGAATTAGTGAAGAACGCTGTCCTTTTGCAGGTTCACATGAGAAATTCGAGATCTAATTAAATCTCGACAGCTGAACTAATTGAATTGCGGCACGGCTGTAAACCTTCGGAAGGGTAGAGTGCAATCAATTTTATGTAGTGTGCAAACAAAGATAGAGTAACTCGACCTTTTGTGTAGAGAGCTCGGAAATACTTCAGCCGAAAAACTGATTTCCCATTTAGTAGTTTCGCTCTATTTTCTGTCTGTATCCACCTATCCAGTGCGGCGAATTCTAACACTCATAGTTGGTAGATGGCGACATAGAATTTGGCGTCACCCACGAAGCCAAATGGCTGTCCGCCTTGCACATGGTATTAGTCCCTCACCGACAGATGACCATTTTCGGTAATTTCTAGAAAGACTGCCGTTGTTCCGCAGAAAAAAGTGGTCTTTCATGCAAAAACAATCCAGATCCAGTAACTTTTGAAGACACCAGGAGGGGGTAATTTTGGCTCACGATAGAACAGACGTAGTGTGGACGACTTGAGTGGCCGCCATTGCACAAACTCGCAAATTTGACGCCTTGGCATGGTGCCAAAAGAAGATGGTTCTAATATAGATTTGTTTTTTTCCTTTTAGTTTTAACTTTGTTCTTTCCTATATTGTTTCTAGATGTACTTACAAGTCAAATAAAGTCGGGAGGGGGGAGACGCAAAATTTTCACCCACGTCAAAGCTTCTTTCCCTTCCTAGGGTTAGGCTAAAGCAGATGAGACCTGCTTTGACAGATGCTTTTTAATGTGGGAGGAGGGAATATCAATTTTAACCTAAGCCTAGTAAGGGAAAGGAGCTTCGACGTCGACGCAAAGTTGCGTCTCCCCCCGACTTTATTTGACCCTTCTGAGATTTTCAGGTATAGAAATGCACAATTAAGAAGATCCATAAGTAAACACGTAAATATGTCACTAGAAAACAGTAAAGAGGAAATAATTCTAAAAGAAGGTTACATCAGGCCGAAGACAAGCTTTAAAATGAACGAAGCATGGCTCGGCCACGGAAGCTTGCAGTTCGGACGGAAGCGCGCTCTGGGGGCAAATAGCGCCCTGTGGCGCGTTTTTCAACGCCGGTTTCGTTACACATTGTATCTACCGAACCCATATGTTTGTTTTCAGACGCCATTGTTTTCGTAAACGTTATTCTGCCCTCACCCCCCTCCCGGTCCTTTG
The DNA here is from genome assembly GCA_963978905.1 of Trichostrongylus colubriformis. Taxonomy (NCBI): domain Eukaryota; kingdom Metazoa; phylum Nematoda; class Chromadorea; order Rhabditida; family Trichostrongylidae; genus Trichostrongylus; species Trichostrongylus colubriformis. The sequence goes on from OZ022258.1 coordinate 30,101,442, forward strand.
AGCTTGTTGCAAGATATAGCAGTAGCCAAATACTACTGTCCTCTGATTGAAGGTAACGGTGAGGGGAATTTGGTTGATTGAAATGCCAAAAAGGATAAGTACGACACTTACACCATCCTGAAGCATATCGAAATGCCAGGCGTCCAACACCAATCGCAGCTACTGTTGTGCGCCGAAAGGTGCGAAGGTAAGCAGTACGCCAGCAGTAAAAGAACGGAATGAAGTGATCAAATGTAGGAAGTTAGGACTTTCCCACATTATTTCGCATAGAGAACGTGTCTTGGCTGCCCTTGCATCATGGAGGGGGATCTCGACGGCGAGCAGCCAACCAAGAGTGTTCGCTTCACGAGTTGATGAAGCCGTGATGACGAGTGAAAGACATTCTTGTGAAGCAAATTTAACTAATGGTCATCCTTTTGAAACCTGCCAGACCAGAAGGCGTGCCTTCCCAGTTTTGATAACTTTCATTAGTAACTGTAACTTTGCTTTTGAAGACTGGCCGATATGGTGCCCAAGAAGTCATTGCATAGTCGATAATGCATATATATACAGTAGCGCTCAAAAGTCTTCGGCCAAAACTTTTTTGTCATAACTTTTTTCTACTTGACCAAATTTGACAAAATTTTAATATGTGGTGCTTGAACCTACTGTTAACATTACTTTCTATACTTGAGTGCCGTTGACACTTTTCATGGTTTTTTACAAGAATTTACTACAAGACCACCGAAAAAAAGTCAAAGGCGTGGTCAAGAAAAAATGCTCTCTTTACAAAAACAAAACGAGCAAGCCTCGGAGAACATTAATATTTTGTAGAAAGACCACGACTTTTGATGACAGCGGCACAGCGGGACGGCAAAGGGATGGCACTCCAAAACAAAAAATTTCATATAACCATGTAACCTACACCGTTGAGCGCCAAAATAGTATATTAAGTATGCAGTGTCTCCAAGTACAAGATACTAAAATTTCTCTTAGATCGGTGCAGTTGCAAAAAAGTTACAAGTGAAAACTCAAGTGAAACACCATTTCGCCGAAGACTTCTGAGCGCTACTGTACATAAACAGCAGAATGATGCCCAGTACTCGTAATGTTAAGACAGTAGGAGCACATTTCATCCGATTGGCGTGATTATAGCGTGATACTTAGTAACAACAAACAAGAAATTAGAGGAATGTGACTAAACTCTCCTGTGGCTGAAATTTCTTCCCACCGTGATTATGTTTCGCGACGGGCGGCATCGATGTTTTTCTATCGGATTCTCGTAGAGTTGGAGCCAGACCAAAAAGAGGTAGGAGTTCACGGGTCAGCGTAAGTCTTGTTAAGGAGTTCGAGCATGGTTTTCATCACAAACTGCGCTACCCACTGTCTCCTTAAGCTCCAAACGTCTCTTTATGATAATAGCATTTTCCCATTTAGTTCCTCAAATCACTGGTAATCCCATAAAGGAGATAATTTTTTGAAGAAAACAGTGACAGGTATGTATACTGCACATTTACACTGCGTAAATAACATCGAATTCCAAAAACCTATCCTCAGATTAGGTTCTTGTGATTGCCGTTCGCGAACTGCTGCAAAAAGCTCTACCTAAGAAAACAACCGATCACCAACTTTTCCATCATTTATACCATTAATGAAAGAGGATAGCCCTCAGATTTGAAAAGTGAAGCTTAAACTGCACCTGTGCTGCTTGCTGGTGACGAACACGACGAATATGAAGCTGTTGAAACAGATACTGATGATAGACAGAGCCACACCAAAGACGACGGCAAGGACGAAGCGCGGCACAAGCAGGTACTCGTCGATCGTGTTGCAAGCAATGTACAAGGCTTCGTCATCCAATATTGATGGAGCAATACCAACGAGAGCATCTGAGTTGTTCATGGCAGTCAGTAAACAGCAGTCAATGACCACTGCACAGATGCACTGCTGATCTGAATCACGTTGAGCCACTAGAAATACTTGCTTTTGTCAGATATAGTTGTTATCTGAAAGCTCGAAAACGGAAAAAAAGGAAGAAGAGCGTTTGAAACTTGTATCCGGTCATGAGGAGAGCAGACTTCCGAATACTGAAATGACGCGAGGACGCTGCGGATGCGACTTGATCGAAGTAATGGATCAAAGTTGAATGTTGAGTTCATCATGCATTTCATGACTGACGTGTCATAACGCACACTAGGGGTCTATTTCGAAGCGCCTGACAGAGCGCGGCCTACGGACTTGGGTGAGAGTGTATCGAATTCTTTCACTCCGCCACACACTCTCACTATTGCCACGCACTCTTACTCTTGCCACTCACCCATGTCCGTAGGGCACGCCCTATCAGGCGCTCCGAAATGGAGCATATGTATACTGTATGACCCCGTCGTGCTATGAAGAGCAGTGGTTTCATTTCGCACCACATCTTTTTCTGGATGTAAAGAGGACGTATGGGTTGTTCTGTAAGCCTTTCACAGAAGGAATCCGGTAGGAGTGAACCACTTCTGTGATACAGCATATCGACTTGCACAAAGAACTTGCTCTATAACCTGGAGCTCCTTCTCGATAGACTCATGACAAGGAAGGTCCGTATTTCTCCTGGTTTCATGTGAAAGCATGTTACTGCCCCAAAAACCAAGGATGCCCCCCCCCCCCCCCCCCCCGCCCACTTCTGCCTGTAACAGTTAGACAGGGAATAAGTGAAAGATCGCAGTGGAAGGTATACATACATGCGTGTAAGCAGCATCATAGCGAGAGGTTTCATTCATTACCGTTTATGAATAAAGTAGGTTCAGAATATCATCCCAGTATGATGAGTGGGATTTCTGAATTTCGGACGCAAAGTACAAATGGTGCAGAGAAAGAAGTCGATCGCTTCCTTTGGTAAGCACTCACAGTCCACAACCACTTTTATGCGCTATAGCGCACTTGTTTGAAGGAGTATTTGGCCTTAATGATATCTCATCTGGATTATGCGATGTCTCCGATTAAACCATTGGCATTAACACAGTTTTTTGGCTGGTATCGCATGTGGGACCGCGCGTTTGCGTGCTATGACATCGGATGTGGAATTTCAGAGAAGCGTTAAAGGCACAGTTCACGATCATCGCATTCAGCAAATATTCTAAGGATGTCGAAGAACTCAAATGTGAAGGAGAAACCGGAAAAAAACTTCAGAAACTATAAAAATGCGGCCTTCCCAAGCTTCGCCTTGGACTAGATCATAACACAGAAGTGAGCCCTCGCAAAGACTTCTACTTGATCTTATCACTCAAATTCCACCGAAACTACCTTCATGATAACACTACCTTTACTACCGAATTTTGTCATCCTATCTTGTCACGATCAATATCAGGCCTTCGCCAAGTAGTTGCTAGCGGAACTCCGCTGGTCAATTCGACGGCAGGTGTTAGCCATCTTGAGATAGTGGACGTCATCTTATACGGCTTCTGTACGCGCTTACTTCGCATCATAGCGCCTCGGTGGAGATACTCTCTTTTCAACTGTGGGGAGCTATCTGCCTATAGATAGAGCTAAAATAGTCAAATTGTTGTGAATCGTACCCTTGAAAACGACATTCTCAACGATGAAATGCTCAAGATCTGACGGGGCTGGCCAATGGTCTCAATCCACAGGGTCACTGGTTTGCAAATTCATGGTTTCTGAGGGTTTTGGATTTTTTCAAAGCATATTCACGCGAGCAATTGTGAGAATTCATAATTAGAAATACCGTGGACGTGACTTTGTGTACCAGAAAAGTGATCCCAAAAACAATCAGGCAGCTGAACTCCAGTGTTCCAACGCTCACATTAGCTTTAGCAAGAAGGATCTCAATTTACATCGCCCAATTCAAATGAAATAGGGAATGTATTGTAACTGTAGACTTTTAATCAGCATTACAGGCATTATTGTGATGCTGCAACTACGTGGAGGAAAATAATAGGGTGCCACCCAACTTGGGTGACATTATGATTGGTTATTAGAGAAACAATCCAATTGCACCTCCCGCAGGTACCCTATCGTGCGCTCTACTCAGATCCGTCCGTGCAACTCGTGGAATTACTGCATGGATGCCTGGTGGTCCCAATGGCCTTTTCTCTGGACGAATTAAAAAAGTAAGCCTGGAAATTAGATTTGCTCTCAGAGTATGCCACATTCAGTGATCAGGAGCGAGATGCTCAATCTAGATCCTGCTTTCAGAGAGGGATAAAAAAACAATATCGATCAATCGATCAAGAGCATTCCTTAGTCATTCAAATAGCTTTTAGCAAAGTAACAACAATAAATCTCTTTCTCACTCACAGTTTGTGAGGTCTGCCGCTGAAGAAGGCACTGTAGGACGCAATAAAGACATGTACCAACGAAAGCGGGGCGGTGGGGGGCTAGGAGCGGATACCCCGTACGCACCTACGAGTCAAGAAAAAAATTTCCCCGAAAAAGATTCGAGCACCTGAACATCTTCTGCAAGCAAGGTGGGCTGTTATTTGGAGCAATGCAATGTTCTTTTTTGAAAGCGGTTTTGACAACTCGTGAAGTGAAACTCTTTAACGGTTTTGCAGCTTTGAACATGTGGTTGCGACTTTGCTTCGAGACGCAAAGCCCCCAGGCTTCCCTTCAGGAGACCCGCCCAACGTTACAGATCACGTTCCTAATTCCGCGTATTGCACTGTGTAATTTCAGTTTTAACTTCAAAACTTCAGTGGCAGTATCTGTGAAGTATATTGGAGTGGTAATGCGGCTGACAAGACTAGTAGAAACCCTCTGGAACACCAAGATTCTTCGCCTTGTTCTCGGCAAGTAAAATGTATTGCTTTATTTCAGGGTTGTTCTCGGCAAGTGAAATGTATCGCTTTTTCAGGGTTTCCAAAGAACTATCGTGCTCTTTGCTTTGCATAGGCTTTCATTTTCCAACAATAACAAGCAGGAAAGGTGACGTGAGGTGGCCAAAAAGTGGGCCGTTCATAAAATCAGAATCAGCTAAATGTGCTGTAGTAAAGGAATGCTTTTTAAAGTGGTAGATACCATCTTAATGTCAGGCGATATTTTCGAATGGACACTCGCTTCAGCTTGGTAACAAGATCCACATAAGACTGAGTTGGGAGTTCTCTCAGAGAAGCCTCGTATGAGAACTCTTGAGAATGCAATCGTAAAACTTTCAATCTGATTCGAATCAATTCTCTGGTAGGCCTGTCATGGTGTGAGAGCTTCTCTATGGAGAAAGCTGAGAGTTCGTTCGTTTGCATGCACAAGCAGTGCTTTTCTGTGCAATGAAAGCTTCAAAATGTAAGGATAAGGAAGGAGCTGTTTTTTAGAGGGAACACTATAATTGCAGGCGGATTTGAAATTCTGAACGTCGCTAAATGGTTGGTTGCATCAAGCGAAAGCGATGCAGAAGTATTTCAGTTCGGGAGTAATGAGACTTGCAGTTTATTTATGGGCTCACTCATGGAGCAGGAACCATTTAGCGCGACACGTATATGTGTGAGAGGATATGATGAAGGTATGCGAGACAGGCTGTCATTCGCCGATGATTATAATGGCGGAAAGAGACGTGCGAGAGACACGAACATGTAAGCGCTGGATCAGAGGCCAAGGTTGCTATAATGCTCAAATGAAGTGGGTGACTAGGGGGAACTTTCAGGGAACGCTAATCTATGAGTTCGGACCGCTGGAGATGATTGCGAAGAGATCGAACCTGAGATGATGGACCTGCGTACGACTCTAATACAAAAAATGTTTAAATGTTTTCTATTCATCAGACGACATCCTTGATCATCGACAAACAGCGTGAACCTCATTAATATAGTGCTCTCCAACTATTTGGATGGGCTAGAAAAGGCTTTCCATCAAAGACACAGACCATAACAAGCAATCAACGGCATACTTTTGGTCCGAAGCCTTGTGCGAAAACAACATTCAAAGAAGTGAAAACAAGGAGGGCCATGTAAGTGAAGAAAGACATCGCGCACATTCATAAATGGTTGGGAATTCGAAAAGCTACTCCGATACATACGACACATTCTACTGATTGGAAAGCCATAGTGGAAGCGGGTTAGCGTAACAAAGGAGCGTGATTCCCGCCGGGGAGGAGGGGCCAAGCCAGTTGGCGGCTCAGTGGGAATTTCGGACCTTTTTTTTGGAGTTTAGTAAGGGGCAATGGTATGTGAAAAGATGTGTACGAACCAAATGGGCGATTGATTAGTAACCTCCACTCCACTTCTGTTGTGACCTAACCTTGGTTTGCACCCCCTTGAAGCTTACAGGGGTATATTGAAACTCTGCAAGCATGTGACCCTGTTCTTTCATTCTAGCCATTAGGCCTTATTCCTTTCCTCCTGGCAACAAACTATACCTCCCCCCTCCCCCTCGCACCTCAGGAATATTGAGAGATTGTAGTGAAGAAGTTGACTTGCAAGCTGAAGTATGGGAAAGAGTTTCGTACTAAATTGAGCTTTACGTGATTTTTTCTGAGAGATTTCGGCCGGACGGGAAAGCAAGGCAGAGTGTGATGACGTGATGTCGCTCACTACCTGGGTTCCGAAGAAGATCAAATGACGACTGGTGAGTTACACATGACACGGGTGGCAGCCAAATTACGCGAAGCACCCTCTCGCAGCCATCAAAATAAGCTCGGGACCTGGCCGAAAGCAGAGTTTCACGGAGAATCGGAAGCGCTATGATATACCCATTGCTTTTATAGTTTCTCATTTATTTAAAACCGCTATCAACCGAATATGACGAGAAACTGAAAGGACTACGGTAGAATAAATAAAGAAAAATCGAGGCATTGCCATCTTCTACCGATTACAATTAAGAAATGAAAGGATACTTGAAATGAGCACGGGAAAAGGGTTCGAAATCTTAGATTGAGGGCTTAAACAATTTATTCATGGTCACGACAAGAGAGCGAATGGCTAACGAAGACAGCTCCTCCGTGTGCCCTCAAAAGCATCGCACTGTGCGATTTATATGTGAAATGTGATGTTACAACATATAAGAGTACGATCACACCGTGTCTGGGAAGTGACTCAGGTTGTTGATAAGGAAAAATGATATTCTGAAAGGCGTTGTCAAGAAATCCTGCTTAGCTAGCGGATGAATTTTTGAGCATGAACGACCGACGCACTTGGTTCACTTCCTTGGTTACAACATCAAGTTCTGAATAAAGAAATCGTGTCAATGAGTGGTGTGCAACGGGGTGCACTGAGAGTCGAAGATTCCTCGACAGGGGAAGGGGGGGGGGGGTCTCGTGTTTGACCAGATAGGAGGGTGGGGGGTCGTACCTTCAGAGGCCAGCGATAGGCTTTGAAATCAAAATTCCCAATGCGCAGATGAGAAATTTCAATGAGCAAAGGGTATTTCACGCAAATCCGCGTGGCAAAATGTAAAATGAATACCTTTTACCCTCAGGAAAGGATATACAGCAAAACACATTGCAACTGTGCAATCCGGCAACAGCCGCTGGTATTGTAGAGGCCAAGAAATAGGGGGCGGCGTCGTACTGAAGCGGCTATTTTCCTCGACACCCGGGAGTGCCGTGGTGCAAAGGAATTGCTTTTGGATTGCAAGAAATTATGGTGAACATGAAAGCAAGGATTTGTTCGAATTCCCGCCTTAGAGTTTACACAGCAGATCGCAGTGAGAACCCTGCAGGTGTGTGTAGTTGTGCAAGTGGCATTTCTCTTGATTTGATTTGTACACACATTCCTTCATTCATTTCAGTGTTTCATCTCAAAAGCGCTTTTGGCTTCGTCCATCTGCCTACATGTCCGCAAAGCAGCGTTTTCGAAGGACCGTTTCGCCTTGTGACTTCATTTTTCATACGGAGCTTTTCCAGTGAAGGTGTAAGTCCCATAGGTTTACGTGAATAAGGAATCTATTCACAGTGCACCATGCCTCCGAGAGAAGTGCCTTTTAGGGAAAACTGTAAAGCCTATCAGTTCATTACTAGCTTTCACATAAACTCATAGTTGAGGACATTCATAGATGCAGGATAGCTTCGCGTATCTCAACATTAGTAAATACTCTTGTAAGAAGAATGCGTCAAGGGGCTAGTAAATGGTTTCCGTATAATTAGTTATTGTGCTTACCTACAAAAGTGTGTAAGAAGATTTAGGTGCTGTATGAAACGGTGGGTTGAGGAACATTGTCAGACGAGTAGGCTTGTGAAAACTGGGTTTTGTAGTTATTTCGCTGCTTCGGAAAGTACTTAGCAAAGCTTTCTCAATGAAAAGAACCCACAGGTTAGAAAAACGTCAACAAATGGGAAAAAGTGAGCAGAGGTGAGTGGCAGTTCATTGACTCTTAAATTATTTTTTGGAAAGGAAGAAGTGGGTAGGGTCGCTGAAGTCACAGCATAAAACCATACAAATACTTCCACTTTGAGCAGATCAAAATTGCCAAAACTTTGTTTTATTACTTTTTTGATAGGGATCTTGTCCCTATCAACCTTGTGAGTGCCTCTGATTTTGCTTCATTACGGCTGCTTCCATTATGCTCTAGAGAGAGAAGGGAGCAACACTGCGATCGCTGTGCTACAGCTTGCTTAGGGTACCGTGCACTTAATCGATATTTTCAAATTTCAAAATCTGCAAGGACAAATGATCCCAAAAATTGTACTGCTGTGGACTAGCGACGGGTCACACAGTCCTAGGATCACGGGTGTATGTTGGGACACACGGATTTTGACCTCGGCCTGCGTGGGCCCCTCGGCCAGATCACAGCAGTAAAATCGTTTGGGATCATTTGTCCGTACACATTTCAAAATTTGAAAATAAGATCAGGTGCACGTGCCCTAAGCAAGCTATATGCACAGTGATCTCACGATCAGAGTTATTCTCTTCGTTCTCTGAAGCGTAATGGAAGCAACCGTAGTGAAGCAAAATCTCAGGGTGTATATTGGGGCACACGGATTTTGACCTCAGCCTTAGGTTGGCTTGGCGCGCGCGGCAACGCTTCGCGATTTGTCCGAGTTGCATCTAAGCGGCTGCCTTGGCACATTGCCAGACTGCCCCCCCCCCCTCGGTCAATACGACATTATTTGCGCTCGGTATTCTCGTATTTCGCTGAACAAGGATTTTGTTTTTGTTTTTTCGCGATTTTTCCATTCGCGGTGTAGCTTGAACGTCATACTGCAGCCTTAAATTTTGAAATGACTAAACTTCGTGTGCGAAACTCTACGAAGTCGCAAAATCGCAGCATGGCAACATCGCGAAATCTGACTTCGATCTAGCACGTCCTCACATGATTAATAGTGAGCCGAAGGACGTGGATTTTCCCCAAACCTAGGGAGCAGCTCCTGAATGGATGAAGCCACTCCACAAGTTGGACAAATAAGACGAGAGTTTATGAGGAAAGGGAGTGGGATGCCCCCGTTCTCAAACTAAGCCTAGTAAGTAAAAGTGTAGAAAGTCACATAATGCGCAGCATGTGTTAGAATTGATATCATTCCACGTGGTTTTACAATAACCACAAAGCTGCCGTAGTTGAACTCTGATAGTGACATGAAGTGCTTTTAATCACATCACTTTTGTGGACTTCTTTACTTCTGTCTTCATTAGAGTCACATGCGAGCGATAATCGGATCATTGCGAGAGGTGAGAACTTGTGTAGCTTGTTTAAGCACCATATATTTGATCTGAACAGGAAAGCTTGAAAAATTAAAAGCGAGCAGTAAGCAAGGATTCACAGCTGTGACCCGCCGGTGGACCGCGCAGTCACCTTTGTGTTATTTGTTGCAACATGGGATTTGCGCACGAATAAGTTGGGCTAAAGATCTGTGTTGTGATACGATAGTTTGTGAATGACACACTTTCAACGTTGCAAACTACAGGCTCCGCTCTCAAATTTACTCCTGTAGAGGATCCAGCCGGTCAGGGGCACATTCCAGGATTACGTTGAGTGGAATGAAGCGCTAAATCATGAAGTTAGACGTGCTCTTGGATACGCTGATAAATACGAGTCCGAAATCAGCTGCCAAAGGGCAAAAATAATCCCGAACCCGAACATCTGGCCTTGGACGAGAGTACCGCGAGAAACGAGCCTTCGAATCAGTACCCGCTGGTTGGATTCACTTATTTTCAACTCATTACTTATTATATGTTATGGGGTTTCAAGAGAAAGCAAAGGGTCAGCTCCAGAAGGCAGACCCCACAGCGAAGGGAATTTCTTATGGTCTGGATCATAGTGGAGCTAACCGCCATGGTGGTCGATAGTATCGAGTGAATGGAAGATGTAATGAAATTTGGGGTTTTGAAAGATATCTATTTAAGGCAACAGCGTGTCTTCTTGTTAAGTAAACCAACAAGGAGAAATTGGTAGATCAGTTATGGGAGCGTTTAGAGGTTGTGTATTGCGCAGCTCATCAATACGGGAGCATTCGGGCCGTCAACTAGTTGAGAAAAGGGAAATTTTCAATAGTTCGTGGTTAATCAGAAAGCTACTGACCAAACTTACCGACTTCATTGAAAGCAAGGTCACCACCAAACGTCAAAGGTAGGTCGATACTTCTCTTGCGATGGCTGCGCTCTTCGAATTTATGGGTGACATTCTATTCAAAAGAATTATTTCACAGTTTGAGGACAGAAATCGATAACACTGAAAGGAGCAACCTTCAGGACAAAATGCATCCATTTCGAGCATCAAGTGTGGTCACTTTCAGTTGCGGAAGCCCACACCATACTTCATGCTGTTTCAGATGCAGACAGCAGGTGTCAAACTGACCAAAAAGGGATGTTGCGATGCTACGGACGCCTTGGCTGGACACAATTCGAGTTCATCTTTGTTTAACAAACCGCCCGGCTAAAATCTACTTCGGATGTTATCGAGACGGGCATACTTGTGTCAACCATACCATGAGCCTCGTCAGACAACACTTTTGGATACTGCAATTACGGCCGCAGGTCAAGAATCGTAGGCATGTAAACTGCTAAAAACATCTCTCTCACGAATACTCTCTCTAAGAAGATCTTCCAAAGGAACGTTTAGTAAGATAATAACCATTTCAGCACGCACATTTCGATTACTTCGGGGCTTTATTGATGAAGGGAGATGAGGGAAACTAAGGGAAATATAACGGAGCGATTATTGTTAGGTTGATTCATAATAAATCGGACAAATGGTAGTGATGATTTCTAGAGATCATAACTCAGTAACGAATTAACGAAAATGGACGCGCGAGGTACCGTTGGAATGAGTATGAAAAGCTCTTCAAAGTACCGCAAAATAATCACTCCAAAGTAAATTCATTCCGCCACAATGCCGCACGATTTCAAGCGGTCCAGAGACCACATCCGCAACGTCATACTATTTATATCGCTATCTGGCCAGGAACCCGCGGATATCGGCAGACGTCTGATAGAAGCTCACAAGGAGCATGCCCCCGGCAGAAGTACACTGTAGTTGTAGCATTCGAAGTTTGCGTCAGGCGACTATTCCATCGAAGACGAAAACCGCGGTTGGTGGAGCGTACACGGCGTAGAGTACTGGGAGCTGCTCGATGAAGGTACCACAGTATCCGCCGACGTCTACGTTCGTCAATTACGAAAATTGAAGGCCAATGTCCAAAGTTCGCTACGGCGGCGGTCACATGTCTACTTCCAGCACGACAACGTGTCTACTTCCACAAACCGCACTTCGCAAGATCGACCAAGGCCGAGCTGCTGTCGTACAGTTGGACCGTACTTCTATACCCACCGTACTCTCCAGACCTGGCCCCTTCAGATTTCCACCTTTTCTCCCACAGCCAACGCCACCTGGACGGCCAAGACTTTAAAACTCGCGACGAGGTCAAGGCGGCACTCGGCAACTTCTTCGAGCTCCAGCTTCCGGCCTTCTGGAGCAAGGGCATCCATGATCTGCCTATACCGTGGCAGAAGGTCATCGATAAAGATGGAGTATATTTTAAGTGAATCCCTGTTGTCGTAAAAAAGTTGTACGACAATGATTAAAATTGGTCAATTTGTCCGATTTATTATGAATCAACCTAATACTTGCACGGTAACAAGGCTTTTACATCTGTTTGGTCTCAGACCTACCGACCGTAACAATCTTTCATACGCTTTAACGATTCTTCGCTCGAAGAAGGGTGCCCCGAACAATAATTTGCGATATTGCTCCTACCTTCTCGGTGAGAGAGGAATTACTTACGGAAAGCTTCCAGGCGGCGCTAAAGCATCTATCGACAAACAGGAGCTCAGCAATAGAGGAATCCATTGGAAACATTTTACCCTTAACGAGCTATGGCAAGGGTGGTCTTACCAAAAGAGGATTGAATCGATCAAAGACTCGCTGTTTAAAGCTCTCGGCAGATCAACAGTATCGTGTGAAGAGCTAACTGCGGTGATAAACGATATCGAATCTGTTCTCAGTGCGCGTCCTTTCACCTACGAGGACACATATTTGGAAATAAGTCTTGTTATAAGATAGACTTCATGAAGAAAAAGATATGTGTATGACCTATTCAATACTACCAACAATGAGAGACAAAGATGCGGAAGAGATGTCCTTTTGCGCTCAATAATTGACAAAAGAGGGGAGGCAATCTATCGCCGCAAGAAGGTACTGCGGAAGTGATCGTTGAAGGACAGCACCATGTTGGTCATGGAAAATGGGCATCATTCAAGAGCTTGTGGTTAACACTCATGAAGTAAGGGCACTAGTATAATTGCCCTCAGGGCGTCTGGTCAGAAGACTAACCTTCTGGTCCCTCTCGAGCTCGACGACGATACTCACCATGAACAGGAGATTAAATAGGAAGGGCTCAACTTTCCATGGAACTTCTGGTAGGAACTATCAACCAAAATTGTGTTTGCTTCCCACAGGTAGAGATTTTTTTGCATTTCGTGTCTCATTGACTACACGTTTACCTGAATGATTAATACTACTACATGGTACGTTCGAAATTCCATACGCGCGAGCCTGTCGTTCTCAAGCAAAACCAGTGCAATTTTCGTGTAGAGGGAGTCAAATTGCGCCAGGGGACAAGTTTTTGGCCGATTCGAGGAAGCTAATTTCGGAAAAATCATGGGCTATTGGGTGGCAACACATTGAACAAAGGAGAAGTCGTTGACCATTGCCGAGGGAACGCTCTTATTTGACACTTGCTACGTACGTTTAATGCGATGGGCAAGCGTAACAATTACGTGTAGTTTACCTTAATCAGGTTGCAAGATTTTTTGTGGAAAAAAATTCAGAAACTACCACATTATCCCCTGCCCACTCCCAATTTTCCGAAAAAGGTTCAAAAACTGGATTTGGCTGAAAATTTGCACAGAGGGGTAATTTGACCCCCTGTGCGCAAATTTCATAAGCTTTTTACCCAATAACGCTTCATTCGCGTGGTATAGGGGTCTCTTCGACATGATATGCTTCCCTTGTGAGCATTGTTAGTTGTTACATAGTGGCAGAGTGAATGGTGGGTGTGATAGGTAGCAATACAAGAAAACGTTTAGAAGTGGAAGAAAAGCACTTTCCGGCCATGAAGCAAAATACAAAGGAGCTTCACGGGCGGGGGAGCAAACCCTTGACCCTTGTCCTGCAGAAGCGCATCGCTACCTGTATGCCACGATGGCCGTTGCTAGTTCAGCAACTGCCGTGATGATGACGAAGTTCCTCGCTAGTGAGCTATCACGGGTAGACTTTGATCCCTCCTAACTTGCTTCGGAACAGCAATTCGCTTTTAATTATCAACGCTGCAACGTATGGACAAGCACCTGACAAAAATAACCGCACGAACGCAGATTAGTACCACCTACACCACCGTGACCACCGACGCTCCACAATGCAAGCAGCCGTTGACCACAAGACGCGAAAGCATCAGGATGACAATGTTCTCTCAGACGATGACTATTTAGACAACCTCATTTTAGAGGGCACCGGGGAAAATGATCGCTACGACCAACAACTCAAGACTAGCAAACCCAAGGAGACGTGTTCAAAAGGGAACACTTCTTGGAAGGGAGGGCTACAAAGCAAAGGAGCGACCACCAGCGTACCGGAAAGTGTGACGACGGAGTCGCGTCAACGCACATGGCGTGACCCAGAGGAAGTTTGGATGAACTTTGACAGACACTGCGGCTGTTGCCGCAAAGGAGAACTGATGTGGAGCAGACCTGGTTACTTTTTGATCATTCTGGAAAAGGCTGAGATATCACAGCTCGAATTCTTGTCCCAAATACACTGATGGAGAGCAAAGATACAGATTTATCGTGAAAGAGAGATGATGTACACACTACTTGTAAAAATGTAAGCATCCGGCGGTCCGTCCATGAAGGGAAGTCGAGAATGGAATGTTGGTACTATTCAGTGGTGAATAAGACCGTGCTGCATTTCCTCATACCTGAGGATGGAAGACACCACTGCGCGCTCTGTCTCCTGCCGGACTCGAAGGATCGCGTTCGAGAAGTCATTCGAGAAGTGCGTTGCAAACTAGAACAACTAATCCGATTGGTTTGAAATTATAACACTGACACCCCCTAGAGTGTAGCTAGCGCTACGGCAGATTTAGAGGTTTATTCACTTATTTTTACTTTTATGGCTTATATTTTACAGAGTTTCTAGAGAGACCAAAGGGTCAGCTTCAGAAAGCGGACTTCGCAGAAAGGATTCTACTATGGTCTAGATCACAGTGGAGCTGATCGCGATGATGGTCGATAGTATCGAGTGTAAGCAATGCGGCTCGGGGGCGTATCGGTTCGATCGCTCGTCTTTTGAGCTCGCAAAAAACGGTCGTCTTCTACGCCACCACTCAGTCAAGATAGGATCTGGTGCTTCGAGCTCTTCTCGGTACATACTTGAATTCGTGATATTCTTGTTCGTCAGATTCATATTCGTTCCTAACGAAGGCTGTATTCTTCAGCACCGTTAAGTGGAAACTGCCTGACCACAAGCCACGGCGAGCAACGGTTCAGCAGACACTATAGAAATGAACGACGCCTTCATGCGGTGGCCGTTGAGCCCGAAGCCACTTGAGACACCACGAAGGATTCTTTGGATACAAGAGTTGAAAAGGCATGTTCACGTTATGTGAACGAGCAGAATTCGAAGGATGAAGAGTGGGGAATGTAGCGTCGAACAGGATGTTAGAGTTCGCGATTATGCGATTCCGCGACTTTGCGGTGTCGCAGCTCAGCACGCGAAGTTGCGGTTACGCAAAATTTCAAGGTTGCAGTATCGCGTACAAAATTACGCAGTTCGATGCCGCAAATCGCAGAATCTCGAAATCACATACTCCGGAAACGCAAAACCGCAAAAGTACGAAGTTTGAGCGGCCCTCACTGCCCCATGGTAATGTGCGTATGGAATAGGCTCACTGTGCTGCGTTTGGACAACGCAAGCAGCTTGGATCGGCCACTGCTACCCCCTCCCACCCCCCCCCCCCGCCCGCGCGCCCCGCCCTCTTAGTGATGCACAGTGGGAGCAAAAACACGTCTTCGATTAGGAACACCCAACGCAGTTCATTGCTATTTCTTGATGCTGGCCACTTGCAGTGTGGCATCATTGAGCATCCCTGCTTCCATATTCAACAACTGCCCAAAGTAGCATTTGTGATACCTCAAGCCATCCTGTTGAAGGAAAGTATCATCGTTTGCGTATTATCCCTGCGCTCCAGTCATAATGTCTGTGATGCGGCACGCTACAAAAGACGCCTGTTAGAACTAAAATAGGATAGGAGAGATTCCTCTTTTCTTGGTTTTTCAGCCATTGTTTCCGTTTTTCGAGTCAACCCGCTACATAGTAACTCCATTCAAGTTGACTGAGTCGGCAAATTTATCGTACAATCTGTGCGCTGCTAATATGATCCGCCGAAGTGCAGTTGGAGGAGATTGGTGGTTTTGCACACATTCTCCTTTCCTGGCAGCGAAATATCAGTTGCGAAGAAAGGACATAATTTGCTTGCAGCACTTATAGCGCGGCTAAAGCAAACACTCGCCGTCGGATGGTGGTGCCACCCAAAATAATGCAGAGCGGAATCTATCTTTCATAACTTTCCAAACTGAATATATTAGGTTGATCAAAAAGTTTGAAAGGGTTGGAACTTTTTTTTATTTCACAACTCAGCAAACAATGCGAGCCAATCAACAATATAGTAACCTTCGTTAGTTATAACATTGTCCCACCTAACGGGCAGGTGAGTTATTCCCTTCTCCCAGAAATTGGGAAGACTGGGAGTCAAAGAAGTCACCACCACTTGTTCAAGGTGGTCATAGTTGAAGAATTGTTTTCTTGTAAGGAAAGCTTTGAGAGGCCGGATAAGTGGTCATCTGAGGGCAGTATCAGGTGGATAGGGTGAATGTGGAACCGTGTTCTGAACTAGCTCCTCCAATTTTGCATGGGTCTCTTTATCTATGAGGGAGACCCGTGCAAAATTGGAGGAGCTAGATTAGGACACGGTTCCATATTCACCCTGTTCACCTGATACTGCCCCCTCAGATGACCACTTGTTCCGGCCTCTCAAGGCTTTCCTAACAAAAAGAATTCGTCAACTATGACCACCTTGAACTAGTGGTTGATGAATTCTTTGACTCCCAATCTTCCCAGTTCTGGAAGAAGGGAATCGCTGACCTGCCCGTTAGGTGGGACAATGCTATAATTAACGATGGTTATTATATTGTTGATTGGCTCGCATGTCTGCTGAATTGTTAAACAAAACAGAGAAAAATTCCAACCCTATCAAAACTTTTCGATCAACCTAATAGTAACATAGGTGCACGCTGATGCAGCCTGATGCACGCACTTCGTGAAGAGCGAGAGTTGAGACGTTACCTACGGTAGGCAGACAAACGGATGGTAATTATGCCTCATGAAAACTCATGAAAAAGACCCGTTTTCAAGACTGTCAAGGGTATTCAGATGCCCACAGGAGAAGGCTTCACCACTCAAACAGGTTAGCAGACATTATCATACAGCTCCCCATGAAAACAAGGATAAAGACCGAACAAAGAATCAGATGGTGGGAACCAAGGAGGAACTGATGGCTCCAAGGGGACGATAATGGAAATGAGTCTCCCAAACCCTATCGGTCCGACACAGGAAACTTGAAACGAGGCAGCCAATCCTAGGTTGCGGACGAACACTGTGAAAACTCGAGGGGCTTCAAAGGAGACAAAGCGGCGTGGCTCTAGAAAGAGAAGATTCAGAGAGTAGCGAAAGAAGTGAAGGGGCATACAAGCGCTAGTAGAGAGCAAAAAACTCCATATTGTCACCTTAAAACGTTGCAAAAGGCTTGCTAGGACTCCTGCCAAATCAAGAAACACGGAAATGGATGCCTTGTGCTAGAGATCAAAAGGTAGAGAGGCAACGATTTCCTTCAGGCTGGCCACAGCCAAAAATCGAGTAACTCGAGACGTTTGTGTAGTGAAAGCGGTAAAAAGTGCGAGCATGCTATCTATCGCGGTTTTGCCGCGATCATGCGGTCGGTTTTTATAATCAATATTTTTGTATATTGTATACTGTATATGGTATGTCTCAGCCTGACCTAGCCTAATCGATTGGAATCTCAGACGCTTGACAGGCACGAGCGCATTCCATCGACGGAGCAAGAAGCCGAAAGGGATAAAAGAAGAGACTGCCCGCTGCATGGGCCGCATAAAGGGACTCCGGACAGTCATAGGGGGTTCGTCTTCTGGGTTTCAGTCACCAGCGTCAGACTTCACAGTTTCCTGCTTTTTTCCATTTGCTTCGTTCTTTCTTATCAAGTATTAATACTGCATATTGTCAGATAAAGTGCACCTTGAAAACGTGTTATCGTATCGAGGATATATCACACCTTTGGGCACGAGCAATATCGCGTGGCACGGCTAGCAGCACTATATATATTTATATAAATTATTACACTATCTTGAAGAAATCATCGAGGTCGAGACAGGTAGAGTGAAGTGCTTCTACGGGATCCGAACGAGTTCTTGGAAGAAGAGCTTACAGAAAGAGGGTTCTAATTTCCTTTCGAACGGGAGAAGAAAGGTAGTGCTGCGGAAAAGAAGGTGATGGCTCTTCGTTCAGGAATACTAATACATAGTAGAGGCGTGAAAGGCAGGAGAATATGAAGTGGACTAGTTCACACGTTTCTTCGAAGTAGTGTAGATACAAATTCGAATGCGTGAAGGACTAAAACCATCGTTCCTATATCGAAGCAGAAGTAGGACACATAAATGGAGTATTTCGTCTACTGTAGAATATAGGTGCAGCTTATATTATTATATAGAGGTATATGAACAGCTGGTTGACATGAGATAAATTGAGCTCGTCCCCATTCCTCAAGGGGTTCATGCGTGAGTGGTCCATGATGGATACCACTTTCACCCTAAGGAAACGGATGGAGGAATGTATTGAAAAGCGCCGGCTTTGCACCCAAGCCTTCCTTAACCTTGAAAGGAGCTTCGACCGTCTACCCTCGCCAGCAGCAATCCGGAGCGCGCTTCGAGAACGATAGGCCAGAATACCTGGTCCCCATCATTCAGAGTAGTAAGTACGATTGAAAAAATATGCACTGAACATCGTAACATACCGTGTCTATTTGAGGTTCCCTCAACCTTTCTTCTGATAAAGTAACTGCTGCGATCGAAGATGCCTTGTTTGAGTCAGCATCGACGATGATGTTTTCATAGTAAGCATTCCTCATGGCTTTATAAAGAGCCAACTCGTGGGAAAGAGGGCTCGCCATAAGAAGAGCATATGAGAGAAATGTGTCACATGCCCGTAAAGTTCAAATGAATTAATTCAAATGAATGCATTAATTTTGATGTGATCTACCAAAGCGAATGGTAAACATAAAGGCAACATACACTGTGGAGACCGGGAAACGCTAGCAATACGTGTCCAAAAACAGCTTGTGGTGAAGGCAGGGTTTTATGAGGACACCTCTGGAAAAGACTACATGCATGTATAAGGACAGCATGACATCTCTCATTCACTAACAACAACCAATTAGTGTCGTTTTGTTTTTGCTGTGGTGGAATAGGTGAGTTGGTTTCTTTCGTAGGGGATTTTTTCAGCTATTTTCTTAAATTTCCGCTACAGACGTCAGGGATGAGGGTTCGGCAGAATAGTGGAAAAATACAGCCAAACCCCCATCTGGTAAAATCTCAAATCTTGAACCACGTCTAGTCCTTTGAGAATGATGACCTTTCAAATGAGAACCTTGCTGGCATAGTAGAAAAGCTGGAACTGACATCTATGCCGAGATTTCACGAAGAGACAAGTTGCAATCAATTACTATATTCTAAACCCGTAGAAAAAGTGGTCAAAGGAATCCAGAATTATTCAACTACCTGACGAAAATAAAGTGATATGTTGTCAGACAGACCCTCTTACACGCAACCAAAGTTCTACACGAATCTGAATGAAATCTGAAGCAAAACAAAATGAAGGGTGCACACTAATGGAGGGTCGAGCATCGCGTGGAATTTTTTTCGGAATTTACGACACCACGTATGACCTGAACACGAGCCTCCCCCTCTGCCCTCGTAAATAACAACAAAAGAAAAACATGATCGTCACTGAATATGTGCCGTAAACCGGTTCACGTGGCACCGTCACAGCGATGATGTAGCATTAACTTTTTTTGTAGTAAGTTTGACAATGTTTACGAAATTATAACTTCTGTGAATCTCAGTGTCCGAAGTAATAACAATGCTTTCATTATGACTACCTTACCCTGATCGACTGATCGCTTGGTTGTGGCAAAGTTCCCTGGGCGCAAATTATGTCGGCGAAAATCCGAGAAGTAATTTTAAAGTGCCTCACTTCAAATAAGAACAAAATCAACTTCCATTAAAAGCAATTATATGAAGCGAAATCTGCGTGGGCGGAATCTGCGATGCTGCCGCTGCCTTATGTCTGCTAGAATTACGCCATGCATCAGAAAGAAAGAAATCAGATTAAAATTATTTCGCCGGGCTTCTTTTTTCATGTCGACCTGTCAAATCTTCCAATCATTCATTGCTGAATTTAAAAAGAGGTGCTTTCAGCACACGTTCTCTGCTCCCTGAGACCAACGGTGCTCCTACCACGTATCCCTCGCTCCTGAGAGACCTGCTCTTGAGAGGAGAACTGCGTAGGCCGACTTGGTTGTAGTGTATGTGATTTCAGTCCACACAGTCCAGTTCTAGGGTATACAGAATTTTCGCGTCTACAAGTGCTCGACCTGGGCTTGTCTACGTGCTTGCAACCGCAGCAACATATTAATGTATCCACATTAGCTAAATCTTCATTTGCATCCCATAATTTCTTGTGAATGCATCCATGCGGTGACCTGTTGAAAATAACTCGCTATAGAGCTGAGTAGTGTATGAAGGAGATCTCCCTGCACGTGATACCGGACCATAGGTTCATCGGGGATGGGGAGATTGGCGTTGGCCGATATTGTTTGGGTTGCAGGAAGCATGAAATCCATTGAAACCCATCACGGTGGAGGGCACACTATTCCTTTGATACTTCTTGGAATCGTGGACTGTGTACAAGGTATCATGTTGGTTTTTGAAACCAAATGCCTGCAGTTTGAGGTATGGAACGATTACGATCCTCTCCCTCTCATAGGGTCGAATACGCCCCTTCCCCCTTAGGCAGAGGGAGCGTATGTCGTCGGATGCAGATGAGCTTACAAATCCTCCTGAAAATGCGCCAGAGTAAATTTAAGACAATCATATAAACTGCGAGGAGTGGTGAAGGCTCGGTCCTGCAAGATGTTCCAAAAGGAATGCTGAGCAAGTTGAAATTTATGGTGTTTGGTGGTCATAACTACGACGTGTTGATGTCATGGAGGCTGTTCTGAGAACACTGCTCCCGCAATCACGCCTTCGGTCAGGCTTGCTTCCCAATGGAGGTTATCCTGTTCGGGCCCGAGGTCGGATACAATATAGGGATGGGGTGTCTCCTGACGACATCGATGAGTTGGTTCTGCTTATTCACTTTTGACCCGAATTACGTTGGGTTCGCGGGAATTTTGTACTTTTTCGCGCCGCATCGCAGCAAGCCTCCTTCGGAGAGGAAGCCACCCGATTATTCCAGGTTTTCGATGCGCAAAGACTGCGCTATCTTCACAATCCAATCGCTGCTTCTGATAGACTCCTATGAGAGCACGGGACAATCTGTGCGGCAATCCCCTGCGACCCATAGGGTGCTTCCTTCCTATCTTCGTCATTGTGCCCAGTTCAAAGGTTACCTCATTGAATCCTGGGACATATCATAATATGTTGGTTGGCACCGTTAGTTGATCGCTCAAACCAGTGAAACTCCTGTTGATATCTCTTTTCTACTTAGTATGGCAAAACTTCGTCAGGCGGTCAGTACTTTAAGCGCACCCTGCATAAGATTAGTATTTCAGGGGAGAAGGAAGGAAGTGTAGAGCTACTAAAGTAGCAGGATGATTGCATCTACCAGTACGAACATAATGGAAATCCACATAGTAATCCTGGTGTTCTGCGGTTAGGCCATTCTCGGTGGCATTTAATGTGCCGATTCGTCGTGCATGCAAATGTACGACGTTAGAGTTAAGTAAGAGGAGGGAAGTTCACCATAGCGACAAGTGAGCACCTGAGAAAATAGAGCAGAGATTAAAATACAAGGTTGAAAGTGAGAACATCGTCCTCAAGCTTCAAACAAAGCAGCTATAGAAATGCTTGTACATAAGGTAAAACTCATGTGCAGGCAGCTTCGATAAGAAGTTCACAATCGTAGAATCGATGAGCGCGTAAGGTCACACTACTTCATCTGAAAGGCGGTACAGCCATAAAAAGGCAATCAAGAAGATAGGCCGCTACGTCGTTCGAGCACGTTTAATTGAAGCGATTGCCGAATCTCCGTTGAAATCTTACAGGAGTAAGAGGACTTCACGTGGTAATTGAAGTATAACGTGACTATGAAAGATGACGGGATTTATGAGTTTCATACAAATGACTGCAGAGTCAGATTTGGGAGCAGATTACTCTACCATGTTTTCAGGAAATTTCACCACTTCCGCACGTGTTCGACGAATTGTTTATTAATGCGATGACAAATAAGAAATCACTTCGCATGACATTCTGCCAACAAATGATAGAATTAGAAATATTGGTGAAGAGAAAGAGCTGCGCTATCAAAGACTGAAAGCACATTTCTCGATGAGCAGAGGAATTCCACTAATAAGAATCCATTCAGAGATTAACCATCGCCGACAAGTGGATAGAAAAGGATAAGTCAACAGAGACGCAGCTTGAGAATTTTTCGTGATGAAAATCTTCTCGTGCTTCAGGAAAAAAAGCAAGAAAGAATTCATGAGCGGCATCATTCATCTCTGCAAGGGACAATCGATAGAAATCTCATCAAAGAGCTGATTAAAACAGTTACAGTTGTTGATTTAACGCAAGAGAACCATAGAATGGTGACACATTGGCAAGATGAAGAATCCTGTGGCATAGAATTGATAAAACAACCGTCAACACAAATCCCTCAAGCTCAAGCCATTTGTTTTGGAATAGGGTGTGGCTTAGCTTAATTAATGCGGCATTTGCGAATTAGCGCCGGCCGCCCTCGGTTTTCCATATATCATTTCGAATTCCAGTAAGTGAAAAACCAGGGGAAGGACACCGAGGAAGGATGGTGCAAAAAGTGAAGGTGTGAAAGCTCACGTAGTTTAATCCAAGTTCACACGAGAGATAATCCAGCTTAAGGAAAGACAGGTCAGTGATTACGCCGCTTTAGTGCTCAGCACAAAATAAATGTTGCATAGTATTGCGGAGCAGTAGAAAAATGCATCTGTCATTAGAAATGATGGAAGCTGTCTGTGATTTTTTACTATGATGATTCTCTATGATTACCGAATCGGAAAGCGACACAAGCGTGAACTGACATTCGCAAAGTTACAGCGCCGGGTTATTCACCTGACAATGAGCTCATCGGTCTTTGAGCACCAAATATAGTCACATGTAGCTCTTTCATTGACGAAAACACCAAAGGTAACATCTTCCTCAACTATTAGAGGCAACAAATATTGGAGGCAAGCCTGGTACCACTACGGCACTACGAGTGGTCGGAGGCACCACGAGTTACACTCTGAGTATTTCGGACTGGTAGGACATGAATATTGTAAATTAACGCGGAGATTTTAGGGAAGCGATATGTGGCGGTATTGGCATGCGTGTTTTGAAGGCAAATCTCGCCATAATTCGGCTTCATTCAATTATTTGGCTTGCCCTCTAGGAACATTCGAGCACAGGCGCTCCGCAGTGCTGCGTTCTAGATAATCACTTCCAGTTGCTTTAGGAAGGCGTACTGCGCTCAAGCGGATGTAGCGCCTGATGGCGCATCGTAGCTTGTAGAGTTACTTAAGGGCCTGCTGTTTATGAAGGTGAGGTCGATTAACTTATCATTGCGGGATGTGCGTTTGGACTTCTTACCAGGGAAAGGAAGCTTTGAAGGTGGTGTTCATGGCAAAGTGATCCTGGGAATTGAGCAACAGCTACAGCTTGGCTTTCACCATCGCTCCAAGCCCGAGTGATGCAGAGGCGCGAAAACACCCCTCAGTCAGAATCAACGGGAGGAGTCTCACTTTCCGACATTTTGATCGTTTCACACCGTTCTTTCCCCATCTGAACACTGCTTAGCACTACATATGGAACTACAAAGAACAATCAAAAACAGAAGAAACAAGTCGTCGCAAGGATCAAAGAGGATCTCTTGCGATGGAAACGAACTGCTCTCTGTACAGCTTCAGTCGCTTACCGAAGGGCCGGTATTCACGGAAAGGGCAGCGAAGCCAGCCAGCCGTGTACGTTGCCCGCCTTCTGCTGTCGCAGGAGACCAAACGCAGTCAAACCAGGCCGCGATAAAGATGATCAAGGCCTGCCCTTTAGGGCACATTTGATGCCTCCTGACTCTCAATTAATTTTCACAGAGCATGCTTTCCAGTTCTCACCCCATTCATTATCCTCTCCCCCCTCTCTAATACGCCGCTAAATCGAAATCAAAAACGGCAATCAAAAGCTCGCACACTGTTTTGCTGTTGCTTTTTGGAGGCAGTGTTTGGGATAGTGTGGGTGACAGGGAATCCCAAAAGGAGGCATTGACTGAAAAATTACGGGGCTGAAAGGCCAATGTATGGCGAAATCCCCCGCAAAAGGCGCCCCCTTGAGCTGTGGCGGAGGCGGCCTCGTCGGGGCAAGCCGCCTTGGTATAGGGCAGCCCGCCTCCAGGCGACGTGATTAGTGGTTGGTCACTGCGAGGTTGGTAAAGGAAATCAGCAGGTTTGCAAGTATCGCAGCGCGCTTTCTCACTTTTAACTTGAAGCTCACCACATGAAAATAGATGCTGTCGCATTTCCGAACATCCCTTCATGTTTACGTCCTGGAATTCCAATAAAAAACCTATGCGGACTACCCGTCTCTTGACGGAAAGGTCCGCGCCTAGAACCAACGGTGGGAAGGGGTCCTATTTTTCGGCTTTTTGGCCATTTCCATCCGTTTTTTCTATACTGTTCTGTTACTAGGCATCTCGGCTTACTTTTCGTTTGAATTTCCCCTAAAGCTGCCTTTAAGTCTCTTCAAGGGTTCAAATACGGTGAGATCATTTCACTGCCGTATATGACGTTCTCATAGAGAATAGATTGAGTGTGTTGCGCTGGTTGCTGTAGACGAAGTGCAAAGCTTTACGAAAAGAAAGTGAGGGTTTGAAAAGACTCCCCGGGGGCCTCGTCTTGAGCTACATACCAGATAGATAGGTATTGCCGAATGGACTATCCGACCGGAGAGAATCCAGAAGTCTCTGCTACCGGCACAACATCACAACTCACTGTTGGAGGCCACTTCAGACGACCCTCATATTCCAATTTTACTTTCAGCCCTCTATTTATGAGTGTTACTGTTGGCCTCACGAGCACCTGTGCACATGTAGAACAAATGTGCCTCGTGCTGGTATGAGCAAGCTGTCACTTGTTTCCAAAATTATTGAAATATACAAAAGTCCTTCGAAACTGTGAAGTTCAAATTGTGAAGTTGCTATAAATTTACGAGCTCATACATGTTGATCTCCGCCGTGATCTTCTCGAAGCCTGCGCTTGCTTTAGTTTAATATCTCAATTTATGGACTGGAGAACTTGAAGGTTTCGTTTCAGAATTACTTACGCGCTTGCAATCAAAAATCAAAGACGGATTTCCTATGGATAATAACAGATGACCAAAAGGATGAAAAATTGCTTGTACACCTTTCCCCTCCGAAGGACCAAGTTTTCTCTCCATCAGCACTACTTTTCACGTAAAACCAGTTATTATGCGGGTGCGTGTTTCTCCACAAGTGTCATTCAAGTAAAGACTCAAAGAGAAGCAGGGGCCAGGGTCAATCGCGGCTTCGAGGACAGTTTACCTAAAAATACGAGCCTTCCTCCCCAAATAAGGGGCCTTCATACGACCCTTCCCCCTCTTCTTCAGGTTTCGTTATTTCTATGGTCCACACAGTCCACGCGACTCATCAAGGAGACTAAGAGCTTACGTGTGAAACAACTGAAACGAAACTAGTTAGAAAATAAGAAAAATGAGAAAAAAACTAACAACATTCAATACTTATATTCCCAAACGAAAGCATCGCTGACAGTGGGTTATGTGCCCGTACTCTGATAACAGAGGAGAAAGGTTCAATGACATACAAGTTATGCGACAGGGAAAAAAGGTGAAAAAAAGAAGCAGAGAAAGCTGGAAACTAAACAGAAGCAATGTAATGAGCGCAATTAAGATTGCGGCCTCGCTATTGCAGTAGCGACGCGGTAATCGCAATGGAGCGCGGTATCTTTCCAGAAGTAAATTTAAGCATTCTTTGAATACTTGTAACTCTACTCGAAGGAATCGTCCACGGAAAAAGTGAGTTCCTTTGTTACTCATACTTGTTGCATTTGCCTATTAAGGGCCACGTGCAAAGTTTCACGCATTAAACTTCATCTTCCAAAGTACTGTATACTGTTTTCTCTAGGCCGTCAAAGAGGCGAGATCTCCTACGATCACTTGGAAAAAATTATTCATTGTATGGGCCTCATGTACACGTATCTTGCTCTCAGGAAACCAATGGCAGGGGGATTGGCTTCGGTACGCTTCGCTGCAGGATGCTCCATACATGAAAATTTCATTCACAATCTTGTGAATACTACGCTTCTCCAGTGTGCATATAATGTCAGTTCCCAGAGAAAAGGACTCATCCTGAGGATGACGTTCTCAATGAGCGAGCTAATTGAAGCCATATATTCAAGGCTGTCTGAGGATCGAGACGATTAAAGAATATATGTTGGTCGTAAATCAGCACCTGAGTTATATGATGTTGAACGCATTACCATTCATTTCAGCTGAAGTGCTGGTCCCTTGAAAAACTTCTCCGAGCATGTCTTAACCAATAGCAAGTTCAAGATCTCGCAAGGATCCTTTCATTACTTCATGGATAATAGGGCCATCGCGTGACCGTCTCGCTCAGTTACAAAGGCATCCGTAATTGCGCGATAGAACTAACAGGTGCTCTCTTTTCAGTCCTTTTTTAAGTTTCAGCTTTATGCCAAATGGATTGTTTTTTTTTAACATTGGCGCCAAATTTCCGAGTGTATTTGCACATCCTACAAACGATTGAACAAACATAAGCCAATTTTAGACTGTATAGGTATTAGGTTGAACCATGATTTCAGGGCCGCTCTGCTAGCTATTTGCTTACTATTTTTGGTTATTCTACCTTCCAAATCATTCAGCATACTACCCACAACACATTGTCATCACAGTGACTGCTGTTCAGATTTCTTCCAATGCTCATGAAACTCTACAGATAACTGGTTGTGAAACGATTGGAAATTGGTACTGAGTTTACTTTGGTTATCTTGTCATTTCTTTCCAAGAAAAAAAAAAACGCTACAGGGCAGAATAAAATGTGATCCGTTAGCGCGAGGATAGGGCCATGAAATGGATAAGGAGGGAATGCCCAGTCAAAGTCCTTTAATTTCTCTGAAGTTTCTTCACAGTAGGGGTCATTCATTTTTACGCAGGTAGTGGAATTTGCTTTGGTTTTCCTGTAGCTGAGAAGTTATACGAAAATTAAAGCACAGCGAACTGTTACCGTAAAAACTTTCGTGGATATTGACATCATAAACTACCAGCTCGCAGCTCTCTCCCTTGGGTGTTGTGCCCTTATGTCAGGATTTCGCAGGACGACAAGCGGCATGCAACGGGGTGTGTGCGAGCTATGCGCGTCGCGGTAGTTGGGTCATAGAACGATTACACGCTAACGCAAGGGTCGCGGTGCGCAGTTGACTTAATCACCTCGAGACCCAACAACACGGCGCCTTTATCTCGTCCGCATTGCTCCGCTTGCGACATGCGGTGGGTGGAAATCCTGACATATATGTACACACCCTTCTTCCTTTTCCCTCAGCAAGTCGGGAGAACCTTTCTCCATAGGTCTGGACTTCGGCTGTCGAAACTCCCGAACATGTTGAGCAGAGACTTCCTCGTCCATAGATTGGTTATCGTACCGCCTCCTCTGTTCACCGCCGATGAATATGTTTTACAACCATGCGAAGGATTTATGAAAAGTCAGGAGGAGCATATCAAGCTCAAGCCGTGGGTTGAGCTGTTGTGGGTTCAGCACTTGTGAATAAAACCCTAACCAGACCTTCCTCACTTTGTAAGCATATCTCAAGGTTGTGTTCATGCACCACAGGTAGTGCCCCATGATGGATGTGCTGGACTGCTTAAAGACACCGTAAGGGAGTAATTTTGGCTTACGGTAGAACAGACGTAGTGTGGACGAGTTCAAGTGACCGCCATTGCACAAACTCGCCAATTTGACGCCTTGGCATGGTGCCAAGAGAAGATGTTTCCATTATAAAGTTGTTCATTCCTTTTACCTTCTCCTTTGTTCTTTCTTATATTGTTTCTAGATGTACTTACATGAATGTTAATGTAGTTGGGAATGGCCACTCCACTGCGCTGGGAGTCAGGTGCTACAACTAAAGTTGGCCCGCGGCCGTCTCCTACAGCGGACAACTGGAACGCCAGTGCGATGATGCGAATGAGGCGCGAATACACACCGCAGCGATGCACTTTTGAGTTCGGGTTTTTTCACCGATTATCGCTTCTAACCTTCTGCGTTCGTTACGAAATGCTCATTTCTTTGTATGTTTCTCTTGTTTCGGACCCCCTTCCGGTTCCTTTAAGATCCTTGTGATGAGCTTAGCGTAGGGCATTGATAGTGATGTGATGGGTTACCAATGGGTCCATAATCTCCGTCAGAAAATTCCTTTCTGAACGAATGGTAGCAGAGATGAACCATCAGTTGAGAAATCGTGAACTTTTCTGCCGCGTGGTAGACGTTGACCCGGGCGCGCCTGCAAAAAATAAGAAGAAGAGCTTCCTATTCGTATGATAAGCAAGGCAGGCAGCGAACAAAGGAGCTGGTCAGCTGGAGTATCACACAATAATGCAAGCAGCGGAGCATCGGGATCCTTCCAGTCGTATTGACAATAGCAAATGTATGGTGGTCCGGAAGGGCGATTGTCAGGTGTTGAGAGCCCCATCATAAGTACAGTGATAACCACCATTCTTGCGCAGCCCTCACTGCACTCCACGTGATGGAGTGCAGTGAGGGCTGCGTCACTGCCCCTTGAATCTTACATTCAGTCAACTTCTGTCCCTTGTTGCCCGGATCTCTTGCTGGACGCTATCTTTGTGCTTTGAACTCGTGAAAAGGGAAAATGAAAGGCGAATAGGGACTGAAACTGATGAAGAGCTTTCAAGTGTATGAGGTGATTTATCACACTTTCCCTGATAGATCTTTCAGCATTACTAGCTTCTTCGTGACAACATTATTTATAGAACCGTGTATGCCAGGAAACTCAACCCTGACTGTCAAACTGTGTCAATAGCGCATCGAATGCCTAGTCATTTTCGTCATGAGTTGGTGGGTGCGTATTATGGGCCGCATTAAGTTCCTCGACAATTCGAGTGTTCTGGCACACACCCCTCACCCATATACATTGTGGGTTGCGCTTCCAGTAAACTCAAGGACGTACACAGCTTTACCGAAAGTTTGGGCGGCGAACGACGACATCCTCTACTATTTCCCAAGAAACAATTTTTTTGTTCGGTCACTGTGCAGTACACAACCATCGCAATCAGATTCTTAATGCTGTGCTTACAAATTAGAAGAAAAACAAAATTAATAGTAATGTGTTAGTTGCAATAACTGACATGTGAAACTATTCTGAGAAACATTAGCGATGATTTTTGCATAGTTCCTAAGATGCTAATAGATGATGAAATATATGTACATCTCATCGTTTCTGAGCAGATGTTAAGGAGGAAATCGAATTATGCATCCAACCGCTGCTCAAAAACGGCTAGAAGCAAGAACGTACTGGAGAACGTCCATGATACAACGGGGACTACGTCGATGATATGCGTGCCTATTCCACTCCCCATGAATACGCCAGCAGCTAAGTTGGGCTTTTCTAGAAAAAACTGAACAGATCCTTCTTAGTGCGCAAAGGAGTCAGTCGATGAGGTTCAAGATCTGGCCTTTCTTCATCACTAGTCGTTAAATGGAGCTCGCTCTCCACGCCATCTGTTTTTGTGATATATTTTAGTTTGTAGGCCAACAGACATTGTTCTGTAGGCTCCATCGGATGAAAGCAATCGCTTTCTCAGGCAGAGAATCTACTGGAAGCCTCCAGCAATTTCGTCGAAGCTGCAGTCACTCTTCATTTCAACAGCCAGTGAACCGGAAAGTACCACAACTTCTCGCAATTTCAGTGTAAGCTCTGCATCAAACGAAGAATCCTGATCCGATTTTGTAGAGTCGCATGGGCTAAAGCCGGGCGATCCGAGTGCGAGGAGCAATTGACGTCTAGCAATCCAAAAATCAAAAACCTTTTTGTCCATACTTTTTCTTTTCATAGTGTTCATTTGTTTCTTATTATTGGTTTGTAAAAAAAATTTTTTGTTTGACTGGCATGATGAGACCTGCCCGAGCCGTAACGCGATTGCACAGTTAGTAGAGAAAGGCATGGAGAACTCAGCAATTTCTTCGAAGATCGAGTTCCTCTGAGGACCGTCCAAAAGATTGTAGAGCAATGGAAAGAGGGAGGACACATCCAAAGCAGACCCATAAGTTGAAGAAAACGGACTGTCAACACCGGACAGGTGCTCGGGATTATTAGTGCGATTCTCTGATCGATGAAGATGAACATATGGCGATAATAACTGATCTTTTCCACAAATCGAGATCTTCAAGAAATTACTACAAGCACACTACGAGCAATTCTATTCAATCATGGGATATGGAACCAAGAATGCTGGATAGGGCTACAGTAGGGGAAAAAAGAGATGGAATGGTCATAAAATTTAGAAAGGGGACGCATTCCCCACCACTGATCTTTGGGTCGCGTTCGTACTTTGCGCAGTGACGCCAGCCCCGGCGGCAACAGCGGCAATTGGACGCCGGCACTGGCAGCGAAGGCGTCAAAATCCGGTGCCCGCCGCCAACCACGGGAGTATTCTAATGACGCCCTCCATTTGCAAGAGCTCGACCCAACCACAGTGCAGATCGTGGCGAGAGCCACGAATTCGAATTTGGCATGGTACCGAACTATCCATGATGAGCGTGGCGAGAGCCCACGAAATCAAAATTCGAATTTTAATCATTGCCATACTATGCCGACTTCGAATTTGAATTCTTGAGCTCTCGTCAGATCATCATACTGGGGTGTGGTTGGGTCAAGCGTCTTACAAAGAAAGCGCATCACCAGGGTGCGAACGTGGTCAGCGGCGGGCACATGATTCTGACACCGTCGCCGCCGATACCGGCGGGTGCGCAAAGTATGAACGCGGCCTTACTACGGGAGTGCTTACGCGACATTTACATCAGTGCAGGAGTGAGAGACATCGAGGCCGGCTTCCAGGTATAGCTGGGAGGGGACACTTTGAGGAGCTGTATCTTATCCGGACTCTCACTTTTTCGCTTTGCATGCGGCCCTGATTAAACAAATACAACATAAATATAAGATCAATAGGAAAACGCATTTTTCGTGCACGATTCCTTTAAAGGCAGCGTTAGGGGTAATCCGATTGTTTCATTTCTTCCAATCTTTGACACTGCCCGGTGGACGTTTTCACCATGAAAGCTTCCACGTCAAGCACCACATCATTCCGATCGATACAGCTTTAATACGATAAGAAAAGTATCATTCTGCTATCACGCTTTTTACTCTACACCTCAGTTATTCCTCGGAAAAATCGACCCTAGGAGGCGAGGTCGGTCATCCGAGGTGTCACGTGATATCCATTACGCCGTCACTACAGCTCGGGGATGCGCTTTTCGACGGGAATTTCGCAGTAAATACGTTTCTCAGGCCCATTCTTTCCATGTTAGTAGCTTCTTTCGGGGATTTCCCATTAACCGTATTATCCCTAATGCTGTCTTAGATACCTGTTTTACCTCATCTTACCGAGGTTGTTCACAGCTTTCCGCCACATGAGTGCCACGTTGCAGATCAACTCGTCCAATTACAGGTGTGACCTGACTTGGTGAGCACAACTTGGATGATTTTGAGAGGGCATAGCGCCGCGGGGATGCACCGCGAAGGCGCCAAAACAATGCAACTCGAACAGTTACACAAATATCTACTCGCGCTGGCAAGTTAAACGACTACATTGCTCACTGCGCGGTGGATTTTAGCAGATCCCAATATGAATGGCCATATGTCATTTCCACTGAATTGAGAAAGCAAAAAGTGATGTATTGTAAAAAGTCAAGGACAACGGAAAAGATATTTGTGACAGACGAGAATGTTCGTGTAGGAGTAACATCAATTTCACGTAGACGATGGATTGCCGGGACGAAGATCAATCATCCCATGCACTTAAAAGGGAAATGGAGCAATATCCACAAAAACGACTGCGCTAGAGGGAGCTTCCCGAGACGGGACTGTTAAGAGTGGACTGTAGCATGAGAATGAAGCAGTGATGCCCAAATGAGTAGATGGCAGCAAATTCAGCAAATTGATGATCGTCGAAAATTACGCATGCAATGCTCAAAGAACAATGATATTTATGTGTGTTCCACAACCGTGATTCGGATACCAGAATTGTGTCCTCGGGCGGTAAGTACCTCGTCCGCCGCGAACATACCTTGCGGTACCGGCGGCAGGGCGTGGTTGCGTGTCTCTGCTTCTTGCCTGCGCCATCCTGTCTCGATGCCTGGGTCGTCTGTGCACCCCCTCCCTCCTCCGTTCCACTCTGCCTCGGTGTCTGTAAACGCAGCCACGCCCTGCAGGCGCAAAGTATCTCAGCTGCCTAACATATCGGCGCTTTTACCAGACCCAAGCCTAAGTTCCCCGCCGTACACATCGTTGATCTCTCTCAGCTGCTTATTTTAAAGTTGTTTGATATATATTATACACAAGGACCCAGTGCGAGCGCTGTCGTGTTCCTAGGAATTGAGAGCGCGCGTATACGTGCACAGACGAACTTCAGATGGACACGAGGTGCGATATAAGGATTAGTGGCGCAATGCTTTGAAAATGTTCTGCTTACAGCGGAAACATGAATAGGAGTGAGGTGATTGAAGTGCAATTGGAGACTGGCTGGCATTGACTGATTTTTCCTTAACTCATTTCCGCTGACGAGCACCATCGCACTGCGCAGCTAGCTAGGAATCGTGAATTCCCTGATGCAAATTTGAGTCTTCGATGTGCAATTATGCAATTCTATGTTAAAGTGTGAGAATATCCGAACACACTATGGAGACATAGTCATGGCTATAAGCTATAACTACCCATCTTCAAAACAATCAGGGTACTTACTAATAAATAACAGCAAGAATATAGCGGATTTTAGAGAAGAATAGAGGCCTTGGTTGCCTAAGAAATGCTAAACAACAAGAGAACCTGGAAAAGGACTTGTGATCGCTTGCCCATCCGCATCTGAATGTCATTGCATAAGCCAAATCGAGCACACGTACTATTAAGATTCAGTAGGAGTAAAATGTAAAGGCTCTTCCAAAATCAGTATCAAAACTGGATTTACGTTCAAGCTTTCATATGCTTCTACTTTACAGCCATCGGGAGAGGTAATCAGTGCCGGAAAGTTGGCTGGCGGTCGTAAGGTTTCATGGACCTGTGAGGAACACATTGTTTTTTGTTTACTATGTTTTTTTGTTTACTATCCGTCATAGCGCTAGTGAGAAATAGAATTTAGCATTTCCTCATTGGATGTCTCAGCCAGTTAGAACGTTTCAATCAAGTTTCTTTGCCAAGTTACCTACCGTGTTTCGTTCCACTTATGATCCAGGTGCAGGCTTCTTAGGGATCGTGTTCTATTTGAGACTACTTATAAACGTTTCTTCGCAGCAAGCAGTAAGAAGCCATGCATATATGTACGTATGAGAGATATTACATGCGAGAACTTCATGTTGGGGTTTGTAGATAGCGATTCTAGCGGTGATGGATATCAGCCCACAAAACATGGCAGATAGACAGCAGCCGAAGCTCTTAAAGAGATTAATTCTATCGACAAACAAGGCGTTCCGACGATGCTTTCTAATTAAAATTTCAATTTGACCACCAGTAACAACAATGGACGGTCCGTCAATTTTTTTATCCAAATAAAGACGAGTTCGCAAAATGATGAGGTGCTACGGTTTATGAGGTTGCTTCTGCAAACATGAGAGCCATAGCGATTCTTTAAATGGGAGAACAAAACATTCGATTTAGCTATGCTACTGATGATTCAGCTATTTAGCAAGACTATGCTACCATCAAAGGAGGGGAACTGGAAGCACTCCACTGCATGAGTGTTGCATAGGGAGCTATGCACCGGAGACAAAGTGACGAACGACTCCCGAGAGTCGTCGTCCTTTTACAAGAGCTCGAGACTGATTAACTGAACAAGCACGACTGAATATCCCTGTTTATAACAATAATATCGACAGAAAAAGAACTCAACGCAATAGTCGCTCAACAAATTTCATTTCAGCACTCGTTTCATGATAAATCAACTGATGTTTTATCAGATCACGTTGAGAGCAATTTAATAACTCATTATGTAAAGTGGAAGTAGAAGGTTGAAACAGGGGACGGCATAGGACCCATTTCTCGGTGGATTGGGTCAGCCTCGCTGTAAGTGACGCAGGTTGGGGGGCTTGACGCGGTGCTGACTCGGCTTTAGGGCTCTTAAGTGCGAACAACAATAGTAACAAAGCCAGTTTCAGTGTAAGAAGGGCCAACTGCTTGAGTTCAGTTATGCTTTTCAAAAAAAGCTAGTTTAGAAAGAATTACTTTTGAGTGCTTTTCTAGTTCTTCCAATTCTCAATTCAACTTTTCTCAAACAACTGGCGGCATTCAGAGATGCTGCATACATCATATGATGGCAGCTGGATCATAAAACTCAAATAGTCTCTCACAAACAGCTGTATACATCGTAATACGTCGTAAAAGTGAAGCGAATAAGTTCCATGTAGTTCACTTCGCAGGGGCCACAGCGCAGCACAGATCATACATATAGCCTACGAGACGTATGCGAAGTTTGAAAAGGTCGAATCGCAAGCTTTACAATGGGTGTCATTGGGAGAAGTAGATGAATAGCAAGGATTACGATGCGTGCGTAAGCTTGGTGAATGATTTCCTAATGAGCAAGAATTCGTGAAGCAGAGAACGTCCGAGAAATGTCATTCATATGTGTTGGAGATACGCTTCGTTAGAGATAATCAAAAGGAACAGCGTGCCCTTAAATGTTTTTGAGCCTGCCAGTAACTTACTCTCATAGGACAATGCGATTACTTGGGTGTTCAAAGAGAAAACTATGCTCACCATATATGAACGACCATGGATGCAACAAGACTGAGTGCTGCGCAAAACCCAGCAAAGGGCGCTCTCTGAGCTACTCACGGACCAGTACGTAATCGTCTGGGTGGGTCAGCCTGTCTGCGATACGGTCCCGAGCTGCGGGCTTCGGTGATGAAAGATTGAGATGATATTAGTTCATTCCTTCAAGATGCCGTTTTTTTCAGAAGGTGCCTATTTAAAACCTCACATTTATGCACCATTTCATACATTTCGAAATAGATTCATCTGCTCTACAAAACGTTGAGTTTTTAGTTATATTGGAATAGGTTAGATTTCCAAGCCTGCGCAAAGGTGAGTCCATGTCAAAAAATTGAAGGGCAAAGAAAAATCGGCAGTCAATTGAAACGCCTATCAATGGCGACTGAGAAATCAAGCAGTTACATGCTCATACTTCCATAGCCTCGATGTCTTTCAAGTATTTCGCTATGTGGTTGTCTGATGGGTCGCCCTCTTCGACTGATAAAGTCGGTGTTCGCCGTTCGATGAATCTGACAAATGGCTTCCTCGAATCTAGACCAAAATATTTTTCTTATCCGACGTTGAAACGGTGGTGGAATCCCAAGTGAGGTCGCGAGAAGGGGCGATTAACCGAGTTTTCATACCTTCTCGTTTTTTACCCTTTACCTTAACTGAAGAGGGAATCCTTTAGAGTGGCTTTCGTAACAATGTCAAGTAATTAAGAAGAAAACTTTATTTTGATTGAACTCGAGATTAACCATTCGGAAGGCTCAATCTGCAAGAAGAATGACACAACTTTCTGGTAGACCAGTCGGTGAAGTGTATGGAAGTGTATAGAAGAAGTGTATAGAAGTGTATAGAAGAGGCTGGGGTTAAGCACGACAGACATGACTGATTGGTTTTGACAAAGCGAAATATGATGTCCAAATGGACCACATTTAAGTGCCCTTAAGTCTGATAGATAAGTCCGCCCGCACGCGGTGTCGCGCGCGGCACAGGCAGCCACAGTCTTCAAAGAGTCAGAGGTGAAGGAAATAAAGGAAGCTATGATTTGTGGATTGTGTTAATAACGAGTTTATAATGTTTATTGTGTTTGTCAATTCAAAAGCGAATAGCATGTAAAGTTGGGGTAGTACGAAAGGTGAACACAGAAACTTCACAGTTGGCAAAGGAAAATGGAGGAGTGAGAGGAGGATCGTAGTTCAACGGGGTTTCAATGCAACGATGCTTTTGGCGATGAAATAGCGGTTGGATAAAAACTTTTCCTCGTTCCTGTTATGATAATGATGCAAAAAGCTCGCAGAAATGCGTCTTTCACCCTATTTTTCCCCTAAGAAACGGCTCCTGCTTGCCGCGTCAAGTTTTTGCACCTGGTGTAACCCCTCCTTCTAGTCATCGAGCCCTCTGAAATGCCTGAACAACTTATGATTGGCAATATACGGGATAATTATAAATGTTCGATGAGATGAGTGAGTATTTTATCCCTACTATATATAAAGCGCTAAGCCGTCTGTCCCTCCGTCTGTCACGAAATTAGGTATCGTATGAAAAACGACCTGTGCAGATGGGGCCAAGTGTGGTATGGGTAGGGCATGGGACAGGAAGTAAAGACCACACATGGACCAAATTAAGCTCCGCCCACGGGGGCGGGGCGTGCACTGGAATGTTTGGCTTTCAACCCGAAAATGTTGATTACGTTCGAACGTGCTCCTAACGTAGGGAGAAGATGGATTTAGGTCAGGGATGAGTTTCTGAAGGTCAGGAAAGAATGCAGGGCACAGTGGGCGGGGCATTTAAAGTGGTGGGCGGAGCTTGGACGTTACATGAAAAACGACCTGTGGAGATGGGGACAAATGCGGTATGGGTAGGGCATGGGACACTAAGTAAAGACCACACATGGACCAAGTTAAGCTCCGCCCATAATGGGCGGGGCCGTCGTGGAATGTTCAAAAATTGTTGATTGGGTTCGAATGTGCCCCAAACATAGGGAGAAGATGGATCAAGGTCAGAGATGAGTTTCTGAAGGTCAGGAAAGAATGCAGGGCACAGTGGGCGGGGCATTTAAAGTGGTGGGCGGAGCTTGGACGTTACATGAAAAACGACCTGTGGAGATGGGGACAAATGCGGTATGGGTAGGGCATGGGACACTAAGTAAAGACCACACATGGACCAAGTTAAGCTCCGCCCATAATGGGCGGGGCCGTCGTGGAATGTTCAAAAATTGTTGATTGGGTTCGAATGTGCCCCAAACATAGGGAGAAGATGGATCAAGGTCAGGGATGAGTTTCTGAAGGTCAGGAAAGAATGCAGGGCACAGTGGGCGTAGCATTTAAGCTGGTGGGCGGAGCTTGGACGTTACATGAAAAACGACCTGTGGAGATGGGGACAAGTTTGGATGGGTAGGGCATGGGACACTAAGTAAAGACCACACATGGACCAAGTTAAGCTCCGCCCATAATGGGCGGGGCCGTCGTGGAATGTTCAAAAATTGTTGATTGGGTTCGAATGTGCCCCAAACATAGGGAGAAGATGGATCAAGGTCAGGGATGAGTTTCTGAAGGTCAGGAAAGAATGCAGGGCACAGTGGGCGGGGCATTTAAAGTGGTGGGCGGAGCTTGGACGTTACATGAAAAACGACCTGTGGAGATGGGGACAAATGCGGTATGGGTAGGGCATGGGACACTAAGTAAAGACCACACATGGACCAAGTTAAGCTCCGCCCATAATGGGCGGGGCCGTCGTGGAATGTTCAAAAATTGTTGATTGGGTTCGAATGTGCCCCAAACATAGGGAGAAGATGGATCAAGGTCAGAGATGAGTTTCTGAAGGTCAGGAAAGAATGCAGGGCACAGTGGGCGGGGCATTTAAAGTGGTGGGCGGAGCTTGGACGTTACATGAAAAACGACCTGTGGAGATGGGGACAAATGCGGTATGGGTAGGGCATGGGACACTAAGTAAAGACCACACATGGACCAAGTTAAGCTCCGCCCATAATGGGCGGGGCCGTCGTGGAATGTTCAAAAATTGTTGATTGGGTTCGAATGTGCCCCAAACATAGGGAGAAGATGGATCAAGGTCAGGGATGAGTTTCTGAAGGTCAGGAAAGAATGCAGGGCACAGTGGGCGTAGCATTTAAGTTGGTGGGCGGAGCTTGGACGTTACATGAAAAACGACCTGTGGAGATGGGGACAAGTTTGGATGGGTAGGGCATGGGACACTAAGTAAAGACCACACATGGACCAAGTTAAGCTCCGCCCATAATGGGCGGGGCCGTCGTGGAATGTTCAAAAATTGTTGATTGGGTTCGAATGTGCCCCAAACATAGGGAGAAGATGGATCAAGGTCAGGGATGAGTTTCTGAAGGTCAGGAAAGAATGCAGGGCACAGTGGGCGGGGCATTTAAAGTGGTGGGCGGAGCTTGGACGTTACATGAAAAACGACCTGTGGAGATGGGGACAAATGCGGTATGGGTAGGGCATGGGACACTAAGTAAAGACCACACATGGACCAAGTTAAGCTCCGCCCATAATGGGCGGGGCCGTCGTGGAATGTTCAAAAATTGTTGATTGGGTTCGAATGTGCCCCAAACATAGGGAGAAGATGGATTTAGGTCAGGGATGAGTTTCTGAAGGTCAGGAAAGAATGCAGGGCACAGTGGGCGGGGCATTTAAAGTGGTGGGCGGAGCTTGGACGTTACATGAAAAACGACCTGTGGAGATGGGGACAAATGCGGTATGAGTAGGGCATGGGACACTAAGTAAAGACCACACATGGATTAAGTTAAGCTCCGCCCATAATGGGCGGGGCCGTCGTGGAATGTTCAAAAATTGTTGATTACGTTCGAACGTGCTCCTAACGTAGGGAGAAGATGGATTTAGGTCAGGGATGAGTTTCTGAAGGTCAGGAAAGAATGCAGGGCACAGTGGGCGAGGCATTTAAAGTGGTGGGCGGAGCTTGGACGTTACATGAAAAACGACCTGTGGAGATGGGGACAAATGCGGTATGGGTAGGGCATGGGACACTAAGTAAAGACCACACATGGACCAAGTTAAGCTCCGCCCATAATGGGCGGGGCCGTCGTGGAGTGTTCAAAAATTGCTGATTGGGTTCGAATGTGCCCCAAACATAGGGAGAAGATGGATCAAGGTCAGGGATGAGTTTCTGAAGGTCAGGAAAGAATGCAGGGCACAGTGGGCGGAGCATTTAAAGTGGTGGGCGGAGCTTGGACGTTACATGAAAAACGACCTGTGGAGATGGGGACAAATGCGGTATGGGTAGGGCATGGGACACTAAGTAAAGACCACACATGGACCAAGTTAAGCTCCGCCCATAATGGGCGGGGCCGTCGTGGAATGTTCAAAAATTGTTGATTGGGTTCGAATGTGCCCCAAACATAGGGAGAAGATGGATCAAGGTCAGAGATGAGTTTCTGAAGGTCAGGAAAGAATGCAGGGCACAGTGGGCGGAGCATTTAAAGTGGTGGGCGGAGCTTGGACGTTACATGAAAAACGACCTGTGAAGATGGGGACAAGTTCGGATGGGTAGAGCATGGGACAAGAAGTGAAGACCACACATGGACTAATTTAAGCTCCGCCCACGGTGGGCTGGGTGTGCACTGAAATACTCTGTCCTCAAGAAATAGAGCAATACAAGCCGACCTACTGACGCACATGGTGTTGACGCACATGAAAAACGACCTGTGAAGATGGGGACAAGTTTGGATGGGTAGAGCATGGGACAAGAAGTGAAGACCACACATGGACTAATTTAAGCTCCGCCCACGGTGGGCTGGGTGTGCACTGAAATACTCTGTCCTCAAGAAATAGAGCAATACAAGCCGACCTACTGACGCACATGGTGTTTCGCGCACAGTAGTGTGCGCCAGCCAACTGGTGTTATAAATGTTTGTGACGATGTTATGGAGATTGCGTAGAAAATTTAAGATGCTTGATCATTGCTACAGGGGTAAACGAAGATTTTGATACGTGGTATTTTTAGATATTAGAAATGAAGTTTAATGAACATTTGTACAATTCTGTCGTTCTCAAGAATGAAGGATGCATCACGATCCTGTGTTCTTTGAAGGCTGCGCCTCCGTTCGCCGCGGCCGCGCGCGACACCGCGTGCGGGCGGACTTATCTATCAGACTTTGGGGTAACTGGTTTTTATAAACTGGACTAGCCAGCTCACCAGACGAAAATCAGATCTGGTGATGAAGACAAATAAATATGCTGCTTTATGGAGCAGATAAGTAAACCTCTTTCGAATGAGGTGTGACATGGTGCTGAAATACGCGCAAAACCTTTTTTTGTAGAAAAGCGTTCCAATATATTGTAGCGAACACGTCCATTGATTGGAATCAAGGGATGGTGAAGCGAACCTCTGCACAGGCTGCCTCCATCCATTATTATTATTCATTCATACTCCAATAATTTTCATATTTGGCTTATTATCACTTTTGCGCTGCCACTGGCAATGAAACTTTACTGCTATTTGCACTGCTCCTTTAATTGAGTACCACCATCTACATTACATCCTTTAATTGAATACCACCATCTACTCCGCCTGGTACATTTGCCCCGAAGTAAAAGTGAATATTATGCAAAGGATAACAAAGGGATCACATATGCATTCGATTGCATATCTCTACTCCGAGAGAAGCCAACATGCATGGCGCTTAACAGAGAAGCCGGTTTTTTCGGTGAGCAGCAGATTATCGAGGTATTAGAAACCGACCGCGTGCATATAGCTCTTCCTACAAATGCGATGTTGCACTTCCATGCGAGTGGAAAGCCTAGCTGTTATGGTGCTCACAGCCTATGAAAGCAGCGCGAATCTACCGTGCGGGGCTGATCCACCTATTCTAACAGCGTGAATAACAACGACGTAGCAAAAACCTTGCAAATAATGCAGAAACATTAGATGGGCTCAATTTCCATTCGCGAAGGCAACGTTACCATGAGGATATTTATGGTATCGTGGATTTTGCACTATGCCATGAAGCAGTAACACGTTTAAAAGCTCATTTCCATGCTGTAGTTCCGCATGAGGGCTGAGACCAGGTATCTGATTTTTGTGCTGCTGGAGATTTCTGTCGTCTTTCTTATTTTCAGTCTTTTGAGTTTTCTAAATGCCTCCTTTTTTCATTACTCAGACTGCTTATCCATAAAGAACAAAACAGTACGCGTTTATTTTTATTTTTTTTTGTTTGCCCGCAAATATTCTAGTATGTTAATTGGCGAAAAGCACAACGAAGTAGTCTTACAAGAAGATCCCCTGAACATACTAGAAAGGACGACAGGCTATGGACTGCAGCAACAACAGTGTCGCTAGGTTATGAGCTGCTCCGATTTGAGCTGCTTCATTGTGACAATGATATCACCATATGCGTATTGAGACATATGTATTCTGATACATTCCAAACTAATGCATAGGTCGAGACCGATAGAAACAAAGCCGAGATCAGTTTGAGGACATTCGCTAAGTTAGAGAAATGTCGACTTAGTAATCAAGGGTTGGGATTGGGAGAGATTGATCCCTCCAAATATTGGGTTGAGGAATAAGTCCCCGCGGTTTTTTTCAACCCGTTTTTTACAATGTCTCCTTCATCTTCTGACCAAGTTTATATATGCTTTCGATAGAGCTTTTTTTGCTCTACAAAACGCTGCTGTCTGCTTTTCGATCCCTTCGACTACCTAATATTTATGAGGTTTGGAAATGAAGTGAGCTGAAGACAAAAAATTGGCTTTTGCGCACCTCATTTTTCTCGCCTACCATCAAGATCAAAAAATGTTTGTGTATATGTTTTGATAGAGCTTTTCCAGCTCTACAGAATGGCACTACCCTTTATTCAAATTGCTCAACTTTTTGCTGTTTTCTAAGACTCACAAATGCAATACTCGCAAAAGTGTGCACTTTCGTTATCTTCTCCTCCTCGCCTACCGTCGAGATTGAAGAGAATGTGCATTTATGCATTCGATAGAACTTTTTCTGCTCTACAAGATATTACCACTATTCTTTCGTATCCTTTCATATTTTAGCATGAGGCAATAAGTTTTCACCTGTTTTAATTCATTATTGCATAATGTAAATGAATTTTTTCGGCAGATTTTTTGCATCATGCGATAGAGCTCTTTTCGTTCTACAAGATGGTGCTCACGGTTTTTGTTCCAATCAAATTTCTCCATTTTTTGGATCATTTAAAAGTCGACGAAATCGAGAATATTCATCACATGGTGTCGAAAATGCTCGATTTCGTCGACTTTTAAATGATCCAAAAAATGGAGAAATTTGATTCGAACAAAAACCGTGAGAACAATCTTGTAGAACGAAAAGAGCTCTATCGCATGATGCAAAACAATCTGCCGAAAAAATTCATTTTCATTATGCAATAATGAATTGAAAAACAGGTGAAAACTTATTGCCACATGCTAAAATATGAAAGGATACGAAAGAATAGTGGTAATATCTTGTAGAGCAAAAAAAGTTCTATCGGAAGCATAAATGCACATTCTCTCCAATCTCGACGGTAGGCGAGGAAGAGAAGATAACGAAAGTGCACACTTTTGCGAGTATTGCATTTGTGAGTCTTAAAAACAGCAAAAAGTTGAGCAATTTAAATAATAAATAAAGGGTAGTGCCATTCTGTAGAGCTGGAAAAGCTCTATCGAAACATAAACACAAACTACAAGGATGCTGAGTTATGGGCAAAAGCTTCGGTGGCGGACGGGACTCGAACCCGCACTTCATCCTTGTCCAAAGGATGAAGTGCGGGTTCGAGTCCCGTCCGCCACCGAAGCTTTTGCCCATAACTCAGCATCCTTGTAGTAAC
Organism: Trichostrongylus colubriformis; assembly: GCA_963978905.1. NCBI lineage: Eukaryota > Metazoa > Nematoda > Chromadorea > Rhabditida > Trichostrongylidae > Trichostrongylus > Trichostrongylus colubriformis. The sequence goes on from OZ022258.1 coordinate 30,144,041, forward strand.
TTTCGCATCGCGAGCTGCGGCGATAAACAGCAGTTATCAAAAATTAAAAGTATCAAAATATACACAAACATTTTTTGATCTTGATGGTAGGCGAGAAAAATGAGGTGCGCAAGTGCCAATTTTTTGTCTTCAGCTCACTTCATTACCAAACCTCATAGATATTAGGTAGTCGAAGGGATCGAAAAACAGATAGTAGAGTTTTGTAGAGCAAAAAAAGCTCTATCGAAAACATGTATAAACTTTGTCAAAAGATGATGGAAACATTGTAAAAAACGGGGTTGAAGAAAACCGCGGGGACTTATTCCTCAACCCAATAGAATGGAAGCAAAAGGGGAAGGGGTGGGAGCGGGAGTGAGGAGAAGCCGAAGTCTATTAAGGAAGTTAAAACCAGCGTCTATGTGAGTATTTAGCGAATAGAAAGGGTTATAAAAACTAATATGGATGGCGTTCTGTCTCATAATCATTTCACACGAAAACATTACCTGCTACTTTAATATCTTCAAAGCTATTGATGTGCCTGGATTGCGATACACCTTGTGCGACTAAACAGCCGCGAGGCAAATGAATAGTTCACAGAGGCGCGAGAATTCCGATGTAATAAGGTGGAACCAGATAAATCACCATCACAGGTAAATCGCTCATTCCTCGCCTAGGCGGCTTTCTTCCCCCGAATCCAATTCATCAAACTTTCCTCCAATGATTTACGTTGAAATTGATGAATAGAGAAGGCTGTTTTCCTTTCATATGCCAACACACGGTTAGATGTGAGCCTTTTACTGGCTTAACGTTTCGAAGTTCTCGTCTCCTTCAGAGGCCTGAAGATTGCTCGAAGCTTTTGATCTGCAAAGTATCCGAACAGGTGTCCCCTCCTCTTAAGCGTTTCCGGCGTCGTTTTGAGATCGCTCTCGGACAACCCGATAATAAAACAACAAACTCACAAATGATTCTACCAGAGGAGCAGCAGTTCAAACCTCGATCAGAATTGCCAGTGAGGGCGAATGCCTCACTTGATTCGATGCTCCCTACACGGCAGAAAGTACTGGTGCGCACGTCGCCTTTACTGTAACTAGCACTACGATACAAAAGGCAGGAGATCATTGCTAATCGGAAGACACTCATTCCGGTTATTCATTCGTGGCTTTCTTGTAGAAATCCAGGATGACTCCAACACATTCGGTGACGAAACTTCCTTCTCGTACGCTAAAATAGAGCACATAATAACAGAGTCATGTGACGTGACATGTGAGCAGTGAATATTCCCGACGACAACCTTAAACGACAACTTGTTCGCAACCGACTGTACGATAGGCAAAGCATAACGCCAACCTGCATCACTTGTCCTTATAAGAAGCCAGGAGACTGTGATAGAGCCTCTGTTTTTTATGCATTTCAATTTAAGGTTTGTTATAGCACATATATTGCAGAGATGGGAACTGGCTGGGTACTGACTATACGCGTCAAAGAACATCTAGCTCGTGAAAGGGGTGGCGTTATAACCACTCCACTTGGCAAGCATAAGGTTGAGGAGCACAACGGAAATGACTTTGCTGTCATATGCTCTATTTTGGCGTACGAGACGGAAGTTTCTAAAGTGTAAAGTCATTCTGGATTTCCACAAGGAAACCACGAATGAATGAGCAAAACGAGTGCCTCTCGATTAACAGTGAACTCCTGCCTTTTGTATCGCAGTGCGAGTTACAGTAAAAGCGACGTGCGCGGCAGTACTTTCTGCCGTATAGGGGTCACAGAGTCAAGAAAGACATTCGTTCTTACTGAAACATGTGATAGGCATTGCTGCTCTACTGGTGGAATCTTGGGTGAGTCTCTTGTTTCATTACGGGGTTGTCCAAGAACGGTCTCCACGAAGCCGTAAACGCTGGACGGGAAGGAGGGGAAAGGGGAAGGATGGAGGGGGGGGGGAGTGGGAAACGCTTGTTCGGATTCTTTGCAAATCAAGAGCCTCAAGCAATCTTCAGGCCTCTGAAAAAGGTGAGAAGGCCGAAACGCTGGGCCAGGAAAAGGTTCCACATTTAACCTCGTGTTGGCATATAAAATAAAAACAGTCTTCTCAATATACTCATCTCAATGGAGCCGGTAAATCATCAGAGGTAAGTTTGATGAATTAGGTTCGGAGGCAAGAGAACGCCTAGACGAAGTTTGAGCGATCTACCTGTGATGGTGATTTATCAAATTTCCCTTTTTACATCGGGATGATCGCGCCTCTGCGAAATATTCTTCTGCCTCGCAGCTGTTTAGTCACACAAGGTGTATTGCAATCGAGGCACTTCAACCGCTTTGAAGATATCAAAGTAGTAGGTAATGTTTTCGTGTGAGATCATTATGAGACAGAACGCCCCTTTTTGTTCGCTGAACCTCACAACCTCACGCTGGTTTTAACTTCTCCTTGGTGGACTCCGTCTCCTCCTCATCCCCCTTCTAATGCATTCTATTTGATTTGATGAGCCTCTATCAATCCCATATCTTGGTTACTAAGTCGACATTTTTTCCAATCCAACGACTGTTTTTGAAATGATCTCACCTTCGTTTCTATCGGTCTCGATCTTGCATTAGCTTAGAATGTATCAGGATATTCCTCAAAGACTGTGTTTTCGCCGTGAAGAGAAGTAGCAACCGCATCATGGCTATAAGGATAAATACGAATGAGGGACACTGAACCACAATGTCTGTATACGCTCCGCAAGCTGGCTGCCCAAAGTCGAGAAGGAAGGTTTCTATCTCATCCTCGATAGGGCTAAAAGTGCAGTCTTAGAAAATGACCGAAGCAGGCGACTTGAGCTATAGTGTTACCAGTGACAAAAGAGAGCTAGGGAGAGTGCACGTGAGCAGGGACTTGAAACCAAGGATGAGAGAGGGTGCTTGACCAGGCTACAGTACCTGACCTGGCCCTTTGTAGCGCGTTCTTCGCTAAAAGGAACATTTAGGAGATAACCTACCGCAGTGAGGTATGACGAAAACAGACTATGTGTTCGTGAAAGGGCCGTTTCCCCGATGTGTAGAGGACATCAAGGTACTTCTCGGTGAGGGGCTGGTCACACATCACAAGCTCCTCCTCGCGAGAGCCATAGAGATTCCTAAGACAACATAGAAGAACTGAGCAGTGGATCTCAGAAGACGAATAATGGAAGCTCGTCCTCCGAGCTCTTGCGGTCTGGTTCGGGTCTGGGAAAGAGTCGTCAAGGTCATCTTATGGTGCGCGAAGCAAACACTAGATGGAACTTGAGGTGTCTCCAGAGGAGATAAAGCGGCATGGTTTGTAAGTGAGAAGAGCCAGAGTGTGATCAAAAGGAAGAAGAAAACATAAATGGTGGCGGAGAACATGGAGCTTAGAAGATCTAGTAGCGTGTAAGCACTGTGAGAGGTTTGCCCTCTCACACCAAGAACATTTGTAGGCAGAGAATGAATTTTGTTTTCAGACTGGCCAAAACTCGCTATGAGCCACTCAGCACACCAAGGTGGTTAGAGCAGTAGAAGGCAACGGCGATGTCACCCTAAAGGAGCCAGCCGAAGTTAAAAGGAGATGGCGGGAGTACTTCGGTGGGCTTGTGAAATGGGAGTTCCCGCAACGAAAGCCCAAAGAGGAAGGCCACGGCTGGTTCCATCCACCTGAACGGATAAGAAGTTCCGCAGCAATGAGTAAGACTGGAAAGGTGGTTGGTCCACATGAGGTACCGATAGATGCATGGAGCGTACTAAGAGGATATCCCCCATGCATCTATCGGTGGAAAATAGCGTGGCTCACCCCACTCCTCAACACCGTAGCATCGAAGGATCTCAGATGGGTGGAGAACTAGTAGCATCGTCCCCATCTTCAAGCAAAAGGATGATGCATCGGATTGCTTCAGCTACTGAGGGATCAAGCTGACAGCACATACCAGGATGGAGCGATGGTGATGGAGCGGCCGATTCGAGGCTGATGGAACTAATCCCTTGTTCCAAGGAGCAGTTTGGGTTCAGGCCTGGAGAATCCATAACTGACGCCATCGTCAGGCAGGTAATGGAGTACTATCGAAAGAAGCTACAACCATGCTACCGAGCTTTCCTTATATCGGTGCTATGAATGCATTGCGAAAACTCCATGTGCTAGAACTTCGAATCGCCATCACCCCTCCTTCTAAGGGTTTCGTACGAAGGGGCCAACGCAGCTGTACTTCACTCCGCGCGAGTTGTCCAATGAAATAGACGTCACGGCAGAAGTGTATCAAGGATCGGCCTTCAGCCTGGTCCTCTTCCTTTTCGCTCCGAATGTAATGGTGAAAGATCCCATGGTTTGAACACTGAAAATCATCATATATGCAAATGACGTATTGTCCTGGTAGCGGAAAGCAGGGAAGAACTGAAGGCGAAAACACAGAATGACAGGACAGACTGGCTCAAAATGGACTCCGACCAAGAGTCAAGAAGACAAAGTTCATAAGCTCTGAAGAGTGCCCAGAAGCAACGGTGGATTGTCATGGGGAAACCATCGAAAAGGTAGAATACTTCCGGTACGATGGGAGTGATGGCCATAGGTAAGGTGAACTAGACTACGAAGGCTCAAATAAGCGCAGCATGAATAAAATGTAAAAAGTTCACAAAAATGTTGTGCGATCGACGCTGCTTCAGGACACCCAAGAGTAAGGTATACCGAATGTACAGTAGCGATGCTGGCTCATAACAAAGGTACATGAAAGGCAGCTGCACGCAGCTGAGAGGAGGATGTTGAGGTAAGCAAGCGGCTGGACGCAACTTGACAGCATCAGGAATGAGGACGTAAGATCGGCCATGCAGGCAGATGAGCTGGTATAGACACGTGCTGGGCAAGACAGAGGACCACCCTACAGCAAAAGCACTCAATTCGAAGTGCAAGGGACCACGTGAGGCCCAATGAAGAGCTGGGACCCCTCATCACCTCTGAACTCACCAAATTTCGTTCACATGTGTCACTGTACTGCCCTACTTTCCGCCGACAAGTTGAAAGGTTGCTCGGAGAAAAGCCAACGAATTGTTCACATTTAGAATTTTTTGTATTAAAACGAAGATTTTTTTGGTTTTCAAGAATTTCTTGCTTGTGTTCACGTGTGTACTGAAATTATGTGGTGGCTTTCAAAGTGATCAGAATCACTGCTTCTTGGCATGATTCCTTCGAGCATATTTCCATGACACTTTCGCGGTGTTTATTAATAGCGGCTTTTCAGACATTCACCTCGTTAGCCAATGAGGTCTCCTGTGATTAACAGTGAAGGCTGCTCGGGCAAATTCAACGGTGGTTTACTGATACGACGAGATAGGGTGTGTGCACTTATGACGAAAAACCGCTTTGCGGCGCCATCAGTACGACTTGCCGAGTCGATTGCCCTTGGAAGCCCGGCAAAGCGTGTCTGCTGTAACTCTGCACTTCCACACATGCCACACTGCCTCCTGCACCCATGCCACACTGCCTCGCTTGAAGGTTTCCATGTCCTGCCACCGGTACTAGCACCCGCCGAGCCTCTCGTCGCGCGCGGCCGCTCGAATATTCGTCACAAGTGCACACCCCATCTGACGAGGTATGGCCGCCCTACAGAAATGCGGTAACGCGTGAGGTAACTGACCATCAGAGATGCCCTTTGAGCTCTCCCAAACTAAACCGGCCATTGCTGGCGAGCGTGTCTCATCACGTTCGTAATGGCCTGTGAGAGGTGGAAGGGCACCCTCGGTTGGCTTACCCGTTGTTTCACGGTTGGTTTAGCTGTTGCCCCACTTATCCAGTGAGTGAATGGGCGCGAGGACACCTCTGCGGCGAGAATCAGTAAAAAAAAGGTTACCGTTTTCTAGGCTTCTAATAGTTTCACTCTATTTCCTTCATCCACTGCAACTACAATCGACGGAATATGCCGTCCTGTTATCTTTGAAGGCATAATTCACGATAATTTTCATGGGTTGTCGACGTAACTACGGTTTCTGGATGTGCTGAAGAACAAGAAGTGAAGAAGAAAACGAAAACGAAAACATGTGATACCACCTACAAACAATGCATCCTCACAAAAACTAACTTACCCCTCCAAAAGTTGGACCAAAATAATAGGGAGTAGCAGAATAGATCGCCTAAGTCACCTGCTGAGCATTAAGAAGTCACAAAATTTTTAAGAAACATGAAATAATTATATAAACATCGAATTGAGATAGATAACAGCATCTACGAATTCAAGCAATTTGAAAATTAATACTCACCGGTAATAACAGTCGCCAATTTGGTGCCTCAAGAAGGGAATCAAGCTTACAGGTGATGTTACTATAGCAATACAGCACTTTCCTGCAAGAATGAGTTTAAAAAGGCAAGAACTGACACGAATCAGACAAAGTGAAACATTTCGAACGTCAAACAGACCTATATTCATTATCAAAAATAATCGATTCGCCGAGTATGGAAAACATTGCACAAAGTGATACAATGCATATGAAACGCGAAAACAGGAAATCTTGGAAGAAACAGCCACTGACATCCCAAAATAACACAACTGTGAAACACGTGAGCGAATGGGACAAACTAGGGGAGTATTTTGAGGAGGATACTACAGAAACGACAAACGAGAAAGGAAATAAACAATGTGCTGCAGGGAAATTAGCTCACACCTGAGTTTCCCCCGACGACAAGCCAAGTGACGCAGCAAGTAGCCACGTAGCGACTCGTACGTGTCAATTGAGCGTTGGGTGCGCCCGAGCTCCAGGGTGCGGCTGAGCTGGCTTCAAGAGCTCCGCGCGCTGCGATGACTCATCATCGCAGCGCGTTGTGTGCACATCCTCCCTGCCCGTTTGGAGAACTGTTAGGTCATGTGAAAGGGTTGCAATGTTTTCCTAATCCTGAAATATGCCTTTAAGCCGCCGATTCCATTCGCTCGAGTGCGATCTTGAGTTGTTTCTTTCAGCGCCACCTAGTGTTGAAGTTCAGAAATATGAGTAAAAGAGTTGCAGTTATTAAGTAGGCTTTGGAAACATTGTTGCTACCTTTCACAACTTAGAACTGCTTACCGGGAAGCAAGCACGCCCTCTGAGGTCAGTCGTGAGCAACAATTCAGTGACAGATATTTGCTACCTATAGGTTGGATGAACGACAATGTTTACTATCAAGGTTAACATAATCCCAGAAGACCTTCTGACCGGAATTTCTCCTCTAACCTTAGTCAAATGGATATGGAAGTAGTAATCCATCAGTAGCAGTGCGAACGGCGTTCCTAATTTCGTAAGCAAATTTTTCTACTAAGAGACTACTCGTGAGCTCAGAGAGATTAGCAGCCTCATAAAAATAACTGTACAAGAAAGGAGATGCGTTCAGTGAAGTTTCTAGAGAATGATAAATCAAGGCAACAAACAGCCAAAGCAATGATCGGACTAACGCCGCTCATGGCGTTGCAGAATGTTTTAATTCTTCTATTCCAAACTCCAAAGCAAAAATCGGAAAGTGCTTCTCGCTCTCGTTTCTAACCACGTGACCTCGACTTTTTTCTCCTGGAGCTCTTGTAGCCGCGCCCCCTCGGACACCTTATCCCGTCGAACGTTACTCTGAGGAGCTCCATCTCAGCCGGATTATTGTTTTTGTTTTGCATATGACCCTTAGTAAGCAAGCACTACATGAATATATGAGTATCAGAAGAACTCGGTTTTCCGTAGTTGATTATTTCGAAACAATACCATTGCCATGCAATAAACTATTCAGAACTGCAACTAAAACTCAAAGCGTTAGGACGCACAGTACACGTCATACAATCGAAGTGTGTCGGGTTACGTGTGGGGGCGGCGAAGTATCCTCGCAGAACGCTGTCAAATCTCGTAAGCCATGAGGTGTCGTTTGAATTGATCTGTGAGCCTATAGATCAATGTTTTCGGCCTCATTTATTTTTCCTTTCTTTTTCCCTTCCTATTCACTGTTTTCAAGAGTGTATTTATCAACGCGTTGACATGATTGATATATTCAGGGCCCGGCCAGTCTCATGCATGTAAAGCAGAAAGGCCTTAAAAGGGTCCTGTACACGATTATAGCCAACGAAATGTAGCATGTACTTATTCAATGCACATTACGATTTATTCATGTTCAAAGTTCGTCGTATAAAGTGACATGCATAGAGCAGCCAATGAGCAAGTGAATTTTTTCTCTCAAGATTTTGTCAGAGTTCGCCTTGAAGGATGCGAGGTTTGGTGAGCGTGGGCAAGGGCTGAGATCAGAGCCACTTCTGACTCTGAAGTGAAAAGGATTATGAGAACGACAGCGACAAGAGTGATGAATAGGAAAGTCGAGATGATGGTAATACGAAGTGGAAGAAAAACGGTGAGAAATGGCCAGAAGCCGGAAAATAAGAACCTTCCCCAATGTTAGTTTGTGAAGAGGACGACTATCGTCAGGAGGTTGGTGCCCTGGCAAGTCTCCCACTGACGTGTCGCAATACAAAAACTCAGAAGACATCCATCGTAAATCACAAACGCGAGAAAGCTACAAGTGGGAAACAATGAAAAAAGAAAGGCAGAAGGAAAGTGAAAATCTTCGCAGCCTCCAACTTCGCTATTAGAAGTCAGGCATTGAAAAAGATAATCAGCTGCAAAATGAGCCTGCGACACGCCTGCTAACGAAGGAGTGCTGAGGTATCTCCAACCCTGCTGTATCTCCTCAGCCACTCCTACCGCTGCCAATCAGGAATCACGTCGCTAGGAGGTGAGCTCAGTGATCCAAGGCGTAAGCTGTAGAGCGCTACGCATTCTGTACAGCACGGGAGCGTACTTCTTAACGGGATTTCTTCATAAATAGGCTGCTTACGCCCTCAGCTCCTATGCGCACGACATCTTTCAAAAATTTTTCAGCAAAGTACTCCTATCCCCCTATCACTGTCTTTCACCTGATAAACTTGGCCGTGCAGGCGCAGAGTCATCTAGTCCTGTGCACTGCGCAGACTGAAGTGCCATTCATAGAAGCTCAAGTAAGTTGGGAAGACTGCTCGAGGGATCATGGAGAGCCTGAGTGAGGGCACTCCAATAAGATTAGAGCGCTTCAACTGCAACAGTAAGAAGCAAATACCCTTGAACTCGTAGCCGTCATTGTACAAAGGGTTGGAAGCTCAGGAGGAATTCGCTGGATTTGAGTGAACGGTCACATGGAAAGAAATGATTAATGTAGCGACTGAGCTCGCGAAGTAGGTTCATTTCTTTGAAGTGAAATTCCCTTCCCTGTCTTCTCGTCTCTTCTTAACCAGGGCTCATGTTGCAACAATGGTGTACTTCTTTCATGCAGGAAGATGTTCGCAAACCTAGTTGGCGCTGGTTCTACTATTACGTCATGAGGTAAAGCATGCTTATCGCTTTCGTGCGAATCTTTGAAAAACGTTGCAGGTATAAAAAGGATTGATCTGTGTTGAAAATACAGTCCTTCGTGAAACTTGAGTTATGCCAAAATTCAGTAAAGATGGATAATGCTCAACGAAGGGAATGCGATGGCTGTCAATCATAATGGCAATCATGGAGAGAAAATAGGTCACTTTTAAAAAATGTACTAGATCTCTTGTAATTTTGTCTTCAATTTGTGAATGATGGAAAGTTTTCTTCGACAGCGGTCGACGCCGAGTTGCCAACTATGAGGAAAGCAAAACTGCGAGGATCCACAGAGCGATTTGCTATGAGCATACTAGCTCCATCACATAGGGAGTCTTTGTACTGCTTTTAAAGCATTCATAGGGATCATTTCGGATGAGTGATGCGGTCTTCGAAGCTAGCCAAAGAAGGCCGTAGCTGTAAGCCTTTCCTCCATGACTGTTCCACCAGCAGCACCAGGCCTCTTCGATCGCGATAAAGAGCTTAAGGCAGGGTCAAGCCTCCGTTGAGGAATCCTCAACGGGAGGGGGTCGTATTTGGTCCGCTAGGAGGGGGGTCGTAATTGTTGAGGTAGGCAGTGATCAACAGAATTTCTCAGGCTGAGGTCTAAAGTGTAAAGGGAGAAATGATAAAACTGATTATTAACATGATCATCGTGAAAACCTCATGCATGGCGCGATCCACAACGAAGCCAACCAATGTCAATGACCCTTTCATTGGTCCGCTGGCACCGATTTCACACACAGAGACACCTTCAATTTACCGATATAGCCGTGGGAAGCGGCATCTATCCACTGGTATCACCGTGGAAGAATACTCCAGAAACTATGGGATCAAAAAGAAAAATTGGCTGATATGGATTTACTTCATATCTTACTACGATCGCAAGTACGTAATCTAGTTTAGTGGCCACTACACGGACCGGAAGGACGTTTGTATTCATTTAGAATGTGGATGAAATCCTCAAGCATGGCGCATCCCACAGAGAAGCTGACCGACGCTTCTCGCCCTCCCACTAGGCTTTCGAGAAAAGGATGCATACTAGAGAAATTTCAGTAAGGATGAATCGATTTTTCGAAAAATCGTGGGAAGATCTCGCAAGTTTGACGAAAAAAGTTTTCCTCAACTGGCTTTCCTGAATTTTTCATGCTTCGTTTTGAATATCTCAGGTAACCATTCGAAAGCTACAACTTAGCAGACCCCGCCTCACCAATACGCACTCATATGGTTGAGTTTGAAGGAAGTTGTGGCCATTTGAATGAAACACTTCGAGATTTTCCTCATCTAATCCTTATCTGGCTTTCCTCAAAATAAATTCCTTCGTTTTGAAGATATGGCATAGCTCAGGTAGTCACTCGAAAGCGACAACCTAGCAGACCCTGCCTCACCAAAACGCACTCATACGGTCAAGTTTGAGGGAAGCTAATGGTTTGAGGGACCATTTGAAGTGAAACACTTCGAAATTTTCCTCATCCAATACTCAACTGGAAACCCATATCGAGAACTAAGCAACCATTATGGAAGGCAAACAGCCAATAGTTGGGTCCAAGGGAGTTATTAGGAAAACAGTTTACAGCTGTTTGAAAGATGGGCTCTAGATAAAGTTTGAAGTATTTAAATATGTCGGAATTTAGTATGGGGAAGATACCGCGCTCCATCGATAGCTGCGCGCAGCCGTAGTAGCAACCAGCGATCACATGGGGCGCTATGGAGGGTATTACATGTATTTTTAGCTTTTCTTTTACCTTTAAACTTTTCTATTCCTATTTTTAATCCTTTATTTTTGCCCTATGACTTGCATGACTATTAAGCCTTCTCCTTTGTCATCAGAGGACGAGCACATTATCAGTGGTCGGCAACGCTTTCGTTCCGGAATATAAATATTGGAATTGTAGGGGTCTTATGTTGGACGATTTAAATTTGGAATATGAGTACTGAGTTTTGTTAGGTTTTTATTTCTCTCTTTTGTCAGGAGTTTGGTTTGGCCTCAATATTTCTTTTACCATAGGCTCTTAATTCCCCTAGTGGATCGCACTGGCTTGGTAGAAACCACAGAAGAAGCGAAACCTGAAGAAAGGGGATGGGGTTGTATTGCGGCTTCCTTTTGGGGAGTAGGTCGTATCTAATCAGAGATATTAATGAGTATCTACTACAATGCTTTTCATGAGTATAGACTACGGAAAACACTATACCTGAAACTTATAGAGGTCCTTGGTGAAAAATTGAGATTTGAAATTGAAGAAGTTCAAATCGAAGAAAGAAATTGAAATTGCAACCACTGGAATGCATGCTCGAAAAACTCTGTAGGGAGGGGGGACTTGCGTGGAATGGATGAAAATTGAGGAGAAGGCGCAAGTTCACGCGCTGCACACGGCAAGGCTGAGCAGTCGTAATACGCTCGGCAATTGCGGCGTTCAAAAGGTTTTCAAAGGTTGTTGATCGATTCCTGCGTGATCCGTGACCGTACGGCTAAGGAAGAAATTCGGCAGGTATAAGGTTGTAAGGAAAGTTCTGGCCGCTTTCGCAGCAAAAATTCAAAAGATTATAACTCAGCTCAGAATGCATCGTTTTATTCAAAATAGGTCCCATTCGACTGAACACATTTCTGCCATCGTAAAATGAGTTCACTTATTCCATTTTCCTAGAAGTAGATCTAGATTGCAAGAACTCATGGAAGGCGGAGTCCACATGGTCTTGACTGGTGAACACCCTGTCCCTTAAGAACTCTCCAGATCTTCAAAAAAGTGATAATCAGTTGGCGCAAGGTCTGGTGAATATAGTGGATGAGGGAGAGGTTCGATCTCCAATTCGTTCTATTTTTGGAATACGGTTCTTGAAATGTGCGGTCGCGCACTGTCGTGCAAAAGCAAGGGACCATGACGATTCACCAGTACTGGCTGCACTTCCTTCAGTTTCATGTGCAACTCGTGAAGCTACTCACAATAATAGTGGGCAGTAATGCTTCGGCCTGGCAGAAGGAGAGAATAGTGGATTAAGCCTTTGGAAGACCACCATACTGATATCATCACCTTCTTGGCGTGGTAATCAGGTTTGGGAAAGGTTTTCGGAGACTCCTCAACAGACACTCACTGAGCAGAACGTTTCCTATTGTCGTAGAGAATCCATTTCTCATCGCACCTAACAATCCGATGAAGAAACGATTCCCTAACATGCCTTCTAAGAAGCGAACTTGCAACGTCCAGGCGCCTGAGCTGCTGCTGTTCCGACAGATCGTGCGGCACCCATTTGTCAAGTTTTTTTTACCATCCCAAGCTGCTTGAGGTGGTCCGCAACAGCTGTATGGGAAACGCCGATATTCTTGGCAATCTCCCTCAAAGACTTACGGGGGTCGCTTTCAATCTCTTCCATTAAAACATCTTCATCAACCATTGATGGTCGACCTCTCTTTCTCCGTCTTCTAGCGAGTCCTCTCCATTTCTAAACCTATGGAAACAGCGACGAACCGTTCTCTCCGATGCCGTTCCCTTTCCCCATGCTGTGTTCAAGTTTGTAGCTGCTTCCGCTATCGTTCGACCTAACTTGAATTCATGAAGCAAAATCGTGCCAAAGGCAGTTCTATCCATGCTGGTAAAAATTCTCTAGAAAATCGGAAACCTTATGGGATTTAGGGAGGGCTATCTCTATAGAAAGAGTAACCTTTCTACTCACCTAACCAGCACAACCAATCAACTGATCTAATTCAACGCGAGCCAAAATTTTGAATCTTTTTGGGAAGGCGCGAAAGCGGCCAGAACTTTTCTTACAACCTAATAAAAGAAGTTGACACCGCAGGAAGATTGTCAGATTGGACGACGACTGGACGAACTCGGCATTGATAAGCCGGCCTACCAACTTCCAGTTGCAAATTGACGGTGTGAATGTAAGTGAAACGTAACGACAACATTGTATAATGTCGATTATGCCCAGCTACACGACTCACCAAACTTCACAAAGAGATTCGGTTTCGTTTTGCTAGGTTAATCATGGCTCAGATAGGGGGGAAGGTAGGCGTCCCTCTGGCGGAACTTAGTGCGAAGAAACTTCTTGTATAGCGATATTCCTCGACGAAGAAAAGTTCAATTTGAACGGTCCTCATGGATGCGCTACTGAAGAGGTCCTCATGGATGCGCTACTGAAGAGACTCTAGCCAGGAGCCGAGTACTTCAGCAAGCGTGACTTCGGTGGCGGCAGCGTTATGCTTTCGGGAGGATTCTACAAACAAAGAAAGCGCTCGCATTCGTGTCCTGTCGCATGAGTCTGTCAGACTAACACAACCTGTTTGAGCACATATTGCTACCTTTCCTGACGAATGACAGTGGAGGAGCTTAGCTTTGTTCTGAGCAGGACAATACCGCTATCTCTTTGCGAGCGAATCCACGGTGTCATGGTTAGGGAGGTGGAATGTTGTGGAGAAGCGTGCCTGCTCTTCCAAACTAAACTCCATAGGGAACAATTGGCGACAATTTTACAGCCAAGGAGGAACTTCCGCCAACGCCGCGGATCTGAAGGCAGCTGTTGCTCAGGCATAGAATCGGTTGGATCCACAACTGCAGGACAAGTTGGTAGAATCGATGCCAAACCGCATCTTCGAACACATATCGAGACAAAGAAAACCTATCGATTACTTGGGAATATGGTATGGTTTATAACTCCCTATTTTTCCGGGGAGCTAGATGGCTTAATATGCTACCATCGGATATATTGAATGCATCCAGTGTATCCCTGTTCAGGGAAAGGTTGAAGCGGATTGATCTTCTATCTGTTCTTAATATTACAGATTATTGAGTCCCCAACGTTAATTTTCAACAGCTCGTTGGTGTCTTCTTCAGTCCGTTATAGATCGACGCTGCTGAACAGGAATGTAAAATCTAAATGCAATGTTCTGCCGCAAAGGATTTGGTTCCTTACGTTCTTTTTATAGAAGTTACCAATTATCAATTGATTGGCTACTTCATTACAGTAGAACGGCTTCACGAAACTAGATAACATGCATGTTTCGGTCTTTCCTTCCACAGCTCAATATGGTCCGTATTCGTATTCGTGCATGCTGCGGATTATCACTTGTAACGCTTGCGCCATGGACGGCCTGTCATCAGCAACCGACTACACTTCCTCTCATGGAACCTTCCAGCTTCTATTTCCCTTCCTTATTCAGGGTTATATGGTGTTATGCATGCGTGTTGATCAAGCTGATTTATGTTGGTTTATGTCTGAGCTCTAGCTTTCTCTGAAAATGGTTTCTTAGAAATATCCGCGGTGGGCGTCTGGGTTTTCTTTTCTTTTCTTATTATTTTTCTCTTACTTCAAAGTTGTACTAACGATATCACGCTTTCCAATTGGTCGTTGCTAACAGTTATTGGCATGTTCATTGCACTGGTCTGGTCATGAGGACCCTCGCCTCTAGCTGCCTTGTTTTTCTTTCACTTTTGTTGTTCGGCACATGTAATTAAGCCTATACTACAATATAAGTAGCGTGTTCCTGGGAGATGCGTATATTTACCGAGTAATGGGACCCTCATCCCCTTCTGAACATGCCCTTCGCTCCTGACGTCCACGAGTCTGAGTATCCAGCTTTTACCTGGTCTGTCTGTTCCACGAGGGCTGTCGGTATACTCGTGTTTCGGAGTTCAGACAAACTCCCATGACCCCCTATGGTGGCGTAAGGGCACCATTGCCGACTGGTGCAGGTATAGGACTTGGATCCTACTCGTGGTTGCGTCTGGTTCGAAAGGAGGACCTGTTTCCCATCGAGCAGTATCCTCATGTTTTTTTTCGGTTATTGAGTTCTGCCCTGATCCAATGGTTAAACGACTAGAGACTATGTACTTTTTTGCACAGAAATTGGGCGTTGTCTTAGTGACCACCCTTACTTTTTTTGTTGCTTGGATTATCTTTCTTTTTCCTGTTCTCTGGCGCGTCTTCTGGCGCATACAAATAAATAAATAAATAAATAAATAAATAAATAAATAAATCATGCTTGTTGTGTTTTCATAATAAAGCTGTTAAAAGTTTGAAATGCGTCCGTACTTCTTAAACGGCTTATAAACAGGTTATATGCCTGATAGAAACAAATTTTTCTGTAAAAATGAGAGGAGCTGGTAACTGAAACATCCGGGCAGTCGCATTAGCAGTATCGGATTCTTCCTGCTGGAATCTGTCCGAAGCTGTTTGAGGACATATTTTAGGCACGTATACATATATTAGGTTATTCCGCTCGAATGTGCACAAACATATACAAGACCTAATGCGTCCCAGACTTTGGGGATAGGTGATTGTGTCTGCTGTGGAACTTGCTCGACCTAGCCCCAGTATCGACATTTTATCTTATTTACCGCTCATTTTATTCGCAAAAAACCTCGTGCACGTTTGAATGAGATGACGTAATATTATACTTGTGTTATGCACTCCAAATGTAGATACCAGTCGGATTAGTCGGCTAAAGCCGGTCAATCCTCCTGGGGCAGCTTCGCTGTCTCTTCCGTGGCTTCGCCGGCTTTGTAAGCGGGCGACAAGAAGATTTTCGCAAGCTCTGGGCACACTGGAGAGCAAAGAAGGTCCAGGTGTTTAGTAGTACAAAAGCGAAGAAATGGTTAAGAACAGCTACGATAAAAAAATCAGACCTCCAGCTTTCATCTAGGTGACGCATTTTGAAAACTTTTATTATCCACAGCAACCTTACCGCCTATTCAACTGTTTCAGTAACTCCATGTTCACCTTATCCTATCTCCCCGTGTCACTTCCATAACACCTCATTCGTTTCCAATAAAACGATAGGGGAGATAGAAATGGCTTTGAGTACCTGAGCTAATCACTCTGCCCCTATGATCACTCTCCTTAACTCCGAACCCCTCTCTATGGTGTCTTTCAGCGGTCACCCAGCTAACTCTAGGCTGTACCGGAGCCCAACCACGCACCTTCATTGAGGACATCTCTGCCGTACTAGTGGTGGGTCTCTGTTTTCTTCGGAATCTCATTGCTGACTTCAAACCATTCTTCCAGACGTTTCGGAACCATACTGAAACTTCTCGATCCGAATGCCGGGTATCACATCGCACACAGTAAGTGATGTGTTTCCCACTTATCGATGGCCCATGTTCTGGGCTCTGGGCTGCACTGAAACCTTTTCTGAGCAAACACTGCCCATTTCGGACACGCACCACTCACTGCGGAAATGCCCTGTCCAGAAACTCATCTTCGACCTTGACCCGACTGTTCCCCACATTCGAACATTGAGGAACTTCTAACCGAGCCTTAGGCTAAGCTAGAATCAAACCACGAATCTTCGTCACCAGCTTCGCCTATTAGGAACACGCTAGGCCCAGCGATGGCGTACTTCTCCCAGAAACTCATTACTGACCTTAACTCAACTCTTCCCCGCACCTAGACTTCGGAACCAAATTTTAAAAAATTTTACTCTATCAGCTAATATGTTTTAGCGCAGTCCCCGCTGTAGGAGGAAAACTGCTCTGTTCGAGTGCGCTCCTATTTCTTCACCTATGTACTAACTATGTCATATCTGACCCAACCTTTGCAATTTGTCCTTCAATGGTTCTGAATTTCGCAGCAGACAGAGGGTTAAAAAGAAAGACCGATAAAGCCGATTTGAGCCTATATTCCAACTTCTGCCCGCGTCTGTGCTTTTGGGCTTTTAAGGCACACTACGCGACAATCACATTAGTGGCTTACTTTCTCGGGACGAGTGGCTCTTTAAATGACTGCTTAGTCTGCAACTTTGCGGCGACTGCACGACGTACCCTCACGGTGTTGTGCCCGTTTGAGCACAATCAAATCACGCTCAGAGTTACGGTCGCCTATAGAATGCATTTTTTTGATTGTAGCCTTCAAGAAAATTCGAAAGAGATATGTAAACATATGTGCCATCAAAGTTATGTTTGAAATCCGAAACCGCATACATACATTTCTAACCGCTACTGTACAACTGGGCGAAGCTGGTGTAGTGACAGGTGGCGCAAACCCCACTCTCACGGTACGGAAATGAAATCCCGCATCAACGCCCGCCCCGGCCGACCATGCCTTCCATCTCTCCGGGGTCGGCAAATTGGTACCAGACTCGTCTGAGAAGATAAGAGCACTGACTTCTACATCGGCTGGGCACCGCAAGTCCTTGTATGGACCACATCGCACTCACCAGCCACCATGATTCGCAATGGAATTAGAATGTGCGGCGCATCCCAGGAAGGTATTGATTTACGCCAAAAACTTTATCCTTTATCCTTACTGTAAACCTATCCAACAGCTACGTATACAGGACATGGAAAAGCGACGAGTTGCATCCGGATTACTGTTGGTTGTAGGGATGAATGTGGAAGTTCTGAAGAGCTGGCCAGTGATCGAAAAAATTGGAGAAAGGGCTGTGTAGTATCTAATGGTTGAGAACTGAATTCCCGCCGTTCTCTCTTCAGCGAAGAATCCTTATATTTTACATAGCTATTACATTGAAAAATTACTGCAACATGCCCGTGTCTTCACGACCCCTTCCTATCGCTCGGCGAATATACATATTTGTGCTGTATCGCCAAAAATTGTATGCCTTTTATTTGAAGAAGTTTCTCAAGCCTCTCATTCGGGCCCATGAGGACCCTAAAGAGGAGGGGGGGGGGGGGAGCGACCCTAAAGACCTTCGCAGTGGCTGCCTCTTTTGTGGAATAGGTTGACAAAGCCTTGTCAAAAATGCACGTTACATCAGGTGAATGGCATCACTTTTCCATATTCCTCATTAAAGTTTTTCTGGAACGTATTTCTTTTCTCTTGAAGTTCTATTTCATTGGACTCAGACAATGGAGTTCATGGATCACACACAGATCAGATCACGGGTTTTCGAGATGGAATCCATTCTTTATACTTGGCATAGAGCTCTCTAGTTATCCTCGATTGTTGCATGTTTTTTCGGAATCGGCTCACCAAGCTCTACAAGTCGGTTACACTTTTTTGGTTTCTTAAACTCAGTGCTAAGCCATTTATTCATATTTTCAAAAGTTTGAGGGAAAATTTCTTTGATTTGATAAGCTGGTGATAAAATCTCGTCATCTCGGATGATATAAAAAAAAATTTACGCTACTTGATTTCCTAGGAAAAAAGATATCAAATGATGTACGGGACTCTTTGCTGAGATAAATAAGTTATGTCCCTAATTTCTGATTCTTTGTTTGCTGACATCTCAGGCTCTTCTTGGCCGTGTGCGACTCACGTGCTCGGCCGTAAGAGAGCGATTGTGTGCCACTGGGACAGAAAATTCCCGTAGCCGTGTTAGGGGCTTCGCAAGAGGTGCAAGGCAAGGGCGCCGTACTACTTTGGGTCCTAATTACTCCTACCATTAAGCGTGTAGCACGTCATCGCTTCAGGAATCATTTAATAAAGCGCGCACAGCACGCACCATCGTGTAGCGTGCTGGACGCTTTGAAGCCCATATTCTTTCCTACTGGCACACACCCTACGGCAGCGCTCATAGTTTTGAAATTTGGGCAATTGCAAAATTGCAGAATTGCGGAAAAGCATTAGATAGGTATCAATAAGGAGAACTGCGGAATTTGCGGAAATGCAGAAACATGGAATTTGCGGGATCGTGCAGTTTGCGGAAATGAGGACACTCCCCGCTCCGTAGTCTCTCTTATCCTCTCGTCTCTTCATAGCATGGAAATCAATACGTATCTGATGCTTTTCCGCAAATTTCACAATTCTGCATTTACACACCTCCGCAAATTCCATAATTTCCCCAATCGGTACCTATCTAATGCTTTTCCGCGAATTCCGCAATTCTGCAATCCCGCAAATTCCAAACTATGAACGCTGCCCGAAAGAGCGGGGATAGCACGAAGCGTTTTCCCACGGCCGTGCACGCGAATGGCACGCGGTCGCCACGAGCGTTGGAACATGGAGTACCTCAAGCTTGGTCCCAGTTAGCTCTGCCACTACGGTACTGTACCGAGTCGAAAAGGGTCCAACTAGAATCAAAGCGGTGATGTCATCCACACAGTCACTATTCGGCCATACCAAGGAAGAGCAGCTCGTATGAAGTGAAAGAGAATTCAGTATTTCGACACATCTGTGAGCTTACAAGGGAAGGACCCCGGGTCGAAGTGGCCATTCGGAATGGGATACATATGGTCCGACGCATTTTCGGACGCTGATCTCGAATCTGTATTCGAAATTTGCAGAACGATTCTCTGAGCAAAGTTATGTAGGTTTTTCTGTGACGAGGCACTATTTCATCAGCACGGCCGCTTGCTTGGCAATCAACGGCCTCAGTGGCTCATTGGTAGTGTTCCGGATCTGCAGGACAAGGACTGTAGGTTTGCGGGTGGGGTCCACGAGGTCGAATTTCCGCGCGGCCGCGCGCTATGAGCGGCACGGCGGGTGCGAGTGCCAGTGGCAGGGCATGGCAGCCTTCAAGCGACGCAGTGTGGCATGAGTGGAAAGCGCAGTCACGCTCGGCCGGGCGACCAAGGGCAATCGATACGGCGAGTCGTACGGGGGCGCCGCGAGTGCACGCCGCGAAGCGGAAATTCGACCTCGTGGACCCCACCCCGTTTCCTTGTACTGGAACCTATCGCACCCATCACTCTGCCACGTTATTTACAACTACTAACAATATTCACACGGGAAGCATATCAGGCCGAAGAGACTCCCATACCACACGAATTAGGCGTTGTTGCGTAAAAAGATTATGATATTCGCGCAGAGGGGGTCGAATCACCCCTCTGTGCAAATTTTCAGCCAAATCCAGTTTTTGATCCAACTGCGGAAAATTGGGGGTGGCCAGGGGATAAAGTGGTAGTTTTTGAATTTTCTTCTGCAGAAAACCCTGCAACCTGAATAGGATAGCCTACACATACCTTTCACACTTGCCCATCGCACTAAATGTACGAAACAAGCGTCAATTAGGAGCATTTCCTAGGCAAGGGTCAACGACTCCTCCTTTGTTGAATGTGCTGCCACCCAATAGCCCATGAATTTTTCCGAAATTTGGTCAAAATCTCGAATCGGCTAAAAACTTGTCCCTTAAAGCTAGGGGAGTAATTTGACTCCCTGAATACGAAAATCGCCCTGGTTTTGCGCAAGAACGTCTGGCTCGCGTGCTAAGGGCTTCCAGACCTACCATATGATAGTACTGTTTTTTCAAAAAACCTACATAACTTTGCTCAGAGAATCGTTCTGCAAATTTCGAATACAGATTCGAGATCAGCGTCCGAAAATACGTCGGACCATATGTATACCATTCCGAATGGCCACTTCGACCTGTGGTCCTTCCCTTGTTAGACAAGGACTGTGCAAGAATTTCATCATCAGCTAAAACGTAACACTGTCTTGTAGAGCTCGACGAGCTGATCCTGAAATCATGTGCAACTGATGGAAAATCAATATTTAGTCGATTTATAACATAGCGGGAAAGCAATAGAAAACATGGACGCCTTTCTACGCGATTTTCCACACTCATAAGGCACTAACCTTATGCTACTCAAATTTTCAATTTCAAAAGCCTACAGCCTGTATGAAAAATGTAGTTATAGAGATTATTTTAATACTCCCGTAAATCTCCCGAAGAGGAAGCCTTCCTCGAGTGGCTTGCCACTTCTAGGTCATTCCAGGTAATGGGTAATCTACTATACCGCTACTAATTTATGGTCAATCGACACCAGAAAACGGAAACCCCATGATTTCTCCGTCTTCTTACTGGAACTTTCTTTAAAGTTTCCAAGTGATTTGAAAAAGGTGCCAGTAGAGAGCTCTGCTCAAGACAAATCTAAAAGTCTGCAGAACTATTCCATTTTTCTCTCCTTCGGCATAATTTCCAAGATTTTCGCGAATTTCGCTTCAAAGTACCACGGTCGTAGACGCGACGGAGTCGTAAACCGTCCACTTCGACTGTGACTTTCGAAACAAAAGCTTCATAGTCAAAAAAACTCTTGTATTGGAGAGGAACAAGAACCCATGATCATTTTGATATCTCTCGTGTTAAGATTCACCAGCGTTAAATGAGGATTGTGTTTGAGAAATTTTCAATAAAATATTAATGTTCTTCTCAACTTTGAAAATTATGCCGAAGGAGAGAAGAAATGGAAAAGCTCCCCTGACTCATATATTCGCCTCGAGCAGGGGTTTTCACTGGCACCTTTTTTGAAATATTTCGAAATTTTGGAAGAAATTATAGCAAAAAGACGGGGAAATCATGAGGTTTCCGTTTTTTGATGTCGATTGACTCTGAATTAGTAGCGCTATTGTAGGTAATGTAGTTTTGCTTCGGGGGAAAGTTTTTCCACAAAGTTACAGGTTTGTGCGGTATTTTATTTGGTTCAGTTCCGGGTGTAACAGAATGGTGCTGATTTTAAGAGTGGTGAAGTGGTAAGTCTAGCTGATAGCCGATAGCTAAAAGTTGACCAAACCGGTAAATCAGTGCAACACCATCAGTCAACCGCTGATGGTGTTGCACTTAACCGCTTTGTGGAAATCAGTCATGTGTCCCGCACTTACATTAGGCGAGACCTCTTCTGCAAATTCCAGTAAATGGTAAATTGAGAAGTCGTGTCACTCCTTCTTCAATTTAGTCACAACGAACTGTGGCGGACAACCTAAGTTGGAGAAAGAGTGATCCGACTTCGCCATCAATTACTGGAACTTGTAAAAAAGGTTGAGGCTAAGTCAAGACATATGAACGATCGATACCTGAAATGGAATGTTGTGTTTCACCTAACAGCCGTTTGGTCGCTTCTTGTAGACTGGATCGACAACTCCACCACTCTGAAAATCGGCTCCTCTCTAGGACAGTCTGAAATTGTACATAAACCTTCGTGGAGCATATTTCTCTCTCGAATTCATAACATGCTGCATAAACTTGCTATTCACAGAAACAATATTCCCCTAAAGAGTAGCGACATTTTTCATGAAACGACCTAATATTAGCTTCAAGTCGAAGGAATCACTGGTGAAGAGATTGGATCAAACTGCCAGGACTCATTGGACAATCAAAAAGAGCAAGGAATCAAACAAACGAATGAAGAAACAGACACAACGGATTGGGGGTTCATAAAAGCAAACACAGCAGATTTTCATGAGGGTAGTGGTTTGAATTCGAGTGCTTGTTTTCGGAAAACGCGGCGTTCGTTCCGTAAAAGAAGCTTCAGCATAGCTCAAGTCAAACTTGCTGTGTATCTCACCAAGCGCCTCGGGGCGAACTGCATTCAACGTAGCAGTAAACAGGAACAAGTCGAATCAAAACATTTCCAAATTAAAATGTTGCTGGTCTTTGCTAGATATCTTCTCTAATGAATACGATTTACTGTTCCAAGATAATCGGAGAACATTGTGTAAAAATTGGAACATTCGGTTGCCTTTTGACATGCCGCCCATCCTGATCTCGTCAAATTTGTAGTGGCATTCCCATCTCATCTAGAACACATTGGATGGACCTGATTGCAGCAAGACGACCATGTTCTCGCCGTTTTTATATCATTGTGTTTATAACCATTTTTTTGTAAATTTTCAAAATTGTGAAGAAAACGGTAATTTGTTCTCCAGCCTCTCTCCTCTTGCAACTTCACACCTACTTCCTTTCGAAACGTTTATGCACTAATAGTTTGTGCGAGCGAGAAGGACGGACCCATATCTAACAAACTAGAAGCATTAGCAGAGGGATGAGTATGACCAATCACGGTGACTCTTGCCGGTGTGTCATCACAGAGAGCTGGATCATTAGTGTGGTGGTGATTCCCAGGGAAGTCGATAGATAGGTGTTATAATTGGACGGTCTTCGGGGAGATTGCATTTTGTTCCTATTTTTGTTTGCAATAATGCGAGGAAGCACGTCGGTCTTGCAAGTTGGAGGCATTAGTGGCTGTCGGGTGGTAACCACTCTTTGATGACGCGATAAAGCTTCGTGCACCAGAGCGTAGCATTTTTTTCATGAATGCTGTAACTGTGTAGATTTTCAGAAAGTCACATTCCTTGCAATTCTGCACAGCTCCAGCATTGATGGAGATGTTGTATTAGAGTCATTCGATGTCATCACTTCATACCAATGCCCAAAAGGAGCAGGCCTTGCAGGCATTGTCAGAGATGCTTGACAGGCATATGCAGACACACGGTCGTTTGGACTTCGTAAACCATCCATATTGACTCTAGTCAAGGAATGCTTAAATTGTATCCAAGTTCGACTTTCTATGAATCTTGGCATTGTGTTTATTTATATGTAATTTATTGAAGCCGTGGCCAAGATGTTTATCAATTTTATTCGGCTAACGTTTCGGCCTTGTCGCCTTCGTCAGAGCCTGGAAACTCAAAGATAAATGCGATTTGTCCACCAAATCCATTTCAAACTTACAAAACAGTTTCTTCTAGACCAGAAGAGTTAACAGAGGAGTTGCAAAGCACAATCACAGTAGAACTAACCTGTAAACACAACCGGCTGTCGCTGAGACAGGCCGAGAAATGGGACAAGTTCACTTGTTATGGCAATGCACTCATCTTTTCTGTTCATTTTGGGGTTTTTGGCGTTAATCCAAAATGCCTCCAGAGTTTTGCGAGCTGGAGTCTGGGGCTCGCGTGACAAAATCCCTACAGTTACCTCAAACTCAACATCCCCATGACATCGCAAGCGGTGAGCACCCAGGGGGGTCGCAGGCCTCGATTTCTTCAGGCCATCGAGGTGTTCCTTGACTCTAGTACACAGAGGCCGTCCAGTTTCTCCAATATACCCATCTCCACAGAGCTTGCAAGTTATCAGGTAGACCACACCTGACTCCTGGCAATCACCTTCTCGTCCGTTAGGACAGACCACACATTGAGAGGTAGCACATATGCGATCATAGCCTCGGTTCCGGACTAATTGTTGCCTGAGGGACGTTGGGGGAATTTCGACCAACTGGACTGCATCGTCAAGACCGCACCTGCGTAGAGCTCTCCTAACCGCCGAGCTGATGGCATCGGTTATGAAAGGCATGCAGAACTGTACTTTTTCGCCCTCGTCAAATTCAGGTCTCGAATGCCTTCTCATGAGTGGTCCAGGGAGAGACTGCTCTTTGGTAGTGATGGGGTAGCCATTTGCCTGCGCTATCTTACGGGCTAGCTCCAAAGAATATGCGTTCTCCTGAGTGCCCGATGACATCCTTTTTGCCGTGTTGAACATGTTCTTTATAATGGCCCGCTTGGTGTTCAGAGGGTGTGCCGACCGGAAATGGACCAAGATATTTTTGCTGCTAGGTTTCCTATACCATTTTGTTCGATACCACCCACGTTCGAGTCGCACTTGTACGTTCAGGAAAGGAAGCCACGAGTCCTTGGGCTTCTCTCGTGTGAACTGGATGTTTTCCGTCTGGTTGTTGAGCAGGTTAAAACATGCGTCCATTTCTTTCTGGGTCGAGCAGACGACGAAGCAATCATCGATATAACGGCAATACAGGATGGGTCGACGATCCAACAGGGGCTTTTCTATCTTGGACATGTAGGCTATGGCTAGAGCAGGGGCTAACCTTAAGCCCATCGCAAGCCCCCTGATCTGCTTGTAATATTTCCCACTCCATCTGAAAATAGAGCAATCCAGGCATTCCTTGGTCAGTGTCATGACCTGGGAAATCGACAAGCCATGCATGTTAATTGATGAACCATGTTCGTTCAAGAGTTCAAAGGTCGCCTGCAATGCGCTTTCATTCGACACGTTGGTATAGAGAGATGTCACGTCGAAGGATTCCATGACGTGATTCCGCCTAAACCTGGCTTCTTTCAGCAGATCAAGGAACTTGGTCGTGTTGCTGAGGTGGGCAGGAATGAAAGGCAAAAGCTGCACTAGCACAAGGTTTAGTAGCCACGATATCCTATCCGTAGGTCCTCCTATACTGCTTATTATAGGCCGCACCTTGAAATCCGTAGGGTTTGTAGAGGATATGGCAGCCGGCGAGAGTTTGTGGGTTTTGAGGAGGGTATAGAGGACCGGACAGCTCGGAAGGTCACACTTGAGACGTGTGCCTACGGTTTTAGGTAACTGTGCAGTTCCCACTATGCCAAACCAAACTCTGTTCAATCTTCGATATTGCCGTTTGAATTCTTCAGCCGATGATGTTCTATATAGCGTTTCGTCCTCTAGGTGCGCTCGCGTTATTGCAACATCGAGATCCCTTGGCAGTATCACAAACTCGCCTCCTTTATCGCTAACCGATATTTTGATACGATTTGACCCCTGCAGATCCCTTAATTCCTTGAGACCTTGTTTCTGCTCTGTGGTCAGATTGGAGATATGATGTTTTCGGCTATAATGGCTGAGAATGGTGAACATTGATGTTGCAAATAGCCGGAACTTTACATCAACTGCAGGATTTGGGTCCTGAGGTTTGAAAAACAAAGAGGGAAAAGGAATGGCGGGGAAGCTGGTATTTGCAAATCCTTCAGGGCCCTTTTCGCGCAACTTGTACTACACCAAGTGTACTACCACGCCAACTACAAATTGCTTAAATTGTATTTTGCTCAAAAGAAAAGGAACATATTTCAAATCAGAGTTCTCCATGGTTCAACGCTTAGCAACAGTACTTCTGCTTTTTCATAGGTAGAGTCGTGGAACCGAGGCTCAAGCGTCTACGATTGACGCACTATAGGTACAGTAGCGCTCAAAAGTCTTCGGCCAAAACTTTTTTGTCATAACTTTTTTTCCACTTGACCAAATTTGACAAAATTTCAGTAGGTGGTAGCTGAACCTATTGTCAACATTTCCTTCTACTTGAGTGCCGCTTGACACTTTCCATGTTTTTTACAAGACTTCACTACGAGACCACCCAAAAAAAGCTTGGTCAAGGAAAACGGCTTTCTTTACAAAAACAAAACGAGCAAGCCTCAGAGACCATCAGTATTTTGTAGAAAAACCACGACTTTTGATGACAGCGGCACAGCGGGACGGCATAGGGATGGCACTGCAAAAACAAAAAGTTTCATATAACCACGTAACCTAAACCGTTGAACGCCAAAATAGTATATTAAGTATGCAGTTCTCCAAGTACAACATACTAAAATATCTCTCAGATCAGTCCAGTCGCAAAAAAGTTACATGTGAAAAACTCAAGTAAAAACCATTTGGTCGAAACTTTTGAGAGCTATTGTATATAGACGACTTTATATTGTAACATCAACACATTCAGGATGGATGAGGGTTTCCGCTCAATGAACGAACAGTCACAGCTTGTCAACTTACCTCAATACACAAATCAATTTCCGACGGCGTCATGTGTGGCAATTGGTACAGTAAAAGTGGCTCTAAGAACATCTTAATTCACGCTTCATCGGCTCATCCCATTGCCGTTGAACATGCGCTGCCGGCAACATGTCCGAAACGTCTATGGCGAGTGCACTGGCGATGTTGAAGGACATGAATCACGTCAGCTAGCTACAGGAATAGCCATAGCCAATGGCTGTGCAAGACCAGGATGAGCTGTGCCGAAAATCGATGCCAGAGTCTTTTAAGGATGTCTCCTACATTCATGACTGTCACAACATTCGGTTAAGTAAGAGTTATGCTTCATGACAGCGGATGAGATAATTTATTTCGGATTGTGTAAGGACATTATTATAAGAATCACTGCTAGAAAATGCGGTGCCTCAAAAGTGCCTAAAATTAGCAAAGTTGAGAGCACAACCGCTGCGTGACTGAAAAAGCTCTAGAGATGGTGATGATAGCGCAAAAAAAAGCCACATATTTATTCACATAGTCAGTGCAATGCAGTAGCCACACTTGTGGTGCTGGACTCTTCTCTTAGTCGGACAATGACGATCCTATCAGCTCCTAGTAAAGTCCAGAGTCTCCATCAGCAGATGTTCATTCCTTAAGTGTACCGATTCGATGCTTCTCGAGCGTCTTTGTGATTGCACTCCATGCGAAGGTATGCATTTGAACCAAAGGCAAGGCAACTGAAGCATCCTGCAACATACTTTTTCCGAATCGGATGCAACCGCTATAAAGAAACAATGGCAACACTGTTCACCATTTATTAGGTTACTCATAAATAGCGTTCTAGTCACAAGTGGGCTGTCTCCTACTCGCATGTTCCGGTTGAAGGCTCCTGTAGGGGCTGGTTGGGGGGGGGGGGGGGGCTGTGGGTGGCTAGGAAGGAAAGCGTATTTGGGAGCCCTGATTTCCGTAAGCTGAAGAATTAGGTAGAATAGGGGAATGTAACCACGTTGAAAAAGGTGCTTCAGGAACGCTATTGCGATCCTAGCTCATTTCACTGTACATTAGAGTTGCCGAGATGCCCGCGACAACAGAAATTTTCTGAAAAATTCTCGCGCCTTCGCCATTGTCAATTGACGTGTAAAAGAGAATCGATTTCACTTTTGATGGAAGCAAGTGAATTGATGAAAGACTGAAAACGAGTGAAAGGGAGAATATATGAAATAAGTATCAAATAAGAAGTGTGAAATGGTGTTGATTACCAAAATATCCAGTTCAGGTAAAACACTCAGTGGATTACAATGTTGTCGACATGCACGATGACAAGGCGTCTTGTGTCAACTCGTTGAAAGCTTAGGTGCCTCACCGTGGCCCAAAAATACCTCTTCCGGTGTCTCAAAATCTGGGAACAGCTCAGGGGGTCTCAGCGGTCATCTCATCGTTGGTATCATGCTGAAGGACCTTCCCAAAAGGGTTGAAACACTGAAATATACCAGTTAAAAGCTTTTTCTGCTGAGCTAGCAAGTTTATTGGGTGGAGCTTTTTATTAACGGCCTGAGGTTTCGACCAGATCGTCTACCTCAGATCCTAAGCGCGGCTCAGCATTCAGAATTGTTCACTATATCGCCAAACGCCTCATCCCCTAGCAGTTCCAACGGGAATTTAGAAAAAAACACCGAAGAAATCCGTAAATTAGAAAACAGCTTACGCACTTCATCACCGCAGAGCGGAAAGACGCCACTCCGTGTTAATTGTAAGCATGGTGTCCCTATACGTATAGTAAATTAGGAATATGCACGTCTCCCTTTTTGAATCAGTACCTCGCAATGTGGCACGCAAATGGCAAAAGATCATTCGTAACGGATAACCACTCATTTCAGTTGTCCACAGTTAGATTTCGCGGAAACCCTAAATGTCTCAGACTTTTGTTCTAGCAGAAATCTCAGCCTCGTACGCCAAAATTCTACTTCAGATCAAGGTCGTTTCCGCCGTGCTTCTCGACCATACGTTTTTCCAAAAGTGTCTTTCACTTCTCCTCCAGCGGCCCGCCACAGTATTTTCCAATTGAACCTTTTGGCTCCGTACGGGTTCGTTATGTGGCACATTTTCCTCTTCCCTCTCACTCACCTATCTTAGGTGCGTGAGTCGTCATCCTTCCAGCGGTTACGGTAGTCAGTGGGCTCGGCTCAAGGAGGCGCGCAGGCCTGACCTTTGCCTTCCAGCCCTTCGTTCAAAACATCGGCCAAAGCTGCCGCATATCGCCTTTGTCTATCTTTCCCAACCTTTTCCAGTGTTTACATGGCCGAGAGCATCCCTTGGACAGACGGCAACCCTTTTCCATTGGTTCATCGCAGCTTTCACCACTATCGCCGTTTATCATCAACCATTTGCGACCGGCATCCTATATAATCGAGGGACCGGCTTCGACCCCTACATTGCTACAAAGTAGTACTCATGCCTGTAACTCACAACTTCTGTAAGTCCGCCGCTCCAGCATCGGCATCTCCGGCTTCTGCCCACCGAACTGACTCCAAAGTCAAGGATGAGGATGCTTTCAGCCTTTTTCGCGCCTTTCTAGACTCCCTCGACGACACTGCCCCACTCCAGACTCACGATGCCAAAACTCTTCGCGATGCTACTTCTACGGCCATTGCGCAAGTATGGGCGGACACCATAGCGACGCCGGAACTTTTTTCACAAAAAATCAACGAAGGGAACTCAGCTTCCACCGTCAAACTGAATGACTCCTTTTCTGCAATGGGTATGCGCTTGGATTTTCTCCCGACCATCGCGATTCTTGAAGGCATACCGCGCTATAATCAGATTATTGGTTCGATTTCTTGGGGCAGGAGGTGCTTGGATAAGTGCTGAGACTGCACCTTTGTTGTGGCTGCACGGTGCACCCTCACGGTGTTGTGCCTGCTTGCGCACAACCGAGCCACGCCCAGCTAACCAAACCGTACCTGGCCTCAGACGAACTACCTTCCAACGTGGCGCTCACGTGGGGAATGAAAATTACATTAAGGGGTGATAATTCAATAAAACAGCCATTACGATGAGAAGGCAGCGTCCTCATTGGAAATTTCCGTCTTAGAGCAGGTGTGATACGGCTGGGTGGGCGTGGCTCGCTCGTGTTCAAGCATGCACAAAACTGTGAGGTTGCACCGTGCAGCCGCAACAAAGATGCTTATCCAAAGACCTAATTAAACCACTAGCCTGATTATCGCGTGGTATGCCTTTAACCAGGAAGTTGGAGCCCCCAAGATCAAGTCTTTTTCTGGGTCTGCCGATACCGATGTACTATTTTCTATTTGAATCCGGCGCTTGGAAGATGTAATGCGGGTGCATTCTACGACTCCCAAATCCAAAACTCCCCTTCGCTTTTGTCGATATCAAAGGGACCTCGCAGCCAACCCCGTTGCACCCCCATTGGAATGACGAAGAAGCAGGATGTTGCAAGAACATCGTACGACTCCTTCTTGCCCTCAACATCCCACCGACATTCATCGCAATCATATACAAGGAACAGCAACGACTTCTGTCCCGCCACGCGTTCCAGCACCGCATCGCTCTCCACACAGTAACCTCGGTGTAAGGAAGAGAAATGAACATGGTCACCGTCCTCACGTCTCGCACTGACGCCACGCCAACATCAGGAGAATTCCTCGAATACCCCCAAAGGATAAACATGGTGCTCACACGATGCCGCGAGTGGCAATTCGTCCTCGGCCACTCCACCTCGCTGCGCACGCTCGGCAGCTTGGGGCGTCTGGTTCGTTCGGTAGACGAAGTGCATGCGATGGTTAGCGCAAAGGACTGTCAGATATCATCGACTGAGATATCAATTTTTTTCAAATACCGCTCCTTTTTGGTAAGGGGAGGTATAAGAGCAAGCAGATACGGTAAGAGTGACCGAAGGGGAAAGCTCTCATCGTGCGGAGGAATTCCCACATGAGGCGTTGATTACAGGCTGCGGACGGGATGGCACGAATGCGAGGAATTGAGGAGGATACAACGACCAGCAGGCGGCGGCGGACCACAGGAGGCTCGCTGGAAGAGGCCTCGGTCCTATGCGACTTCTGTCCACTGCCCGACTCCGACCGGAGACGTATTCTATAGTCCCGAATATTCGCGTGCTATATGTTTGACCTAATAAATAGTATTGTATTATTCGTGCTTCATTCCTCCGAACTACACTCCATGACAACAGCATCGTCCGATAGTGCTCAAACGAGGCACCTTCGAATCGCGGAAGTAGTTCTATAAGAGATTAAAGGTATGCACAGTAGGATTTTACTCAGATGCGGTACTCTACGCTGCTCGGTATGGATTCTAGCTTAAGGTCCTGGTACAACATAGCCATTAGCTGCAGCTATGTCAGAAGCTAGACGTACGGGCTCTTGACGATCTGTCGGGCCGGTGCATATATTCGCAGGCGTCTTGAACATGTTCATAACAGCTGCATGTTTCAAAGCACGATGATGTGCAAACGTGGCGTTATTCAAGATGTTCTCTGAGCTACATTTCTGTACTACTTCACACTGAGCATGTCATCGGACACTTTCTCCTCGGTGCCAGGGTAGTCAACCTTGTCATGGTACCTCTCTTGTGGGCATGATTCCATAGTAATGGTCAGATAAAATCTGACCATTACGATAGACTTTTGCTCAACAGCTGGCTCACAAGACAATTGAGGGATCGTTCACTTGTTCCCCCCACGCAACGTACGTATAATCGGTCGTATTTTGAAAGTGTCTGTGGACACTGAGCGTAGATCCGTGCGAGCAAGTATGTTGGTTTTTACAAGGCTGTAAAAGACAGGGCACGTGTGTTTTGATGTTTTTTCGTACATTTGTGAGGATGAGAGGTAACAGGTCCCGTAGCCATCTCACTTTTCCGCAGTCAGGATCAAGCCTTCGAAATTGCTGAATATTTTCTCGGAAGATAATTTGGTTCCCTAAACATGAATATCGTTCTCATTTTACTGATGACACAAGACAATTGAGGAACTATAAATTTGGCTTGCGATCTACGGATACCAGGACCAAACAATCTGAATTACCAAATGCGATGGATAGTCGTGATCACAGGTATCTGATACGCAGGTGACAGAGAAAATATCTCTTTAAGTGTTTCTTGACGTCGATGCATGTGTGGTCTTGACACTGACAATTTGGAGTACGTTTTCTTTTCTCAATGTCGAAAGTATGAAGGTCTACGGCTGGAAGTACTTAGTAAAAACTTACAAGTCACATACAGTTTCGCCAGGATGAAATACGAAGAAGCGTCGAAGATGCAAATTGATGATTTAAATGAAGCTAATATGCAAAATTAAAGGGAGCAAACCCACGACCCATAGCTCTCGAGTGAAAGCAGTGCTATTGAGCCATATTGGCTGATGCTGTCAAAAGGTTAGTTCTACATAGGAGACAATGCATCGCCGTTGAGTTAACGTCAGCAAAATTTGGCCCTTCCTGACAGCTTCAGAAGGCCATTATGCAATTTTGGTTTTCATATTTGAATTCAGCATACGAAATTCTACATTTAGATTTACCTCGGTCTGCCTTCCAAGCTCCATGAGCAGTTAAATCTCTTTCCTGGTGAGACCACCGTTGCACTGATCAAGCCTTATAGTCAGGAGCTGCTCCTGCTGCAAGACATCTCACATCGAATAAAAAGTGAGATATTGTTCAAGGATGCGTACGCCTCATGATAACACGTTCAGTTAGTCCTGCTGACTGAACATGGTTCAGATAGCGTGGAATTTGCGGGATTTTGGTCCACCAACAACACCTCTCTAGAGTGCTTGAATCTTAGGGTGCCTGCTCATTTCGTTTTGAGCATCTTTGAACGCAAAACCAGGACTCATTTTCATAAGGCCCACGAATCTTTTGAAACCATTCAGAGAAAAGTATGGGGAGCTTCGCACGAAATCACCTGCGACTTACAGCAGTCGCCAACTTCATCGTCTTCGTCTATGTGTTTATAATGAAGAAAATCGTACCGAAGTCTTGGGACATCATATGAAATATCAGTTAGAAATGTTCCTTGATCATACACACCAGCGATACTTATACTAATATATTTTTTATTTTTAATATGGTATGACCTTGTCAAGCGGTTAATCCCTTTGCCGCACTCCGTACACGCGAATTTGTCACGCAAACTTTGCACTCATTTTAACAAAGCATTAGAAAACAAGCTGAAGGCGTCAAAATAACTCGCCATCCCTTAAAATCTCTTATGTCCTCGGAAAATGAGCTGTTGTGGCTTCTTTAAGATGTTTTTTTTTTCGTGGGAAATCCACATGAAGAATTCGGCAAGAAAGCTAAAACGCAATAAGTTTTTTGGAGAATACGCCTGGGCTAAAGACGGACTCATCCTCTTCTGGTACACACACTTGTCAAGTAATTGGCAAGTGTGATTAGCCCACCGCATCCCATATCCCCACTCATTGCGAAGGGAATCGGGTAATGCAATGATCATCACTAGTGGGTTTGCGCATAGTGAGTCTCCGACACTCAAATTTTTATGGCTTTCATCTGCTTTCGAATTCTATCGAGTACTATACTATACCAGAGTGACTCAGAGTATATACTGATAATTTCTTCGAAAAATATTGATAGCACATGAGATAGCCTAGCTCAGTTGTAGCAAGAATCGGCTGTTAAAAACCCCTACTTGGATATGAAATTTTCACAAGAGTCCCTGAGATACCCTGGAAAGATCTGCTAATATTTGTGCTGCAGTCACTGAGAACACTACTTATTAATATGCAGGGTCTTACTGCTCCATTCTTTCCAGATTGTGTTAGTTCAGACTGAAAGACACGAAACTTGCTGTCCGCCCATTCACACGTTCTTCACCCCCTACTGAAGAGAAAGATATTGATGGAGGTTTGAGAGCGGGTCGAAAGATAGGCACGTGATAGACAGCAACAACACTCACTGTCCCCACACAACAATTGGCAAACTCATGGCTTCCAAGATTAACTATAAGCGATTTGAGTGTCTCAACAAGTGAATGAGTCGGACTAGGCACCTGAGTGGCCATTAACTTCTGTGCTACCCTTGATTCAAACGAAGAGATTATGACCGAAGGCGATGCTGGGTACTCTCTGTTTACCATGATAAAGTGCTATTGTATGTGTGATCTATGTGGTGTTTGCGCCAAGCACATCCAGAAAGTTAGAAAACAATAATGAATATTGCCTATATACAGTAGCGGTTCAAAGTATACGTGGTTTTGGATTCCAACCATGAATTTGCTCGACGTTTACTTCTCACTCAATTTTTTTTGTGTTTGAAAGTCAATTGTTTCTTAATGAAGCGCAGTATCTCATCTGGGTAGGCGCAGAGTGAAAATTGGAATATATATTCATTCATTCATTTCAAAGCATTGAAGGAATAAAACCTTGAAATAGTCGCATGTGTCCATGCGGGAACTTGATAATTTGAAATTTTTAGCCATCTTCGACCTTGCCGCATGGATCAGAACAATCAGTTAGCCTATCCTGTTTTAAAGATTATGCCTATAAGGCGCTTCACGTGTTATCAGACGGCTATGACACTAAGTATTTGTTAATCGTACACTTCTAACTTCAACGGATATTCTTACCTTTCCAGCTTGTCTGAGCATTGCAACTCCACCTGGATGAGAGTCGAAGTAGGAAGTTATATCATAGACCTGTGAAAAAAAGGAAGTTTAGAAGTCACTCGAAAACAAGTACAGTCCTGTTTTTGAAGGATGGCAGGGCGTGGCCTACAGAGTTGGGTGAGAGTATGTGGTGGGGTGAGAGAAATCGATACAAGTCCGTAGGCCTCGCCCTGCCAGCCGTCGGGAAATGGACTGTATGTGTTCTCGGCGACACATGTCGTAATGTAAGAGAACGAGCTCAGCAGAAAGGTTTTTGTGCCAGCAAATGTGTGTTATGAGAAGTTTCACACGGGTACGAAGATCCTCTAAAGGTGAAAGACCATTACTCATTACTATCATTTCTGAATAATTTCATCCCCCTGGCAACAGTACCTTTCCCGGATACTGTCGTCGTCTCCACTTATCAAGTAGAAAAAACGGCAAGTATTCCTAGATTATGTTAGTCTGATGCAGCTATCAAATGAATTTTGATATTTTTGATTTTTGATGGCCGCTGAAGTTCGCTTCGCGCGAAAGTATCAAAATCAATATTTACTTAAGCTTTCAGCTTCATGGTTCGATGCCGATATTGGCCAATCGGCTCAACACGTTATACTGTGAGTGCTGATAAGCTATGGTGAATATACCATCAGAAGCTGGGTTAAGGTAAAACGGGTCTCGGTAGTGTGATAGATTAGCACATACGCCCGGAAAGCATGGAGTGCGGGTTCGAGTCCCGTCCGAGACCGAAGCTGTTGTCCGTAACTCAGCACACTTGTAACAATAAATAAATGGTTCAATAAAAGAATTGGGGTGATATGACATCGTATGTGAAGATACGTTAACAAGAAGAGGCCACAAAACAAGAGAGAATGCAATATGGTGATAGTTTCAGATTAGACTTTCCGATACTCTGTAAAGCAAAATCTTCCTAAAGTTGGCTGTTCGGGTGCATCTCAAGATGATTAACGACATGGGGAATAAATGCATGCATAAACATATGTAACTTTAATAGACATTCTCTTTTTTATCTGCCCCTTGCAATCCGCTTTCTCTAGCACTGCAGCTTGTATTAACACCTTCTAATTTGGAGACTGACACTGGAGTAGAAAGAGCTCCCTCCTCACAGAAATTAGCCACGAATTGATCGCCATTAATTCGTGGCTAGTTCCTGTGAAATTGCTCGTCTAATTCAGTTTCAGGTGATTGCCATCAGCTGTAATACTTTTAGTCATACGTGTAATACGTGTAATATGTAGTTGAAGAAAGCAGCATACAGAAACTTTCATGGCATCAGAACCACTGAAAGCGTACATGGCCTGCAAATTTCTTACGGCAAATGCTATAAAAGTTGAGAGAAATTCGTTCTTTGTTGGTGTTGCAGTGAAAGAGATTGCATTTCGCGTGGAATTGAAACATACTGGGCAGAATAACAACTTTTTGTTTTCTTCTCAGTTGTCTCGCCTCTAATTTCAGACAGTAATGTCTCAAATGTTTCAAACAATAGAGATAATAGCGCAACAAACGTACCCCTCCTTTGTAGACTATCCATAGGTCGTCTGCAGTGCAATGACGAGCAACCTCGTTGAGCGTGTACTCGGCGCTCATGTGCAGAATTTGGAGAATCCGCGATAAGTGTTAATCATCTGCGCTTACTGGCAGTCTCAAGCTCCTCATGAAAGCGTTGCCAAGTAATCATATCGATCGTCATCACTCTAGTGGCGATGTCGTGCCACCCTAGAGCAGAAGTCTTATGCATGAGAATTTTACCTTGAACACCGCGGAGAAATTTCCAACTCACGCATGGTGGCGTGACACATTTTCCCTTAATGTGAAGCTACTACAAGCCCCGCAGGACACAGTGACAGGTCTTTATCATTGCCTATGGTATGTATTTTCTTAGCATAGAATGTGAATAGAATTTGGGCCATAACGGTGATATTTCTCAACAAAATAATTTTCAGATTGGATTTTGTTTGTGATAATTTGCAAAGCCTAATCTTTCTAAGGTTGGCGTTCAGTTGCATCTGAGGAAGATTAACGATCACCTGCACCACCTGTCGTCCCATTGCTCATCGAGAGCCTCGAGCGGGCGCCAGCAACGTCTCTATCCGTCCCTGTCGCGAGTCAAAGCAGTCCAGTGAATCTCTGTGGCTCCAGGGACACGTAGCATCTCGTTCCCTTTGCGCAGAGCTTAAGATGAACGATATGGGGAATAAATTATACATAAGCATAACTTTAGCAGACATTCTCTTTTTTATCACCTGCCGATTGCAGTTCACTTTCTCCAGCATTGCAGCTTGTATTGACACTTTTTAACATGGTGATTGACACCGGAATAGAAGAGGCGTTTCAAAAAACTCACCACGAATTTATCGCCATGAACTCGATACGTACTCAGTACTCACACATCTATGAATCTCCTCTTCTGGTCCAGTTTCAGTTAATCGCCTCAATTCATGGCTACTTATGACCATCCACAAACATCCAGTAATTACCGCGCTCACGAAAAGGTAGAATTGGCTTCTCGTTGTCCGGATCCATCAAGAGTGTGGTGACTCCATGTTCACCACTTTTGTTTGAGGTTGTGGTTGAATTATCTTACGAATGTGTCACTCCGCGTTCGTGCGATCGCATGTGTCGTCATGCGCACTCTCACTTGTCCGGAGTTACATATAAAATGGTGGGAAATTAAAGGCAGCATTAGGGGAAAGTCGGACGAAAAGAAAAAGAAACAGTGCATATGAAAGTCGAGATGCCTAGTAACAGGATAGTGGAGAAAAAACAGTTGGGAATGGCCCAAAACCCGAGAAGTAGAACCCCCTTCCCACTGTTGATTCTCGACGCGGACGACCTGTCCGTCAAGAGGGGAGTAGTCTGATCTAGTTTTCCATTGGCATGTTGCCAAGTAAACACAGGGGAATGTTTGAAATACGATAACATCTATTTTTTGAGTGAGTTTGAAGCTAAAACTGCGAAAGCGCGCCGCAAAACCTTTGATCTTGCCGTATCTCCTTGACCGCTCCCACCCCAGTCAATCGGGAACTACGTCATCGGGAGGCGGGACCGCGGTGTCCAAGAGGCGGAACCGCTGCATGGTTGCGGCGTTTTGCAGGGTTTCTACAGCTCGGAGGGGCGCTTTTTTACCGGGATTTCGCCACAGATAGCCTTTTTAGGCCCAGGACTACCATGTAAGTGGCTTCTTGTAGGGATTTCTCCATTACCGCATTACCCCTAATGATGTCTTTGAAAACAGGTCAGGTACGGCCTTCCCGGTACTCTAGCGTTCATTTGCACACGCACAGTTTTCCTTGGCAAACACCCAAAAGATCGCAAACATAACTCTTTAACACACTCAGTTTTCAAAGAACTGTGTCTCTGCGCCAGCTATAAATAACACAATACATATTGTCATTGCTCGCAATTTTTACTGTCAGGTTGGCCATGGCATTTATCGCAAATACAAATTGCTTTTCATTAGACTGCAGTGCATGAGCCACGGTGATGTGGTAGATTATAGAAGTCAAAGGCGAGCTTTCTACTTTTACACTTGTTTCTTATTTTTAGCAGTGTAATTCGCAAAGGGGTGATGTCGGCTTTCCGTGACAAATTGGCGCTGTCGGCAATCTACGACTATGAACTGCGTTCGTCAAGTAGCGAGCATCGACATTCGCTGCTTCGGATGAACCGTGACTCGACGATTACATCGCAATTGAATCGTGTCTGTGCATCGCGGTAATAGAGACTACTTCAAGCGACCAAAACAATTACCGAATATTCTGATTTTATACGGTCGTACACCTCTTTATCGAAGGGAATCACTTATTTTCCTGGGTGCTAAGCACGAAACGAGGGAATTCCGTCACTGGAGCATGTTGCTAATTTATCACATGACTTTTAACCATTTTATCCGCTTTTTGAACCGATGCAGTACTTCCGGAGGCTAGAACTTCATGATTAGTAATTGGCAACGTACTTCCACAAGAACGTTATAGAGTAACGTTAACTTTTAAGGACCATGATTCTGCATACGTATAACATTCACGATGTACTGTAGATAGCATGTTGCTGTTCGACATTTGACATGCTGCTCCCACACTGGAACATAACGATCTCACCGTGTCATGTACTCAGAATATGAATAACGAGTGTACGTGAGAAAAAAATGCCCATAATTTACCTCCGACAATATTCGAATTAACATTCCACGTCGCTCTTTATCTATTTGTGAGATTTTCTATGCTTTGAAGACTCTGAGTAACAAGATAGGTACTGAATCTCCGCCCTTCAAAAGAATATCACAACTAGTGGGCCATTGCATAGATCGACGACCCGGACGATTGAGGTGAAACAAATTGAATCTCTCTTCCTACACGAAAATTCAGGTGGAACCCCAAAATGATTTATGCTATCCTCCAGACCTGGCATTTTCCTACCCGCTTAACATTACAAGCAGACAAAAGCCACTCACGGCGCTATAGACTGGTCTGGCTTGCTTGGATGCACGCTGTCGGAGATCGATGAAAAGGATTTGGGCTACGGCAGCTAACAGGCTACAAGGAATTGATGAAGTTCGCCCCTAAACGGACGTGGAATGCCCCTACCTCTACCCATAAAGGATCACAGTGGTTGTGAGTGAATGATCGCCGTTTGGTTAACTCCTAAAGCTTTTTGTTACGACTCATTTCATGCCATTGTCAACTGATGCTGCATTTACACCTTTTTGTTTTGTCAACCCTCTCACACTGTGTCGTCTTGGGACTCCCAAACTCAACTTGTGAACACGCCTCAGGCAGCTATCTAGTGAGAATCTTGCTAAAATGACTTCGATTGTTGGCAGTACCTTGTAGTACTGCAATAGAGCAACTTCAGTTTGTAACAACACTGTAACTTTGAATTTTATTCCTCTTTTGTGATTTCTCATTCGAATAGTGACCAAAATCTGTATGATCACTGTAATAACTAGTGAGTGTTGTACTATGCTTCGTGGGTACCTCATGTGACGGGTAGATAGTGGTACACATTTTGTGATCTATTGAATTGGTACGAAATGCCTGTTTTCGATGTGTAGAACTAAACTCATCTTGTTGAAGCTGTGAGTGTGATAATAAAATGTCGTTGCTGGTATGTGCGTGCAGGGTCCTCTGCAGAAATGAGTTTTTCTGCTACCCATATATTTATGTTGTATTTACCTAATAAGGGCCGCATGCAAAGTTTACGCGATGCATGGCACGTCCCACAACGGAGTCGGCCGACACCGCTGCCCTTTCTATGCTTTGAAGACTCTGAGCAACAAGATAGGTACTGAATCTCCGCCCTTCAGAAGAATACCATAACTAGTGGGCTATCGACGACCCGGACGATTGAGCTGAAACACAACCGAATCTTTCTTCCTACACGAAAATTCCGGTAGAACCCCAAAATGATTTATGCTATTCTCCAGACCTGGCAATTTTCCGTTGATCGCTGGCACCTAAAACACGCACAGAAGGACTTTCGACATGTACGTCCAGCCGTGAGGCGCGTCACCGAGCAGTCGTAATACGCTCGGCAATTGCGGCGTTCAAAAGGTTTTCAAAGGTTGTTGATCGATTCCTGCGTGATCCGTGACCGTACGGCTAAGGAAGAAATTCGGCAGGTATAAGGTTGTAAGGAAAGTTCTGGCCGCTTTCGCAGCAAAAATTCAAAAGATTATAACTCAGCTCAGAATGCATCGTTTTATTCAAAATAGGTCCCATTCGACTGAACACATTTCTGCCATCGTAAAATGAGTTCACTTATTCCATTTTCCTAGAAGTAGATCTAGATTGCAAGAACTCATGGAAGGCGGAGTCCACATGGTCTTGACTGGTGAACACCCTGTCCCTTAAGAACTCTCCAGATCTTCAAAAAAGTGATAATCAGTTGGCGCAAGGTCTGGTGAATATAGTGGATGAGGGAGAGGTTCGATCTCCAATTCGTTCTATTTTTGGAATACGGTTCTTGAAATGTGCGGTCGCGCACTGTCGTGCAAAAGCAAGGGACCATGACGATTCACCAGTACTGGCTGCACTTCCTTCAGTTTCATGTGCAACTCGTGAAGCTACTCACAATAATAGTGGGCAGTAATGCTTCGGCCTGGCAGAAGGAGAGAATAGTGGATTAAGCCTTTGGAAGACCACCATACTGATATCATCACCTTCTTGGCGTGGTAATCAGGTTTGGGAAAGGTTTTCGGAGACTCCTCAACAGACACTCACTGAGCAGAACGTTTCCTATTGTCGTAGAGAATCCATTTCTCATCGCACCTAACAATCCGATGAAGAAACGATTCCCTAACATGCCTTCTAAGAAGCGAACTTGCAACGTCCAGGCGCCTGAGCTGCTGCTGTTCCGACAGATCGTGCGGCACCCATTTGTCAAGTTTTTTTTACCATCCCAAGCTGCTTGAGGTGGTCCGCAACAGCTGTATGGGAAACGCCGATATTCTTGGCAATCTCCCCCAAAGACTTACGGGGGTCGCTTTCAATCTCTTCCATTAAAACATCTTCATCAACCATTGATGGTCGACCTCTCTTTCTCCGTCTTCTAGCGAGTCCTCTCCATTTCTAAACCTATGGAAACAGCGACGAACCGTTCTCTCCGATGCCGTTCCCTTTCCCCATGCTGTGTTCAAGTTTGTAGCTGCTTCCGCTATCGTTCGACCTAACTTGAATTCATGAAGCAAAATCGTGCCAAAGGCAGTTCTATCCATGCTGGTAAAAATTCTCTAGAAAATCGGAAACCTTATGGGATTTAGGGAGGGCTATCTCTATAGAAAGAGTAACCTTTCTACTCACCTAACCAGCACAACCAATCAACTGATCTAATTCAACGCGAGCCAAAATTTTGAATCTTTTTGGGAAGGCGCGAAAGCGGCCAGAACTTTTCTTACAACCTAATAAAAGAAGTTGACACCGCAGGAAGATTGTCAGATTGGACGACGACTGGACGAACTCGGCATTGATAAGCCGGCCTACCAACTTCCAGTTGCAAATTGACGGTGTGAATGTAAGTGAAACGTAACGACAACATTGTATAATGTCGATTATGCCCAGCTACACGACTCACCAAACTTCACAAAGAGATTCGGTTTCGT
Source organism: Trichostrongylus colubriformis (assembly GCA_963978905.1). Taxonomy (NCBI): domain Eukaryota; kingdom Metazoa; phylum Nematoda; class Chromadorea; order Rhabditida; family Trichostrongylidae; genus Trichostrongylus; species Trichostrongylus colubriformis. The sequence continues at coordinate 30,185,287 of OZ022258.1, forward strand.
TTTGCTAGGTTAATCATGGCTCAGATAGGGGGGAAGGTAGGCGTCCCTCTGGCGGAACTTAGTGCGAAGAAACTTCTTGTATAGCGATATTCCTCGACGAAGAAAAGTTCAATTTGAACGGTCCTCATGGATGCGCTACTGAAGAGGTCCTCATGGATGCGCTACTGAAGAGACTCTAGCCAGGAGCCGAGTACTTCAGCAAGCGTGACTTCGGTGGCGGCAGCGTTATGCTTTCGGGAGGATTCTACAAACAAAGAAAGCGCTCGCATTCGTGTCCTGTCGCATGAGTCTGTCAGACTAACACAACCTGTTTGAGCACATATTGCTACCTTTCCTGACGAATGACAGTGGAGGAGCTTAGCTTTGTTCTGAGCAGGACAATACCGCTATCTCTTTGCGAGCGAATCCACGGTGTCATGGTTAGGGAGGTGGAATGTTGTGGAGAAGCGTGCCTGCTCTTCCAAACTAAACTCCATAGGGAACAATTGGCGACAATTTTACAGCCAAGGAGGAACTTCCGCCAACGCCGCGGATCTGAAGGCAGCTGTTGCTCAGGCATAGAATCGGTTGGATCCACAACTGCAGGACAAGTTGGTAGAATCGATGCCAAACCGCATCTTCGAACACATATCGAGACAAAGAAAACCTATCGATTACTTGGGAATATGGTATGGTTTATAACTCCCTATTTTTCCGGGGAGCTAGATGGCTTAATATGCTACCATCGGATATATTGAATGCATCCAGTGTATCCCTGTTCAGGGAAAGGTTGAAGCGGATTGATCTTCTATCTGTTCTTAATATTACAGATTATTGAGTCCCCAACGTTAATTTTCAACAGCTCGTTGGTGTCTTCTTCAGTCCGTTATAGATCGACGCTGCTGAACAGGAATGTAAAATCTAAATGCAATGTTCTGCCGCAAAGGATTTGGTTCCTTACGTTCTTTTTATAGAAGTTACCAATTATCAATTGATTGGCTACTTCATTACAGTAGAACGGCTTCACGAAACTAGATAACATGCATGTTTCGGTCTTTCCTTCCACAGCTCAATATGGTCCGTATTCGTATTCGTGCATGCTGCGGATTATCACTTGTAACGCTTGCGCCATGGACGGCCTGTCATCAGCAACCGACTACACTTCCTCTCATGGAACCTTCCAGCTTCTATTTCCCTTCCTTATTCAGGGTTATATGGTGTTATGCATGCGTGTTGATCAAGCTGATTTATGTTGGTTTATGTCTGAGCTCTAGCTTTCTCTGAAAATGGTTTCTTAGAAATATCCGCGGTGGGCGTCTGGGTTTTCTTTTCTTTTCTTATTATTTTTCTCTTACTTCAAAGTTGTACTAACGATATCACGCTTTCCAATTGGTCGTTGCTAACAGTTATTGGCATGTTCATTGCACTGGTCTGGTCATGAGGACCCTCGCCTCTAGCTGCCTTGTTTTTCTTTCACTTTTGTTGTTCGGCACATGTAATTAAGCCTATACTACAATATAAGTAGCGTGTTCCTGGGAGATGCGTATATTTACCGAGTAATGGGACCCTCATCCCCTTCTGAACATGCCCTTCGCTCCTGACGTCCACGAGTCTGAGTATCCAGCTTTTACCTGGTCTGTCTGTTCCACGAGGGCTGTCGGTATACTCGTGTTTCGGAGTTCAGACAAACTCCCATGACCCCCTATGGTGGCGTAAGGGCACCATTGCCGACTGGTGCAGGTATAGGACTTGGATCCTACTCGTGGTTGCGTCTGGTTCGAAAGGAGGACCTGTTTCCCATCGAGCAGTATCCTCATGTTTTTTTTCGGTTATTGAGTTCTGCCCTGATCCAATGGTTAAACGACTAGAGACTATGTACTTTTTTGCACAGAAATTGGGCGTTGTCTTAGTGACCACCCTTACTTTTTTTGTTGCTTGGATTATCTTTCTTTTTCCTGTTCTCTGGCGCGTCTTCTGGCGCATACAAATAAATAAATAAATAAATAAATAAATAAATAAATAAATCATGCTTGTTGTGTTTTCATAATAAAGCTGTTAAAAGTTTGAAATGCGTCCGTACTTCTTAAACGGCTTATAAACAGGTTATATGCCTGATAGAAACAAATTTTTCTGTAAAAATGAGAGGAGCTGGTAACTGAAACATCCGGGCAGTCGCATTAGCAGTATCGGATTCTTCCTGCTGGAATCTGTCCGAAGCTGTTTGAGGACATATTTTAGGCACGTATACATATATTAGGTTATTCCGCTCGAATGTGCACAAACATATACAAGACCTAATGCGTCCCAGACTTTGGGGATAGGTGATTGTGTCTGCTGTGGAACTTGCTCGACCTAGCCCCAGTATCGACATTTTATCTTATTTACCGCTCATTTTATTCGCAAAAAACCTCGTGCACGTTTGAATGAGATGACGTAATATTATACTTGTGTTATGCACTCCAAATGTAGATACCAGTCGGATTAGTCGGCTAAAGCCGGTCAATCCTCCTGGGGCAGCTTCGCTGTCTCTTCCGTGGCTTCGCCGGCTTTGTAAGCGGGCGACAAGAAGATTTTCGCAAGCTCTGGGCACACTGGAGAGCAAAGAAGGTCCAGGTGTTTAGTAGTACAAAAGCGAAGAAATGGTTAAGAACAGCTACGATAAAAAAATCAGACCTCCAGCTTTCATCTAGGTGACGCATTTTGAAAACTTTTATTATCCACAGCAACCTTACCGCCTATTCAACTGTTTCAGTAACTCCATGTTCACCTTATCCTATCTCCCCGTGTCACTTCCATAACACCTCATTCGTTTCCAATAAAACGATAGGGGAGATAGAAATGGCTTTGAGTACCTGAGCTAATCACTCTGCCCCTATGATCACTCTCCTTAACTCCGAACCCCTCTCTATGGTGTCTTTCAGCGGTCACCCAGCTAACTCTAGGCTGTACCGGAGCCCAACCACGCACCTTCATTGAGGACATCTCTGCCGTACTAGTGGTGGGTCTCTGTTTTCTTCGGAATCTCATTGCTGACTTCAAACCATTCTTCCAGACGTTTCGGAACCATACTGAAACTTCTCGATCCGAATGCCGGGTATCACATCGCACACAGTAAGTGATGTGTTTCCCACTTATCGATGGCCCATGTTCTGGGCTCTGGGCTGCACTGAAACCTTTTCTGAGCAAACACTGCCCATTTCGGACACGCACCACTCACTGCGGAAATGCCCTGTCCAGAAACTCATCTTCGACCTTGACCCGACTGTTCCCCACATTCGAACATTGAGGAACTTCTAACCGAGCCTTAGGCTAAGCTAGAATCAAACCACGAATCTTCGTCACCAGCTTCGCCTATTAGGAACACGCTAGGCCCAGCGATGGCGTACTTCTCCCAGAAACTCATTACTGACCTTAACTCAACTCTTCCCCGCACCTAGACTTCGGAACCAAATTTTAAAAAATTTTACTCTATCAGCTAATATGTTTTAGCGCAGTCCCCGCTGTAGGAGGAAAACTGCTCTGTTCGAGTGCGCTCCTATTTCTTCACCTATGTACTAACTATGTCATATCTGACCCAACCTTTGCAATTTGTCCTTCAATGGTTCTGAATTTCGCAGCAGACAGAGGGTTAAAAAGAAAGACCGATAAAGCCGATTTGAGCCTATATTCCAACTTCTGCCCGCGTCTGTGCTTTTGGGCTTTTAAGGCACACTACGCGACAATCACATTAGTGGCTTACTTTCTCGGGACGAGTGGCTCTTTAAATGACTGCTTAGTCTGCAACTTTGCGGCGACTGCACGACGTACCCTCACGGTGTTGTGCCCGTTTGAGCACAATCAAATCACGCTCAGAGTTACGGTCGCCTATAGAATGCATTTTTTTGATTGTAGCCTTCAAGAAAATTCGAAAGAGATATGTAAACATATGTGCCATCAAAGTTATGTTTGAAATCCGAAACCGCATACATACATTTCTAACCGCTACTGTACAACTGGGCGAAGCTGGTGTAGTGACAGGTGGCGCAAACCCCACTCTCACGGTACGGAAATGAAATCCCGCATCAACGCCCGCCCCGGCCGACCATGCCTTCCATCTCTCCGGGGTCGGCAAATTGGTACCAGACTCGTCTGAGAAGATAAGAGCACTGACTTCTACATCGGCTGGGCACCGCAAGTCCTTGTATGGACCACATCGCACTCACCAGCCACCATGATTCGCAATGGAATTAGAATGTGCGGCGCATCCCAGGAAGGTATTGATTTACGCCAAAAACTTTATCCTTTATCCTTACTGTAAACCTATCCAACAGCTACGTATACAGGACATGGAAAAGCGACGAGTTGCATCCGGATTACTGTTGGTTGTAGGGATGAATGTGGAAGTTCTGAAGAGCTGGCCAGTGATCGAAAAAATTGGAGAAAGGGCTGTGTAGTATCTAATGGTTGAGAACTGAATTCCCGCCGTTCTCTCTTCAGCGAAGAATCCTTATATTTTACATAGCTATTACATTGAAAAATTACTGCAACATGCCCGTGTCTTCACGACCCCTTCCTATCGCTCGGCGAATATACATATTTGTGCTGTATCGCCAAAAATTGTATGCCTTTTATTTGAAGAAGTTTCTCAAGCCTCTCATTCGGGCCCATGAGGACCCTAAAGAGGAGGGGGGGGGGGGGAGCGACCCTAAAGACCTTCGCAGTGGCTGCCTCTTTTGTGGAATAGGTTGACAAAGCCTTGTCAAAAATGCACGTTACATCAGGTGAATGGCATCACTTTTCCATATTCCTCATTAAAGTTTTTCTGGAACGTATTTCTTTTCTCTTGAAGTTCTATTTCATTGGACTCAGACAATGGAGTTCATGGATCACACACAGATCAGATCACGGGTTTTCGAGATGGAATCCATTCTTTATACTTGGCATAGAGCTCTCTAGTTATCCTCGATTGTTGCATGTTTTTTCGGAATCGGCTCACCAAGCTCTACAAGTCGGTTACACTTTTTTGGTTTCTTAAACTCAGTGCTAAGCCATTTATTCATATTTTCAAAAGTTTGAGGGAAAATTTCTTTGATTTGATAAGCTGGTGATAAAATCTCGTCATCTCGGATGATATAAAAAAAAATTTACGCTACTTGATTTCCTAGGAAAAAAGATATCAAATGATGTACGGGACTCTTTGCTGAGATAAATAAGTTATGTCCCTAATTTCTGATTCTTTGTTTGCTGACATCTCAGGCTCTTCTTGGCCGTGTGCGACTCACGTGCTCGGCCGTAAGAGAGCGATTGTGTGCCACTGGGACAGAAAATTCCCGTAGCCGTGTTAGGGGCTTCGCAAGAGGTGCAAGGCAAGGGCGCCGTACTACTTTGGGTCCTAATTACTCCTACCATTAAGCGTGTAGCACGTCATCGCTTCAGGAATCATTTAATAAAGCGCGCACAGCACGCACCATCGTGTAGCGTGCTGGACGCTTTGAAGCCCATATTCTTTCCTACTGGCACACACCCTACGGCAGCGCTCATAGTTTTGAAATTTGGGCAATTGCAAAATTGCAGAATTGCGGAAAAGCATTAGATAGGTATCAATAAGGAGAACTGCGGAATTTGCGGAAATGCAGAAACATGGAATTTGCGGGATCGTGCAGTTTGCGGAAATGAGGACACTCCCCGCTCCGTAGTCTCTCTTATCCTCTCGTCTCTTCATAGCATGGAAATCAATACGTATCTGATGCTTTTCCGCAAATTTCACAATTCTGCATTTACACACCTCCGCAAATTCCATAATTTCCCCAATCGGTACCTATCTAATGCTTTTCCGCGAATTCCGCAATTCTGCAATCCCGCAAATTCCAAACTATGAACGCTGCCCGAAAGAGCGGGGATAGCACGAAGCGTTTTCCCACGGCCGTGCACGCGAATGGCACGCGGTCGCCACGAGCGTTGGAACATGGAGTACCTCAAGCTTGGTCCCAGTTAGCTCTGCCACTACGGTACTGTACCGAGTCGAAAAGGGTCCAACTAGAATCAAAGCGGTGATGTCATCCACACAGTCACTATTCGGCCATACCAAGGAAGAGCAGCTCGTATGAAGTGAAAGAGAATTCAGTATTTCGACACATCTGTGAGCTTACAAGGGAAGGACCCCGGGTCGAAGTGGCCATTCGGAATGGGATACATATGGTCCGACGCATTTTCGGACGCTGATCTCGAATCTGTATTCGAAATTTGCAGAACGATTCTCTGAGCAAAGTTATGTAGGTTTTTCTGTGACGAGGCACTATTTCATCAGCACGGCCGCTTGCTTGGCAATCAACGGCCTCAGTGGCTCATTGGTAGTGTTCCGGATCTGCAGGACAAGGACTGTAGGTTTGCGGGTGGGGTCCACGAGGTCGAATTTCCGCGCGGCCGCGCGCTATGAGCGGCACGGCGGGTGCGAGTGCCAGTGGCAGGGCATGGCAGCCTTCAAGCGACGCAGTGTGGCATGAGTGGAAAGCGCAGTCACGCTCGGCCGGGCGACCAAGGGCAATCGATACGGCGAGTCGTACGGGGGCGCCGCGAGTGCACGCCGCGAAGCGGAAATTCGACCTCGTGGACCCCACCCCGTTTCCTTGTACTGGAACCTATCGCACCCATCACTCTGCCACGTTATTTACAACTACTAACAATATTCACACGGGAAGCATATCAGGCCGAAGAGACTCCCATACCACACGAATTAGGCGTTGTTGCGTAAAAAGATTATGATATTCGCGCAGAGGGGGTCGAATCACCCCTCTGTGCAAATTTTCAGCCAAATCCAGTTTTTGATCCAACTGCGGAAAATTGGGGGTGGCCAGGGGATAAAGTGGTAGTTTTTGAATTTTCTTCTGCAGAAAACCCTGCAACCTGAATAGGATAGCCTACACATACCTTTCACACTTGCCCATCGCACTAAATGTACGAAACAAGCGTCAATTAGGAGCATTTCCTAGGCAAGGGTCAACGACTCCTCCTTTGTTGAATGTGCTGCCACCCAATAGCCCATGAATTTTTCCGAAATTTGGTCAAAATCTCGAATCGGCTAAAAACTTGTCCCTTAAAGCTAGGGGAGTAATTTGACTCCCTGAATACGAAAATCGCCCTGGTTTTGCGCAAGAACGTCTGGCTCGCGTGCTAAGGGCTTCCAGACCTACCATATGATAGTACTGTTTTTTCAAAAAACCTACATAACTTTGCTCAGAGAATCGTTCTGCAAATTTCGAATACAGATTCGAGATCAGCGTCCGAAAATACGTCGGACCATATGTATACCATTCCGAATGGCCACTTCGACCTGTGGTCCTTCCCTTGTTAGACAAGGACTGTGCAAGAATTTCATCATCAGCTAAAACGTAACACTGTCTTGTAGAGCTCGACGAGCTGATCCTGAAATCATGTGCAACTGATGGAAAATCAATATTTAGTCGATTTATAACATAGCGGGAAAGCAATAGAAAACATGGACGCCTTTCTACGCGATTTTCCACACTCATAAGGCACTAACCTTATGCTACTCAAATTTTCAATTTCAAAAGCCTACAGCCTGTATGAAAAATGTAGTTATAGAGATTATTTTAATACTCCCGTAAATCTCCCGAAGAGGAAGCCTTCCTCGAGTGGCTTGCCACTTCTAGGTCATTCCAGGTAATGGGTAATCTACTATACCGCTACTAATTTATGGTCAATCGACACCAGAAAACGGAAACCCCATGATTTCTCCGTCTTCTTACTGGAACTTTCTTTAAAGTTTCCAAGTGATTTGAAAAAGGTGCCAGTAGAGAGCTCTGCTCAAGACAAATCTAAAAGTCTGCAGAACTATTCCATTTTTCTCTCCTTCGGCATAATTTCCAAGATTTTCGCGAATTTCGCTTCAAAGTACCACGGTCGTAGACGCGACGGAGTCGTAAACCGTCCACTTCGACTGTGACTTTCGAAACAAAAGCTTCATAGTCAAAAAAACTCTTGTATTGGAGAGGAACAAGAACCCATGATCATTTTGATATCTCTCGTGTTAAGATTCACCAGCGTTAAATGAGGATTGTGTTTGAGAAATTTTCAATAAAATATTAATGTTCTTCTCAACTTTGAAAATTATGCCGAAGGAGAGAAGAAATGGAAAAGCTCCCCTGACTCATATATTCGCCTCGAGCAGGGGTTTTCACTGGCACCTTTTTTGAAATATTTCGAAATTTTGGAAGAAATTATAGCAAAAAGACGGGGAAATCATGAGGTTTCCGTTTTTTGATGTCGATTGACTCTGAATTAGTAGCGCTATTGTAGGTAATGTAGTTTTGCTTCGGGGGAAAGTTTTTCCACAAAGTTACAGGTTTGTGCGGTATTTTATTTGGTTCAGTTCCGGGTGTAACAGAATGGTGCTGATTTTAAGAGTGGTGAAGTGGTAAGTCTAGCTGATAGCCGATAGCTAAAAGTTGACCAAACCGGTAAATCAGTGCAACACCATCAGTCAACCGCTGATGGTGTTGCACTTAACCGCTTTGTGGAAATCAGTCATGTGTCCCGCACTTACATTAGGCGAGACCTCTTCTGCAAATTCCAGTAAATGGTAAATTGAGAAGTCGTGTCACTCCTTCTTCAATTTAGTCACAACGAACTGTGGCGGACAACCTAAGTTGGAGAAAGAGTGATCCGACTTCGCCATCAATTACTGGAACTTGTAAAAAAGGTTGAGGCTAAGTCAAGACATATGAACGATCGATACCTGAAATGGAATGTTGTGTTTCACCTAACAGCCGTTTGGTCGCTTCTTGTAGACTGGATCGACAACTCCACCACTCTGAAAATCGGCTCCTCTCTAGGACAGTCTGAAATTGTACATAAACCTTCGTGGAGCATATTTCTCTCTCGAATTCATAACATGCTGCATAAACTTGCTATTCACAGAAACAATATTCCCCTAAAGAGTAGCGACATTTTTCATGAAACGACCTAATATTAGCTTCAAGTCGAAGGAATCACTGGTGAAGAGATTGGATCAAACTGCCAGGACTCATTGGACAATCAAAAAGAGCAAGGAATCAAACAAACGAATGAAGAAACAGACACAACGGATTGGGGGTTCATAAAAGCAAACACAGCAGATTTTCATGAGGGTAGTGGTTTGAATTCGAGTGCTTGTTTTCGGAAAACGCGGCGTTCGTTCCGTAAAAGAAGCTTCAGCATAGCTCAAGTCAAACTTGCTGTGTATCTCACCAAGCGCCTCGGGGCGAACTGCATTCAACGTAGCAGTAAACAGGAACAAGTCGAATCAAAACATTTCCAAATTAAAATGTTGCTGGTCTTTGCTAGATATCTTCTCTAATGAATACGATTTACTGTTCCAAGATAATCGGAGAACATTGTGTAAAAATTGGAACATTCGGTTGCCTTTTGACATGCCGCCCATCCTGATCTCGTCAAATTTGTAGTGGCATTCCCATCTCATCTAGAACACATTGGATGGACCTGATTGCAGCAAGACGACCATGTTCTCGCCGTTTTTATATCATTGTGTTTATAACCATTTTTTTGTAAATTTTCAAAATTGTGAAGAAAACGGTAATTTGTTCTCCAGCCTCTCTCCTCTTGCAACTTCACACCTACTTCCTTTCGAAACGTTTATGCACTAATAGTTTGTGCGAGCGAGAAGGACGGACCCATATCTAACAAACTAGAAGCATTAGCAGAGGGATGAGTATGACCAATCACGGTGACTCTTGCCGGTGTGTCATCACAGAGAGCTGGATCATTAGTGTGGTGGTGATTCCCAGGGAAGTCGATAGATAGGTGTTATAATTGGACGGTCTTCGGGGAGATTGCATTTTGTTCCTATTTTTGTTTGCAATAATGCGAGGAAGCACGTCGGTCTTGCAAGTTGGAGGCATTAGTGGCTGTCGGGTGGTAACCACTCTTTGATGACGCGATAAAGCTTCGTGCACCAGAGCGTAGCATTTTTTTCATGAATGCTGTAACTGTGTAGATTTTCAGAAAGTCACATTCCTTGCAATTCTGCACAGCTCCAGCATTGATGGAGATGTTGTATTAGAGTCATTCGATGTCATCACTTCATACCAATGCCCAAAAGGAGCAGGCCTTGCAGGCATTGTCAGAGATGCTTGACAGGCATATGCAGACACACGGTCGTTTGGACTTCGTAAACCATCCATATTGACTCTAGTCAAGGAATGCTTAAATTGTATTTTGCTCAAAAGAAAAGGAACATATTTCAAATCAGAGTTCTCCATGGTTCAACGCTTAGCAACAGTACTTCTGCTTTTTCATAGGTAGAGTCGTGGAACCGAGGCTCAAGCGTCTACGATTGACGCACTATAGGTACAGTAGCGCTCAAAAGTCTTCGGCCAAAACTTTTTTGTCATAACTTTTTTTCCACTTGACCAAATTTGACAAAATTTCAGTAGGTGGTAGCTGAACCTATTGTCAACATTTCCTTCTACTTGAGTGCCGCTTGACACTTTCCATGTTTTTTACAAGACTTCACTACGAGACCACCCAAAAAAAGCTTGGTCAAGGAAAACGGCTTTCTTTACAAAAACAAAACGAGCAAGCCTCAGAGACCATCAGTATTTTGTAGAAAAACCACGACTTTTGATGACAGCGGCACAGCGGGACGGCATAGGGATGGCACTGCAAAAACAAAAAGTTTCATATAACCACGTAACCTAAACCGTTGAACGCCAAAATAGTATATTAAGTATGCAGTTCTCCAAGTACAACATACTAAAATATCTCTCAGATCAGTCCAGTCGCAAAAAAGTTACATGTGAAAAACTCAAGTAAAAACCATTTGGTCGAAACTTTTGAGAGCTATTGTATATAGACGACTTTATATTGTAACATCAACACATTCAGGATGGATGAGGGTTTCCGCTCAATGAACGAACAGTCACAGCTTGTCAACTTACCTCAATACACAAATCAATTTCCGACGGCGTCATGTGTGGCAATTGGTACAGTAAAAGTGGCTCTAAGAACATCTTAATTCACGCTTCATCGGCTCATCCCATTGCCGTTGAACATGCGCTGCCGGCAACATGTCCGAAACGTCTATGGCGAGTGCACTGGCGATGTTGAAGGACATGAATCACGTCAGCTAGCTACAGGAATAGCCATAGCCAATGGCTGTGCAAGACCAGGATGAGCTGTGCCGAAAATCGATGCCAGAGTCTTTTAAGGATGTCTCCTACATTCATGACTGTCACAACATTCGGTTAAGTAAGAGTTATGCTTCATGACAGCGGATGAGATAATTTATTTCGGATTGTGTAAGGACATTATTATAAGAATCACTGCTAGAAAATGCGGTGCCTCAAAAGTGCCTAAAATTAGCAAAGTTGAGAGCACAACCGCTGCGTGACTGAAAAAGCTCTAGAGATGGTGATGATAGCGCAAAAAAAAGCCACATATTTATTCACATAGTCAGTGCAATGCAGTAGCCACACTTGTGGTGCTGGACTCTTCTCTTAGTCGGACAATGACGATCCTATCAGCTCCTAGTAAAGTCCAGAGTCTCCATCAGCAGATGTTCATTCCTTAAGTGTACCGATTCGATGCTTCTCGAGCGTCTTTGTGATTGCACTCCATGCGAAGGTATGCATTTGAACCAAAGGCAAGGCAACTGAAGCATCCTGCAACATACTTTTTCCGAATCGGATGCAACCGCTATAAAGAAACAATGGCAACACTGTTCACCATTTATTAGGTTACTCATAAATAGCGTTCTAGTCACAAGTGGGCTGTCTCCTACTCGCATGTTCCGGTTGAAGGCTCCTGTAGGGGCTGGTTGGGGGGGGGGGGGGGCTGTGGGTGGCTAGGAAGGAAAGCGTATTTGGGAGCCCTGATTTCCGTAAGCTGAAGAATTAGGTAGAATAGGGGAATGTAACCACGTTGAAAAAGGTGCTTCAGGAACGCTATTGCGATCCTAGCTCATTTCACTGTACATTAGAGTTGCCGAGATGCCCGCGACAACAGAAATTTTCTGAAAAATTCTCGCGCCTTCGCCATTGTCAATTGACGTGTAAAAGAGAATCGATTTCACTTTTGATGGAAGCAAGTGAATTGATGAAAGACTGAAAACGAGTGAAAGGGAGAATATATGAAATAAGTATCAAATAAGAAGTGTGAAATGGTGTTGATTACCAAAATATCCAGTTCAGGTAAAACACTCAGTGGATTACAATGTTGTCGACATGCACGATGACAAGGCGTCTTGTGTCAACTCGTTGAAAGCTTAGGTGCCTCACCGTGGCCCAAAAATACCTCTTCCGGTGTCTCAAAATCTGGGAACAGCTCAGGGGGTCTCAGCGGTCATCTCATCGTTGGTATCATGCTGAAGGACCTTCCCAAAAGGGTTGAAACACTGAAATATACCAGTTAAAAGCTTTTTCTGCTGAGCTAGCAAGTTTATTGGGTGGAGCTTTTTATTAACGGCCTGAGGTTTCGACCAGATCGTCTACCTCAGATCCTAAGCGCGGCTCAGCATTCAGAATTGTTCACTATATCGCCAAACGCCTCATCCCCTAGCAGTTCCAACGGGAATTTAGAAAAAAACACCGAAGAAATCCGTAAATTAGAAAACAGCTTACGCACTTCATCACCGCAGAGCGGAAAGACGCCACTCCGTGTTAATTGTAAGCATGGTGTCCCTATACGTATAGTAAATTAGGAATATGCACGTCTCCCTTTTTGAATCAGTACCTCGCAATGTGGCACGCAAATGGCAAAAGATCATTCGTAACGGATAACCACTCATTTCAGTTGTCCACAGTTAGATTTCGCGGAAACCCTAAATGTCTCAGACTTTTGTTCTAGCAGAAATCTCAGCCTCGTACGCCAAAATTCTACTTCAGATCAAGGTCGTTTCCGCCGTGCTTCTCGACCATACGTTTTTCCAAAAGTGTCTTTCACTTCTCCTCCAGCGGCCCGCCACAGTATTTTCCAATTGAACCTTTTGGCTCCGTACGGGTTCGTTATGTGGCACATTTTCCTCTTCCCTCTCACTCACCTATCTTAGGTGCGTGAGTCGTCATCCTTCCAGCGGTTACGGTAGTCAGTGGGCTCGGCTCAAGGAGGCGCGCAGGCCTGACCTTTGCCTTCCAGCCCTTCGTTCAAAACATCGGCCAAAGCTGCCGCATATCGCCTTTGTCTATCTTTCCCAACCTTTTCCAGTGTTTACATGGCCGAGAGCATCCCTTGGACAGACGGCAACCCTTTTCCATTGGTTCATCGCAGCTTTCACCACTATCGCCGTTTATCATCAACCATTTGCGACCGGCATCCTATATAATCGAGGGACCGGCTTCGACCCCTACATTGCTACAAAGTAGTACTCATGCCTGTAACTCACAACTTCTGTAAGTCCGCCGCTCCAGCATCGGCATCTCCGGCTTCTGCCCACCGAACTGACTCCAAAGTCAAGGATGAGGATGCTTTCAGCCTTTTTCGCGCCTTTCTAGACTCCCTCGACGACACTGCCCCACTCCAGACTCACGATGCCAAAACTCTTCGCGATGCTACTTCTACGGCCATTGCGCAAGTATGGGCGGACACCATAGCGACGCCGGAACTTTTTTCACAAAAAATCAACGAAGGGAACTCAGCTTCCACCGTCAAACTGAATGACTCCTTTTCTGCAATGGGTATGCGCTTGGATTTTCTCCCGACCATCGCGATTCTTGAAGGCATACCGCGCTATAATCAGATTATTGGTTCGATTTCTTGGGGCAGGAGGTGCTTGGATAAGTGCTGAGACTGCACCTTTGTTGTGGCTGCACGGTGCACCCTCACGGTGTTGTGCCTGCTTGCGCACAACCGAGCCACGCCCAGCTAACCAAACCGTACCTGGCCTCAGACGAACTACCTTCCAACGTGGCGCTCACGTGGGGAATGAAAATTACATTAAGGGGTGATAATTCAATAAAACAGCCATTACGATGAGAAGGCAGCGTCCTCATTGGAAATTTCCGTCTTAGAGCAGGTGTGATACGGCTGGGTGGGCGTGACTCGCTCGTGTTCAAGCATGCACAAAACTGTGAGGTTGCACCGTGCAGCCGCAACAAAGATGCTTATCCAAAGACCTAATTAAACCACTAGCCTGATTATCGCGTGGTATGCCTTTAACCAGGAAGTTGGAGCCCCCAAGATCAAGTCTTTTTCTGGGTCTGCCGATACCGATGTACTATTTTCTATTTGAATCCGGCGCTTGGAAGATGTAATGCGGGTGCATTCTACGACTCCCAAATCCAAAACTCCCCTTCGCTTTTGTCGATATCAAAGGGACCTCGCAGCCAACCCCGTTGCACCCCCATTGGAATGACGAAGAAGCAGGATGTTGCAAGAACATCGTACGACTCCTTCTTGCCCTCAACATCCCACCGACATTCATCGCAATCATATACAAGGAACAGCAACGACTTCTGTCCCGCCACGCGTTCCAGCACCGCATCGCTCTCCACACAGTAACCTCGGTGTAAGGAAGAGAAATGAACATGGTCACCGTCCTCACGTCTCGCACTGACGCCACGCCAACATCAGGAGAATTCCTCGAATACCCCCAAAGGATAAACATGGTGCTCACACGATGCCGCGAGTGGCAATTCGTCCTCGGCCACTCCACCTCGCTGCGCACGCTCGGCAGCTTGGGGCGTCTGGTTCGTTCGGTAGACGAAGTGCATGCGATGGTTAGCGCAAAGGACTGTCAGATATCATCGACTGAGATATCAATTTTTTTCAAATACCGCTCCTTTTTGGTAAGGGGAGGTATAAGAGCAAGCAGATACGGTAAGAGTGACCGAAGGGGAAAGCTCTCATCGTGCGGAGGAATTCCCACATGAGGCGTTGATTACAGGCTGCGGACGGGATGGCACGAATGCGAGGAATTGAGGAGGATACAACGACCAGCAGGCGGCGGCGGACCACAGGAGGCTCGCTGGAAGAGGCCTCGGTCCTATGCGACTTCTGTCCACTGCCCGACTCCGACCGGAGACGTATTCTATAGTCCCGAATATTCGCGTGCTATATGTTTGACCTAATAAATAGTATTGTATTATTCGTGCTTCATTCCTCCGAACTACACTCCATGACAACAGCATCGTCCGATAGTGCTCAAACGAGGCACCTTCGAATCGCGGAAGTAGTTCTATAAGAGATTAAAGGTATGCACAGTAGGATTTTACTCAGATGCGGTACTCTACGCTGCTCGGTATGGATTCTAGCTTAAGGTCCTGGTACAACATAGCCATTAGCTGCAGCTATGTCAGAAGCTAGACGTACGGGCTCTTGACGATCTGTCGGGCCGGTGCATATATTCGCAGGCGTCTTGAACATGTTCATAACAGCTGCATGTTTCAAAGCACGATGATGTGCAAACGTGGCGTTATTCAAGATGTTCTCTGAGCTACATTTCTGTACTACTTCACACTGAGCATGTCATCGGACACTTTCTCCTCGGTGCCAGGGTAGTCAACCTTGTCATGGTACCTCTCTTGTGGGCATGATTCCATAGTAATGGTCAGATAAAATCTGACCATTACGATAGACTTTTGCTCAACAGCTGGCTCACAAGACAATTGAGGGATCGTTCACTTGTTCCCCCCACGCAACGTACGTATAATCGGTCGTATTTTGAAAGTGTCTGTGGACACTGAGCGTAGATCCGTGCGAGCAAGTATGTTGGTTTTTACAAGGCTGTAAAAGACAGGGCACGTGTGTTTTGATGTTTTTTCGTACATTTGTGAGGATGAGAGGTAACAGGTCCCGTAGCCATCTCACTTTTCCGCAGTCAGGATCAAGCCTTCGAAATTGCTGAATATTTTCTCGGAAGATAATTTGGTTCCCTAAACATGAATATCGTTCTCATTTTACTGATGACACAAGACAATTGAGGAACTATAAATTTGGCTTGCGATCTACGGATACCAGGACCAAACAATCTGAATTACCAAATGCGATGGATAGTCGTGATCACAGGTATCTGATACGCAGGTGACAGAGAAAATATCTCTTTAAGTGTTTCTTGACGTCGATGCATGTGTGGTCTTGACACTGACAATTTGGAGTACGTTTTCTTTTCTCAATGTCGAAAGTATGAAGGTCTACGGCTGGAAGTACTTAGTAAAAACTTACAAGTCACATACAGTTTCGCCAGGATGAAATACGAAGAAGCGTCGAAGATGCAAATTGATGATTTAAATGAAGCTAATATGCAAAATTAAAGGGAGCAAACCCACGACCCATAGCTCTCGAGTGAAAGCAGTGCTATTGAGCCATATTGGCTGATGCTGTCAAAAGGTTAGTTCTACATAGGAGACAATGCATCGCCGTTGAGTTAACGTCAGCAAAATTTGGCCCTTCCTGACAGCTTCAGAAGGCCATTATGCAATTTTGGTTTTCATATTTGAATTCAGCATACGAAATTCTACATTTAGATTTACCTCGGTCTGCCTTCCAAGCTCCATGAGCAGTTAAATCTCTTTCCTGGTGAGACCACCGTTGCACTGATCAAGCCTTATAGTCAGGAGCTGCTCCTGCTGCAAGACATCTCACATCGAATAAAAAGTGAGATATTGTTCAAGGATGCGTACGCCTCATGATAACACGTTCAGTTAGTCCTGCTGACTGAACATGGTTCAGATAGCGTGGAATTTGCGGGATTTTGGTCCACCAACAACACCTCTCTAGAGTGCTTGAATCTTAGGGTGCCTGCTCATTTCGTTTTGAGCATCTTTGAACGCAAAACCAGGACTCATTTTCATAAGGCCCACGAATCTTTTGAAACCATTCAGAGAAAAGTATGGGGAGCTTCGCACGAAATCACCTGCGACTTACAGCAGTCGCCAACTTCATCGTCTTCGTCTATGTGTTTATAATGAAGAAAATCGTACCGAAGTCTTGGGACATCATATGAAATATCAGTTAGAAATGTTCCTTGATCATACACACCAGCGATACTTATACTAATATATTTTTTATTTTTAATATGGTATGACCTTGTCAAGCGGTTAATCCCTTTGCCGCACTCCGTACACGCGAATTTGTCACGCAAACTTTGCACTCATTTTAACAAAGCATTAGAAAACAAGCTGAAGGCGTCAAAATAACTCGCCATCCCTTAAAATCTCTTATGTCCTCGGAAAATGAGCTGTTGTGGCTTCTTTAAGATGTTTTTTTTTTCGTGGGAAATCCACATGAAGAATTCGGCAAGAAAGCTAAAACGCAATAAGTTTTTTGGAGAATACGCCTGGGCTAAAGACGGACTCATCCTCTTCTGGTACACACACTTGTCAAGTAATTGGCAAGTGTGATTAGCCCACCGCATCCCATATCCCCACTCATTGCGAAGGGAATCGGGTAATGCAATGATCATCACTAGTGGGTTTGCGCATAGTGAGTCTCCGACACTCAAATTTTTATGGCTTTCATCTGCTTTCGAATTCTATCGAGTACTATACTATACCAGAGTGACTCAGAGTATATACTGATAATTTCTTCGAAAAATATTGATAGCACATGAGATAGCCTAGCTCAGTTGTAGCAAGAATCGGCTGTTAAAAACCCCTACTTGGATATGAAATTTTCACAAGAGTCCCTGAGATACCCTGGAAAGATCTGCTAATATTTGTGCTGCAGTCACTGAGAACACTACTTATTAATATGCAGGGTCTTACTGCTCCATTCTTTCCAGATTGTGTTAGTTCAGACTGAAAGACACGAAACTTGCTGTCCGCCCATTCACACGTTCTTCACCCCCTACTGAAGAGAAAGATATTGATGGAGGTTTGAGAGCGGGTCGAAAGATAGGCACGTGATAGACAGCAACAACACTCACTGTCCCCACACAACAATTGGCAAACTCATGGCTTCCAAGATTAACTATAAGCGATTTGAGTGTCTCAACAAGTGAATGAGTCGGACTAGGCACCTGAGTGGCCATTAACTTCTGTGCTACCCTTGATTCAAACGAAGAGATTATGACCGAAGGCGATGCTGGGTACTCTCTGTTTACCATGATAAAGTGCTATTGTATGTGTGATCTATGTGGTGTTTGCGCCAAGCACATCCAGAAAGTTAGAAAACAATAATGAATATTGCCTATATACAGTAGCGGTTCAAAGTATACGTGGTTTTGGATTCCAACCATGAATTTGCTCGACGTTTACTTCTCACTCAATTTTTTTTGTGTTTGAAAGTCAATTGTTTCTTAATGAAGCGCAGTATCTCATCTGGGTAGGCGCAGAGTGAAAATTGGAATATATATTCATTCATTCATTTCAAAGCATTGAAGGAATAAAACCTTGAAATAGTCGCATGTGTCCATGCGGGAACTTGATAATTTGAAATTTTTAGCCATCTTCGACCTTGCCGCATGGATCAGAACAATCAGTTAGCCTATCCTGTTTTAAAGATTATGCCTATAAGGCGCTTCACGTGTTATCAGACGGCTATGACACTAAGTATTTGTTAATCGTACACTTCTAACTTCAACGGATATTCTTACCTTTCCAGCTTGTCTGAGCATTGCAACTCCACCTGGATGAGAGTCGAAGTAGGAAGTTATATCATAGACCTGTGAAAAAAAGGAAGTTTAGAAGTCACTCGAAAACAAGTACAGTCCTGTTTTTGAAGGATGGCAGGGCGTGGCCTACAGAGTTGGGTGAGAGTATGTGGTGGGGTGAGAGAAATCGATACAAGTCCGTAGGCCTCGCCCTGCCAGCCGTCGGGAAATGGACTGTATGTGTTCTCGGCGACACATGTCGTAATGTAAGAGAACGAGCTCAGCAGAAAGGTTTTTGTGCCAGCAAATGTGTGTTATGAGAAGTTTCACACGGGTACGAAGATCCTCTAAAGGTGAAAGACCATTACTCATTACTATCATTTCTGAATAATTTCATCCCCCTGGCAACAGTACCTTTCCCGGATACTGTCGTCGTCTCCACTTATCAAGTAGAAAAAACGGCAAGTATTCCTAGATTATGTTAGTCTGATGCAGCTATCAAATGAATTTTGATATTTTTGATTTTTGATGGCCGCTGAAGTTCGCTTCGCGCGAAAGTATCAAAATCAATATTTACTTAAGCTTTCAGCTTCATGGTTCGATGCCGATATTGGCCAATCGGCTCAACACGTTATACTGTGAGTGCTGATAAGCTATGGTGAATATACCATCAGAAGCTGGGTTAAGGTAAAACGGGTCTCGGTAGTGTGATAGATTAGCACATACGCCCGGAAAGCATGGAGTGCGGGTTCGAGTCCCGTCCGAGACCGAAGCTGTTGTCCGTAACTCAGCACACTTGTAACAATAAATAAATGGTTCAATAAAAGAATTGGGGTGATATGACATCGTATGTGAAGATACGTTAACAAGAAGAGGCCACAAAACAAGAGAGAATGCAATATGGTGATAGTTTCAGATTAGACTTTCCGATACTCTGTAAAGCAAAATCTTCCTAAAGTTGGCTGTTCGGGTGCATCTCAAGATGATTAACGACATGGGGAATAAATGCATGCATAAACATATGTAACTTTAATAGACATTCTCTTTTTTATCTGCCCCTTGCAATCCGCTTTCTCTAGCACTGCAGCTTGTATTAACACCTTCTAATTTGGAGACTGACACTGGAGTAGAAAGAGCTCCCTCCTCACAGAAATTAGCCACGAATTGATCGCCATTAATTCGTGGCTAGTTCCTGTGAAATTGCTCGTCTAATTCAGTTTCAGGTGATTGCCATCAGCTGTAATACTTTTAGTCATACGTGTAATACGTGTAATATGTAGTTGAAGAAAGCAGCATACAGAAACTTTCATGGCATCAGAACCACTGAAAGCGTACATGGCCTGCAAATTTCTTACGGCAAATGCTATAAAAGTTGAGAGAAATTCGTTCTTTGTTGGTGTTGCAGTGAAAGAGATTGCATTTCGCGTGGAATTGAAACATACTGGGCAGAATAACAACTTTTTGTTTTCTTCTCAGTTGTCTCGCCTCTAATTTCAGACAGTAATGTCTCAAATGTTTCAAACAATAGAGATAATAGCGCAACAAACGTACCCCTCCTTTGTAGACTATCCATAGGTCGTCTGCAGTGCAATGACGAGCAACCTCGTTGAGCGTGTACTCGGCGCTCATGTGCAGAATTTGGAGAATCCGCGATAAGTGTTAATCATCTGCGCTTACTGGCAGTCTCAAGCTCCTCATGAAAGCGTTGCCAAGTAATCATATCGATCGTCATCACTCTAGTGGCGATGTCGTGCCACCCTAGAGCAGAAGTCTTATGCATGAGAATTTTACCTTGAACACCGCGGAGAAATTTCCAACTCACGCATGGTGGCGTGACACATTTTCCCTTAATGTGAAGCTACTACAAGCCCCGCAGGACACAGTGACAGGTCTTTATCATTGCCTATGGTATGTATTTTCTTAGCATAGAATGTGAATAGAATTTGGGCCATAACGGTGATATTTCTCAACAAAATAATTTTCAGATTGGATTTTGTTTGTGATAATTTGCAAAGCCTAATCTTTCTAAGGTTGGCGTTCAGTTGCATCTGAGGAAGATTAACGATCACCTGCACCACCTGTCGTCCCATTGCTCATCGAGAGCCTCGAGCGGGCGCCAGCAACGTCTCTATCCGTCCCTGTCGCGAGTCAAAGCAGTCCAGTGAATCTCTGTGGCTCCAGGGACACGTAGCATCTCGTTCCCTTTGCGCAGAGCTTAAGATGAACGATATGGGGAATAAATTATACATAAGCATAACTTTAGCAGACATTCTCTTTTTTATCACCTGCCGATTGCAGTTCACTTTCTCCAGCATTGCAGCTTGTATTGACACTTTTTAACATGGTGATTGACACCGGAATAGAAGAGGCGTTTCAAAAAACTCACCACGAATTTATCGCCATGAACTCGATACGTACTCAGTACTCACACATCTATGAATCTCCTCTTCTGGTCCAGTTTCAGTTAATCGCCTCAATTCATGGCTACTTATGACCATCCACAAACATCCAGTAATTACCGCGCTCACGAAAAGGTAGAATTGGCTTCTCGTTGTCCGGATCCATCAAGAGTGTGGTGACTCCATGTTCACCACTTTTGTTTGAGGTTGTGGTTGAATTATCTTACGAATGTGTCACTCCGCGTTCGTGCGATCGCATGTGTCGTCATGCGCACTCTCACTTGTCCGGAGTTACATATAAAATGGTGGGAAATTAAAGGCAGCATTAGGGGAAAGTCGGACGAAAAGAAAAAGAAACAGTGCATATGAAAGTCGAGATGCCTAGTAACAGGATAGTGGAGAAAAAACAGTTGGGAATGGCCCAAAACCCGAGAAGTAGAACCCCCTTCCCACTGTTGATTCTCGACGCGGACGACCTGTCCGTCAAGAGGGGAGTAGTCTGATCTAGTTTTCCATTGGCATGTTGCCAAGTAAACACAGGGGAATGTTTGAAATACGATAACATCTATTTTTTGAGTGAGTTTGAAGCTAAAACTGCGAAAGCGCGCCGCAAAACCTTTGATCTTGCCGTATCTCCTTGACCGCTCCCACCCCAGTCAATCGGGAACTACGTCATCGGGAGGCGGGACCGCGGTGTCCAAGAGGCGGAACCGCTGCATGGTTGCGGCGTTTTGCAGGGTTTCTACAGCTCGGAGGGGCGCTTTTTTACCGGGATTTCGCCACAGATAGCTTTCTCAGGCCCAGGACTACCATGTAAGTGACTTCTTGTAGGGATTTCTCCATTACCGCATTACCCCTAATGATGTCTTTAATCACATGGCCTATCCTTCACAGTATAAACAGTAATGGCTCTAAATTATCCGATATTGAGAGGATCAAAAGAGTGTGGTGAGTCCATGTTCACCACTTTTGTTTGAGGTTGTGGTTGAATTATCTTAAGAATGTGTCACTCCGCGTTCGTGCGATCGCATGTGTCGTCATGCGCACTCTCACTTGAGCGCGGTATTTATCCTCACTCAGGGTTTGGGGTAAGGTTACCCACGCCAAAAAACCGCGTGGGCGCCCGCGGCGAGAGGCGCGGCGGGTGCGAGTGCAGGGCTGGCGACCTTTAAGCGAGGCAATGTGGCATGGGTAGAAGCGCAGAAGATGACGCAGCCACGCTCTGCCGGGCTCACAAGGGCAATCAGTTCGCAAGTCGCACTGGTGGTGCCTCGAAAGCGACGCTGCTGAAGCGGTCTTCTGGCGTAAGTAACCTCACCCAGGGTCTGCCACCGCACACGGGCCTTCGTTGCAGAGCGGACGAAGAAAGTGTGCACGATGACAAATGCGATTTTGTGGTAGTGAGGAGATGTGCATTGCAG
The DNA here is from genome assembly GCA_963978905.1 of Trichostrongylus colubriformis. NCBI lineage: Eukaryota > Metazoa > Nematoda > Chromadorea > Rhabditida > Trichostrongylidae > Trichostrongylus > Trichostrongylus colubriformis. Next base: position 30,207,606 of record OZ022258.1, read on the forward strand.
AGGCGCAGAATTGCTGTATTGATACTTTCCCAGTATTCACTGACCTGGAGGCGCACTAGATATAATTGCAAACAGAACACTGTTGAGGCTGAATGGAAAAGCAATACCATGCTAACATAAGAACATACATCAGTAACTCATCGATATGATTTAAAAAGGAAGTCAGTGTAAGCGGTAGATGGTACAACGTGAGGTAATTGTTCAACTTTCGCCCGTGAATCCTCATGTCAAGAGCCGAACCTACTGACCAAAGTGTCATAAGGTTTCTAGTATGTGAAAGCAAGCTCGTGCGACTGGTAGGCGATATCAAAGAAGTTTGGTAAGGTGTTGTTATTAGCATGGCGTATTTATATGTATGTATTGGCTGAATTGCCTTAATATTGCGAGGGCGCCTATTGCGAAGTGTTGATATTTATACGTGTAACCCAACTGTATTTCATTTAATCTGCAGTTTAACATTTCTTCTTCGTTCTTTTCTTTTATTTCTTTCTTCACCATTAAGTTCTTGAGCGATAATTCCGATGGATCTATGAGCTTTTCCAGTCATCATTTGCTTTTCCAATCGATGTGGTTTGAATAATCGATGAAGCGAAGCATTGTTGGTTCACATCTTATAAACAGAGCGCGTCACAATAATCGCCGTCGTTAGAGTCACCAGCTCTGCCGCAGATAATGCAAAGAATTTGAGAGGTCAATGCAAAAGCACACGTATCACAGGAACAGAGACTCCTCACCCCAACCGCGTATTGGATGCAGTGCAGTTAATTACGTTCAATGCGTACCAAGCATCTAAGTATTTGTGAATCGATCCCAAATTCAGCTCACGGGCGTCAAGCTAGACTGCAAGCAGTTCGATGGTTCCCGGGACCGGGACTACTTAAAAGTGTGACTGGGCGTGGTCACCGTAACTTCGATCACCTCTTTGGTTACTGCGACTCTATCTGTACATTTATACTAAAGTGATCCATCAAAGATGCAACACGGTTTCTGCGGTGTTGCATTTTTACAAGTGGACGTAACTTCGAGCGCTTTTGTGCAAACTCAACTTGAAGGGAACATCCACGGAAAAATGGGTTTCTTTGTTTCCCATATATTTAGGGTCACATGCAAAGTTTCACGCGAAAAAGTTAGAATTAGGCTAAGACACAGCTCACCTAATTCCTGACCAGATGGGCTAGGCCTTCCAGTAAAAGCCTCGTCCCGACGTTCGCGTTATTGGGAACGGAGAATGAGACTGCTTACATAACTTTCTGTTCCTACTATGCGTCTCCGACCGCGGCGGAGGACGGGAGATATTCGCTCGGAGGCCTCGTCCACCTGGTCGAGACTTTGCGGTGCCGTATCCTGGCTGCATTCACATTATTCGCGTGAATTGCATGCTGCCTACGTTAGGCGAATACAGCGTAAATGTATGGGTAACAAAGAGACTCATTTTCCCGTGGACGATTCTCAGAGGTATATGATCGATTTTTCACTCCTTTCGCTGCGATCGCTAAGAAAAGTAATCTTCGAGTAAGTCTCTACTGAAGTCCGCTTAGAATCCTTTGGCATAATTCTTTACTTTGTGGTATCTCTGAAACCTCCAGGTATTTTTACTGCCATCCTTTTGGTGCCATTTGAACTGTGAGCTGTTCAATCACTGATGAAGAGCGATATTTGTCGGAGAATTACCGTTCCCGCTAGCCACAAATTGGCGGTTTAGTTGGGTCCTGCACCTTCCTATGCAAACAATGAGTTGTGAAAATTTGTGGTTATATTGCAAAGGCATTGTACTAGGTTCTGGAATAACGAAGCCTTGTGAATCTTGAGCAGTCTCAAAGAGTAGGGTATAGTGTACAATTTGTTGCACGAGTTATGGATCACCCTGTACAGTGTCCTCGAATCATAGCAATACGAACGCTGAACTGACACAGAAGAATATCTACTGTGAGTTCTAATTATGAATGGTAGTCTGTTTTGCGAGGAGGAGCCTCTTCAGAACCACCATGCCTCAAACGCGGAAAGGGCACAGTTTTCGTAGATTTTGTCTAAGATTTTTTCCTGATTTTCGAACCAGCCTGAGCATTCTTGATGGCGTGACAATAAGTTGAAATCTTCAAGTAATTTCGGTTCAGCTGTTATTCTCTAGATTTCACTTTGTTTCGTAAACTTGCAAGCCGTATGAAAGTCATACTCTAACACTTTATTGATCACTTCCGATTTTTATGACACACTGGAAATGCAGACGAATAAGCTTTGAAACGGAATAGAAATTTGATTTCCTAATTGCTATCCCATAAATTTGACTCATAATTTGCGTAGAGATCAGGAGCATTCTTCCGGGCAGAATTTGCTGGCAACGCTGAGCGTCGACCATTGGATGGCTGCTCCCTATTTGATGAAAATGGGGGTTCGTTGACTTCACCGCTCATACCGGAGCTTGATGGCTGCCATCTGGACGAAGGACTCCCGTCCTTCATAGATTTCAATACTTTGTTCCTCTGAGCGATGTTTACTATTGACATGATGATGAAGATAATTGATAAACAGATAAGCAGCAACGCAATTACACCGACGGCCAGGAATATTATGAGGTAGAGATCTCTGAAAAGAAAGTAGCGGTCATAGAACGATTTTTGTAGATATTCACAACGCTACAAACTAACTTCCACCACGTCAAAAATTTTGGCCTCTTTCCCCATTTAGCTGGTGAAATCTCATCCAAAAATAAAAAAAAACTGACAGCCTACAAGTCTTCGTCAACGTCGGGAATGAAACGGAAAGGATTTCGATCAGCTGAAGACGGCGCTACCGTTACTACGAGTATGTGAGACTGTCCAATGGGTCGCCGCGCCACGCGACTAGGGTCATCGTGAATGACAGGTCCCTCTTACGCTAAAGGTGCCGACAGCGACATGCACGGAAGGCGTCATGCGCGATGACTCGAGTCACGTGGCGCGGTGACCTAGGTCGTGACGCACACCCTTTTCACCATAATCACCGGCTTTTCTGGATAGAGGCATGATGATTTTTGATCACATTTCATTCTTTTCAAAAATGAATGTGATTGCGTTGACTGGTTTATCCACGAGATAGGAAAACAAAGCAAAACCTGATAACTCGCAGTATAGCGCGCTTATCATGGTGCTGGTTTTTGGTGGTGCACAAGGCGTATAAGCATTAACAACGCCGTATACAGCCAAATGGTCTTCCACTTGGGTTTTCCACTTGTAACTTTTTTGCAACTGCACCGATCTAAGAGAAATTTTAGTATGTTGTACTTGGAGACACTACATACTTAATGTACTATTTTGGCGCTCAACGGTGTAGGTTACGCGCTTATATGAAATTTTTTGTTTTTGGAGTGCCATCGCTATGCCGTCCCGCTGTGCCGCTGTCATGAAAGTCGTGGTCTTAATACAAAATATTAATGTTCTCTGAGGCTTGCCCGTTTTGTTTTTGTAAAGAAAGCCGTTCCCCTTGACCAAGCCTTTTACTTTTTTTCTGTGGTCCTGTAGTAAATTCTTGCAAAAAACCATGAAAAGGTCAAGCGGCACTCAAGTAGGAGGAAATGTTGGTAATAGTTTCAGGCACCACATATTAAAACTTTGTCAAATTTGGTCAAGTAGAAAAAATGTTATGACAAAAAAAGTTTTGGCCGAAGACTTTTGAGCGCTACTGTATCTCTGCAGAGCGGCCCATCTGCTCACTAGATTGGAGTACAGCGGTGGCGTATAAGAAGAGTTTTTCACGAATTTGGAGCATAATTTATGGCTTTTATCGCAAAAAGGCATAGATCTACAGCTTGGGCACCTCCAATGACTATGCTTGCGGTTCTTCTAAAATTCATCTTCCTCATTGTAAAAGATGATCGATCTTCACAGGAAGTACCCATGGGATTCCGCATAGGACAAGTGAAGTCTGAAGAAGCCTTCATGGCTACTGTTACGTCACCATTTTAACGAGGTTTGATGGCGTTAATCTTTCCCACTGTGAAGTTTGGAATCAGTTGCGTTGCGATATCACGCGGACCATATCCATTACTTTTACAGAATTTTTCAGTTTGTGCTGTTCAGAACATATACACTTACTCCTTCTCTCCTTGAACCGCTTCCTTTTTATTTGCATGATTATCCTGGTCCTTAAAAGAACTCGTCATATGTTATAAAAATCATCGTGTATGTGCGAAGAACCGAATAATGAATCAAATTTTGAGTTCAAGTAAGGAAACGAAATAGTGCTGAGGCAACTGATAGTTCAAAATAGAACTGTTATGGTATCAGGAGGAGTGATTCTTGAATAGGAGCATAAAGGAGCTGAGTGTGACGCAGTAAAGACAGGAATGGAAGGATAACAAACTCGAACGAAATCTTCTGCCTCGTGGATTCTCGTCCGGTATTTTTTGCGCTAACTGCATCACCACTGACTCAAATGATGTCTCACCTATTTGCCGGTGCTAGAGCATCACGACTTCTAGGCGTTCAGAGCCGAAGCGTCGCTACATGCACATAACAACGGTCCAGAGGCAACGGAAAGAGTAATTTTGGCAGATTAAGAAAAATGATGGTGAGGATGCTAGGTAGAGCAACGGTAAAGAACGGAGTGGAGCAGTTGAAACTCAAAGGAACAGAAAACAGTGGTTCTAATTGAGAACGTGCTTCAACGTCTTTTGCGTTGTTGAAGCTGATGATGCAGGCGGCGAGGACCTACCAAGTCAGTGTTGACAACACCGTCCCACCTCCCCTCATTCACGGCTACATTGGCGTTAATACCCATCGTGAGCATCCCAGCACCCAGCGAAAGCACGCGAACGACGTCATAGTAGTCTACGGTGCGTTTTCCAGCTTCAGCAGTCGAAGCTCATCTATCTGAAGCCTGCCTTTTATTTAGAACTTAAAGAAATCGTCCACGGAAAATGAGTTTTTGTGTTACCCATATATTTATGTTGTATTTGCCTAATGTTGGCCTCATGCAAAATTTCACGCGAAAAAAATGTGAATCTGGCTGAGATACAGCACCACAAAGTGCGGTCCCAGTGGGCGGGGCCTCCGTGTAAAAGCCTCGTGCCGCGTCCGCCGTGGTCGGAGACGCATTGTAGGAACAGAAGGTTACATAAACAGTCCTACTCTCCGTTTCCAACGGCGGCGGAAGACGGGACGAGGCTTTTACACGGAGGCCCCGCCCACTAGGACCGCACTTTGTGGTGCTGTATCTCAGCCAGAATCACATTTTTTCGCGTGAAATTTTGCATGAGGCCAACATTAGGCAAATACAACATAAATATATGGGTAACACAAAAACTCATTTTCCGTAGACGATTCCTTTAAGGTTTGACGTGTTGTAAGTCTTCTTGATCCTCCTCCGTAACTCCTTGATTCTCCCCCGTGATTCACCATCATCGTCTTTGTTGCACCTTTGGCATTACTTGATTTGCACCACCGAAAGTATAATCGTACATATGAGTCGTTTGACCAAGGATTTGACCACGTCTTATTGAAGTATTTATAATCCCGTCATTTTCCTATACAGTTCACTCGTTCGTTCGACTGATGAAAGACTTTCCCATAATCGTGCTCTCCGGCACACTACATCAGCAAGCCTCAAAAAGCAGCCATCGCACTGTAAGGAAAAGCGCAGGCTTCGCGCCCTATAATCTTCCGTAGGGAATAATCGAGCAGCATGACATTGGGGCAGACTGTAGGGAGGCTGGTGCGATACTCTGCGACGGTATCCTCAAATTCCACAAATATTACGATATTTGAGTTAAAATCATTCAGCAAGACCATATCAACTTGGTCATCGGAAAGCGCGTACAACCCTATCAATGTCTCACTTCGGTACCCATTAAGATGGCTTCTAGTAGGATGCAAGCCTGGTCCACAAAACGTGATCAGTACAACAGCGGCCTTAGAAAACGTCCACAAGCACACCACCTTGTAACAATGACTGCAAAATAGAGGAATCAAGCCGCTCGGCTGCGACCTCTGGAGCATTTTTGGGGGCGAGGCCTGCACTACTCTTTACAACTTATTCGATTCTCTGGAGTTTACTCTGCTTAAAGTTCAGGGTTATTTGTCGACAGTCACATACAACATAAGTTTGTCTCTCGCCGTCTTCATCAGTGTGAGTGTGTACGTGTCAGTGGAAGTCCCACCATATTTTGGGGAGACTTCATGGAATGTCGGTTATTCATACATTTAGGGACACTTTATGAGATTTCCATTAATCATCTATTCCTAGTCGATCATTTTGGGGCAAAATTCATTTCCATATCTTTTTCTAGTTGGCGTGGTACTTTGTAAAGCGGTCAATACCTTTGCCGCCCGTGCTTGTAATGCACCGACGTGAACAACCTCACCGCCACATCTTCGCTACTGAACCGTCCACTAACACCTTACAGCGAGTGTGCACAAATGCAGTAACAAAGAAGCTGTGATGACACTGTTCTCAGAACAGCAACTCGAAATGAAACGCGATATATGTCCACAGATTGTTTTGATCTTTGTTATAGACGCATGGCTATTTTATATAGGCTCTTGTGGAAGCTTGAAAGCGTCTCGGTGGTGGAGGTGAAGGGTGCATGTCCGTCGGCAAGCACTGCTCCATTCCATTCAAGGACGATCAGCGAAGGTAGGGAGGTCTGGTGAGAATTCATTTCTAGTAGCAGCTTACCTTCTTTTGATGTATCGTAAGTAGAATCTGCTTTTCCGAAGAAAGTCTTTCACCTTAATGGGGGAAAAACCAAGACCAAGTGGGAAAGCTACATATACGTGCTGTGAATATTTGCAATTTCAGCACCGAGATTATATTGGGTAGTCTAAAAAGTTTTTTTTGTATTTTCAAATACCGCTTTTTCCCTCGAAACTGCTTTCCAGAAATTTCTTCTATACATATATATGTAGTACAAGTTCTCACGCATCTATAGGTATTATTGTCTTCCATCTCCCGGATAACCCTTTTCGGCAAAATAAACATATCAACGGTCAACCTCATTTTTAATACAAAAATTATAAAAAAATTTTTCTTTGAATGGCGTTAGACAGGGAAAGGAAAAGGAGATAATCCGATGGAGCAAGATGAGGGCTATAAGGTGGATGGGGCAGCAATTTTTATCCAAGCTCGAGAATTTTTTGGCGAGTCATTTTTCCACTAGTGGTAAAATTCTTTTTAAATTTTTTCTTTTAAAAAATTTTCGAGCTTGGATGAAAATTGCTGCCTTATAGCCCTGATCTTGCTCCATCGAATCATCACCTTTTCCTTTCCCTGTCTAACGCCACTCAAAGAAAAAAATTGGAATTGAAAATGAAGTGACTTTTGATACTTTTATTTTGCCGAAAAGGGTTATCCGCGAGATGGAAGACAACAATACCTATAGATGCGAGTGGACTTGTACTACATATATATGTATAGAAGAAATTACGTGGAAAGCAGTTTTGAGGGAAAAAACGGTATTTAAAAATACGAAAAGACTTTTAGACTACCTAATATATCTTTGGGGCATTAAAGCGCGGAGCTCAGTCCAGAAATAATAAAAACTCAAAGATCATTTCGAGCCTATGCCTCAAAATTCAGAAAGGGTTTGGACGACTGGCTGACGTTTTCAGTAACATTATTTTAAACATCAGTTACGATTCACTATAGGAAATTCACCACTTGGCAATGTACCAACCGCAGTTCAAATTGTGACGATAAGACTTCGTGCAGATTATTTGGTAGGATCCTGTTAATAGAAGAAGCGCATTTTACATGGGAATGAATCACAGCAGTGTAGCGACGAAAGATCCTTGCCTTCGAAGTGAGCATAACGCTTATGGTTAAGACAGAAATAACCTAGATACTCACCGGTGCGGCATACAACAATGGCTTCGAAGTCGTAGTTGTTATTAACATTGTGATTTCCTCCGAAGCCTCTGTTTCTGCCTGTAGTGCGATACAATAAGTTGCAATGAATTGTGCTAACAAGTTCAATTTTGAAGTTGAATGAAATACTGAAAGCGTTAGGTTTTTTATTACACGGAGTCTCACGCTGACTGTGAAGCTGAGCAAGCGAGCAAAACAGGCGGAACGAAACATGGTACTACATAATTCTTAGAGCCTCCATTATACATCTCTTTGCTGATTTACACTGAATTCTGCTCTGTACTGAATCCAATAAAGTACCTTCATTTCGCACAGACTTTTACTCTTTGCTTTGCGTTTCTTTGGTAACGTGTCGCAGTTCACTTCACCGCCTTTGTTCTTATATATGAAGATGTTATCACTCTATTTGAGCGAAACGTACAAGCACTGCTGGAAGGTACAGCAGATTGCTGACTGCAACGTTGAAGATGGCGCGAAACTCGACAATAAGGTATGGAGCCCCGCAAATTGCCTATTTCTTGAAATACTAAAATGGCGAAATGTTTATAATCTGTACCAATTTATGGTGATTATATACATCTTCCCCGATGCGGATTTACTTGTTGATGGTGATTACATGCATCTTCCCCGATGGGGACCGATGCGGATTTACTTGTTGATGGTGATTACATACATCTTCCCCGATGGGGATCTACTTGTTGCCTCACAAAGAAGAAGTGCACCTGTGATTGCAAAAGGGGAACGTACTGTGGATCCGTGAAATGGAAGCTCTCAACAACGTTAGCAGTTGCAGCTACCTAGAGCCAAGTATCCTTTAGTCCGGAATACGTGATTCAGGCGATCGCGCGATTCAGGCGGAAAGGATAAGATACAATTGGGTGAATGATACGCCTGCTTTGCGCAAGTCTGCGATCGCCTGATTCACCAACTCCAAAGAATGCCGTGACTTCGCTTCCTCTCGCATCGTGGGAGATTCTAAGATCAGAATACTCGCGGGATTAACACTACTGAAGTGTGAGACGGATTTAATGCTTAATATTTTTTGAGTTATCGTCTTGTCGCTACTATGTAGATTTCTCCAACACTCAAGTGACCCTCTCCCTACTTGATAGCATGGGTTTCAGGAGTCGTGGCTGAGTTCGTGCAGAGTTTTCCTGCAGGTAGTCATGTTCTACATTGTAGGCTATACAAGGATGCTTTTTACGATAGCACGTGGTGCTCAAAATGCATTAATAAGCCCGTTTGGAGAAATGCTCAGCAGATATGGAATATGAATTAGGGAACAGTGTTTTGAATGTGAGCCTTGATGATACTATAATCAAGAGGGCCCTGATTATTAGGCAAGACCCTCAACAACAAAACACTACTTTCAAAACAAAACAGTTTAGGCATGTGGGCGCTGAGATTGTAGAGGTTGATCTACCCCTTCTTACCGTGATACGGTGGTTCAGTGGTATTTCAGTGAATAAAAGTGCTGCAGAGTAGAAGCAGAGAGCAATAGGTAAACGCCTTAATATACGCGCTACAGGAGAAGGTATAAGGCTAGAACCTCCCGGTCTGCCATATAGTTTATGCCCCGCCCCCGCCACACGCAGGTTGTGAGTAACCATCACACTCTCAGCGATGATACAAATCTTTCAATAGTAACAGCGTAAGGTTCATAACATCAAATTCGAACGTTGCACTATTGAAGAACTCAATGACCTACCGGACCTACCGTTTCGGGAGCTTCTGTGGCAGCTTCCGTGGAGGTACTTCGAGTGGTCGGCTGCGTACCTATACAAACGAGTTCTCTGTGCTGTCTGCATTTCACTTCACGTCTGATCTATTATAATACTTACCAAAAACAGCGCTCGCTTCATCTCGGAACAGAAAACATGTGATCACATTTTTGGCAGATGAAAGCGCTCCTCTAGCTAGTTCCATTGCCAAAATCTCCTGGAAGAGGTTTCAATGAACTGCTTATCACCAATTGTCTGCATTTTGTGGTAATGTCGATAATGGAGGGCGGATGGAATCGCAAACACAGCTTTAGGTTCTGGAGTCTCACCTAATGTAATCATGTTGAGGGAGAACATCAGTAGCAATCATAAATGACCCAAATGTGCTTCTGGCCGGAGTTTGCATGACTACACGAAAAAAGACAAGAAGTGTTCAGTACACTGAGTCGAAAGCAATTGCCACCAAAATTTAAAATGTTTTCAGCTTATGCATTCCTCTGAGCTGCACAATCTTTACCGCAAACAGTGGCCGGATAGCAGTTTCGAAGTGTTCACGATCTCTACTCTTTCAGGAATTGCTTCGCTGCGTAACAACAAGTGATAGCGCGAAGTGGGCCTTCACGCCGACGCTGGTACTGTCTTTCAACACTTCGCAGAGGTGCACGTCTTGGACACTTTACCCGATGACAAGAATACTCTTATGGCCAAAGATCCACCTACACAGCCGGTTTTTGCTTGCTTGCATCCACGCTCTGACGCTTCATTGTATGATTTATCCGACGTGTCTATTTTTTGCAGCAAAAGCCATCCTTTTGAGCCACTGGCAGATGTTCACTATTAATAAATTGCCAGCTTACAGAAACTACCTACAGAGCGCCATTCACGGGCTCTGGTTGCACTGCATTCGACGTAATCATATTCCCCACCTTTTCAAGAGGACTTTGGAGGCAATCAAAACTCAAAGGCTCTGTAAGATCGGCCACAAGATGCGTTTGCCTCGCTGAACTTTTGAACCAAGCTTTCACTCCCATCTTCATTCTTTCGAGATGATGGAGTCGTACGATAATTTGCAGAAATATCCCTTATAAGTTAGTGCAAATGGTCCAAGCCCAAATACGAAGACATTCGAGTCCTCACATGTCAACAGTACAAACTTGTGCTTGCAATTCGGTAGGGTTCAAACTAGACGGCATGCTCGCAGATCCCGTATAGAGCAGCTTTACGGTTACTAGCTGAGAAAAGAGGAACTACCATAGCAAAGTGAAAACCATAGACATACACTGTTTTGTTAAGGAGGAGTCTCATCGATAGTGAGAGGCAGCGGGTACCCAAGGTAGGGCCTAATCCCTTCAAAATTGAGGCTCCATCGTAGCGCAAACGCTGCAGTTCCTTCACTCAAGTACCGTACTAGGCAATCGCACTGCTCTCCTTACCCGTTTGCTATAATCGTGCAAGCAAACAATAATTATCCTATCCCTTTTTCCATCACAACATTTGTGAGACCTTTCTTGTGTATTTGAGGACAATTTTAAAGCTAATCGTACCTTCATGTGAGGTGCGTCATTGCAACGGTGTCCATAGCAAATGCAGGTTAACGCAGAACTGTCGTAGTAGCACACACCATTCTGAAGTAGCATTGAAGCGTCCTATTCTGTCCATTTTCCTTTCAGCTCTTTCAAAGTTGTTAACATTCAAGGTTATTACTGTTGCTAGAGGTTCCCTTTACGCTCAAGAACATACCGCTACCATGCAAAGCGAGCATGCCCTATTATATAGTTCATAATCGTGAACTGTATAACTCCCCCCAATTCTCCTCTGATATTTACTTCGAGATTTCATTACTTCTGAGCTCTTCTTCGTTCCTGGAATAAAATCCACTGCCTTATTTGGTTTTGATATTTATATATCAAGACCAGTTACTTATATGTAATGGTTTTGATATTTATATATCAAGACCAGTTACTTATATGTAATGGTTTTGATATACATATCAAAACCAATACTAAAGCTTACAGCTTCACGGTTCGATGCCAATGTTGGCCAACCGGCTCAACACGTTATACGTATGAATGCTGATAAGCTATGGTAAATGTGCCATTCAGAAACGAGTTAAGGTCAAAGGGGTGTCGGTAGTGTAATGGATTAGCACATATCCCCGGAAAGGATGAAGTGGGGGTTCGAGTCCCGTCCGACACCGAAGCTTTTGCCCATAACTCAGCATCCTTGTAGCCACTGGCTTTTTTTATTCATTTAATGCGTCGATCGACACGCTTCAAAAAGAGGGGGAGAAGGATTTGCAAGAAGAGTGCTCCAAAAAGAAAATAAGAACAAAAGAAAGAAACAAAAAATTAGGCTCAGCAGAGAAAGCATTACGTGAATGGCTCTTTGGAGCAGAAAGCAGCAAGGGGATTGACGATTAATATATGAGAGTGGAAAAAATGAGTATTCCAACAAAGTAGGAGATGTTGTTGTTTTTTCTGCTCTGATAGGCATTCTAAACTCCCTAGCCGTTACATCGTAGACTTTCAACAAGAACCTACATCAGCTGACTGTGATGTCCTTCGCTACAAGAGAGGTCGCAGGAACCTGCCAGAACTCTGAGACGGGTATACACGCCACCCGGCGAAATAGCAAGCTAGGGCAATGTAGAGGGCTATAGCAATGTGGCAGACTGGGAAGGTGTCATTATCGTCTGTCGAAGATGCCATTATCGCACAGCTACACGTTATGCTAAGCGCAGCACTGAGCGCTAGCCTGACTAGTATCTTTACATATGCTTGTCACTCTTATGGATTCCGTGTGATTTAGCAGTCGGAACAACCCGTTGCTACTGATTTTGGAGTATAAAGTACCAGTTGGCTGGCGCACACTACTGCGCGCGATTCATGGCGATGCTGTGCAAAATGGGTTTGATCCCACAGTTGAGTATGGAGTTGAGTGCGGATTTCCCTTCCTCTGCCTTCAGCTGAGCTTTTTACTTGGATAAAAGCAGAGAAGATGGCGTGATAAAAAAGAATTTCTGTATCAATATACTTCAGGCGCCTTGCATCGAATCCATTTTGCACGTCATCGACATGAATGGCGCGCAGTAGTGAGCGCCAGCCAACTGGTTTAGGTCACCATTGGGAGTTTGGATAGTTTGGAGATCGTTAATTTTGTATTGGATTGCATCGAGCGGTGAAAAATTATTCACATGATGAGCATCTAATTCCTACACATTGAAGGTAGATCCATATCCCCCTTATCGATGTTTATCGTTTTCGTAAACATGCTTCACTATTTGGAATTTTGCATAGTCCTGCGGTCGATAGCCAGTACCGCATCAAAAAATTATTCAGAGTGGATCGCTTGCTTTGCTATCACATATAGGCTGTATCATGATTATCAACGTAGATAGTATCGAGAAAATGCATCATTTTTTGGAACGCTAGGCAAATCAGCGGTCGATACATTGGCCGGTGATATCAGAACATAAACAAATTATGTTCACCCAATGGCACTGAGCATCAGACGCTTTTGCTAGAGCGGTCGTATAGTAGTAGCAAGCTATTAAAGGATTTCATCCCATTCGATTCCTAACGATTCTTATCAGCCTCTGTAGGCCGTTATCAGTTTCACTGAGGCCCCTGTACCCAACAATATCATTGAGGTCCCCGTACCCTACAATACCTGCGAATGTGAACATTCCACTGTCAGCCGCAAAAGCTACCGGCCTTGGTGACATTTTCCTTCTCACGCTCCTAATCGAATCTTAACAACCATTATCAGTTTGGGTCACCCACTTACGAATGTCCCCATCCCACTCTGCTAAACACCCATGAGTGTCAGCGCTCTTGGATCAACGCGAAAGGCAAAACGAATTTGACGACATTCGCCTTCTCATGCTCCTTATCAAACCTTATCAACCGTTATCAAGCTGGATCACCCACCATTAATGTCCCCGTCTTACCCCGCACAACACCTGTGAGTATGAGCGCTCCGGAACCAATGCGAAAAGCGAAACGGATTTGACGACTCTAGCCTTTTTACGCTCCTTATCGAATCTTATCAAGCGTTATCAATGCGGGTCACCCACCATTAACGTTCCCGTCGCACTCCGCAAAACACCTGTGAGTATGAACGCTCCGGGACCAATGCGAAAGACGAAATGGATTTGGCGACATTTGCCTTCCGAGGCTCCTTATCAGCCCTTATCAGCTGCTATCACTTTCGGTCCACCACCGCTGGGGTTCCCTTGACACCCCCTATATCACTTGTAAAATTCAGCTTTCCAGCTTTGCTGCGACGCGAGATATGAATTTCGTGACAGACAGACGGACACACACACACACGCACAGACATACTAAGCGAATTATATATAGTAGGATAGTCACCTGCCGAGCACTTAGTGCTCAAGCTACATATGTATTGGACGCCGATAATTCAGAAATTTACTACTACATATCGCATCACTGAATAGGAGCATCACCGCTCGAAAGTCTAAATGATTTAGCGGCCGATTTAGCGGGGTGTAAGATTGTAACAACCTCTTGTTACAATCTTATATCAACGATCGGATCAGGAACGAAGTGTGTTTATCTAGTGATCATTTAACACTTCGGTTGTTTACACTATTAGAAGTTTAGATTGTTCTGTACATTTGTGTTCGATTGCATCGATTAGTAGCGATTTCGCACATTTATTCATGATAGTCAAATCATAAAAACGCTTTGAACGGGAGTTCTGCGGTACCGGTCAACGAGGAACTACACTGAGAAATGAGCAATGTGCTGATGGAATGGAAGCACATGGCACCACCTTTGCCTTGGAAAAGCGCCAGTCATCAGCTTCACGTCAACGGAAAACACCCGAGTATGGTTGCCCTCCATATGAAGATGGCACTGGCGCTAGTAGTCTTTATGATGATGCTGGGAGCGAGTCATCCGCAAAGCTAAATGTATTCCAAAAACAACAAACAAAAAACAAAGGATTGAGTTTGCATGGAACTCGACTCGGTGCAATGTGTTATTCCGATACATTCCATTCATGCCTATTAAAGAAAGAGGACAAATTAGCATCAGCATTGATAACTTTCAAAATGGAAACCACCTTGGTTCAAACATGTGTATTAATTCAAGCGCGAAATGCAACATTTGGTGCATTATATTTTAGCGAAATGTCATCCAAGAGGTCTGATAACGAGTGTGAGGAAGACGTAGAGCTGAGGAAGACAAAGTGTTCGAGACAATAAGGTATGAGAGAACTATGATCCGATGCGAAAATTGCCCCCATTACAAGCATGAAACAAAGATTGATAAAGAACTCAAAACGGTGCATTGCTGTGCTCGACGGAGCACAGCAAGGCTTTGTGCATCCTACCTCAGCGCAGTTATAGGCGATGAAATCGTTAGAGGTCGCGCAAAGCGACCTTCAGAAATACACGCCACTTATCATTTATCATTTATCAGCTAGTATCAGTTATTAGCTGTTGTAAAATCCCGTACCACCCCACATAGAACCCATGACTACTGACGCTCCACCCTTGACTAAAAAAACGCATCGAATGAGGTAAGATTTGCATTTCGATGTTTCCTCATATACCACCCCACAAATCACTCCAGGATCTGAGAAAGCGAAGCGCTTTTGTCGACATCTCCCTTCTCACGCTCCTTATCGGATCTTATCAACCGCTTTAAATTTGGATCACCCAATCAATGCCCCTTTCCCGCGCCACATAACACCTATGGGTGTCAGCACTTAAGATTTTGAGGAACTGTACAGTTCTAGAGGCTAGAAATTTGTTGAAGGCCGCTTCAGCTTCATGTTGGGTCTTGAAGCATTGCTCCCGAAGAAAGCTGTGCAGACGCTTGAAGAAAATGTAATCAATGGGGTTCGGTCGGATGGGTATGGTGAATCCCGCAGAGTTTGTGGCCTCTCCCTTTCTACTTCAGGATTGTTTGTGCAACAAGAGGCTATGCGTTATTTTGAAGAAAGATGGGTTCCATCAGATTAGCCAATACTCAGCTTATGATCTGTCGATGCGTTTTGCGAGCTCCTAGCTGTACTTTGCGCCGTCGTAGTTTCGCCTGGATCCGTAAAGCTATGCGGGTTGAAGCAGCAGTAAAGCTTCATAGCGCCGCCTCTGGGACGAGGGTGGCTGCTACGGGCTGACCCTTGTCCAATCATTGTGCAGATCGTTGTCAATCGTCCTACAGAATCCGGTTCTCATTACATGTCACGATGCGGTTAAGAAATGGGTCATTTGCGAGCCGGAGGAAAAGGATTTATGAGACATGGTGAGGAGTTGCGTTTGCCCGTTTTGTCCAAAAAACCAAAATAATTCAAAATTGATTTAGGCTCCAACTTTACTAAGTCTGAAGAGCAAGGAGCAGGCTTCTATATGGTATAGGGGTCACTAAGAAAGAGCTGAAAAAAATCAAAATGTAGAAGATATGAAACCGTGAGAACTTTTCGAATGAGCTAATAGTACGTTAAGGTGACTAATTTAAATCTTAGTGTGTTTTCTTGCTCTCTACAAGTCAGTAAGGTATTTCTAAAATCAACGACAAGTTGCCTTACAAATTAGTAGTAAGGCTGCGGCTCTCCTTGCGAAGCTGCGACCCACACGATCGTGCGATTGCACGTGTCGTCGGGGCATCCTTTACTAACAATATGTTTGTTATTTTTTACTCTCCGGTGCTCTTAATTTATCCAAACATGGGCAGGTTCCAGGTCTTGAGGTGGTATAAAATTACAGAATCAAGGAGATTTCGGTAGTGTCGGGGATTGGCTGGCGAAGGGAGAAGACGATATAAGGTGCAGTCTGTAGATCAAATCCCCATTAAACTCAATTCAGCTGCACAGAGACATTTCGTGCTTCATTCACTGATTAGCAATTTACATCGTGGACTAAATTTCAAATACCTTGAACATCCGCTTTAATTTGTCATCCACTGCATGCTCGGGTTCGTACTCCACAGTTAACTCGACAGCGGAATTGTTCACGCATGAGTCATTCTGGTAGACTATCCGAAATCCACACAGCGGTTCCTCTACCTGTAAGATTATATAACGAGCAACTGAAAGCCGGCACGACATTGCACTTTACGTAGAAATTGTAATCGCACATAATCCCGGTTTGGTGTTGCGATAACAAAGTGATCGATGTCGAAATCTCCGTTAATCTGACAGTAAAAACCTGACAATGACAGCAGTTCCTGCTACCAATTCACAATTCTCTTGCGGCCGCCTTCGTTAGGTAAGTTCGAAACCCTACTATTTGAAATGCCTAACATTCATCAAAATGATTGAATCTCGTGCAAAAATAAGCATTATGCTAGCGTGTCAGTGAACATCTAGGCATAATTACCTGAACTCTCGAATTTCGCGAGTATTACGCTAATAAAATTATATGATAGAGTTATTATTGACAAGCAGTCCTAAAGATGGGCGGTGCATATTTCCATTTCCAAGGAAACGGATACTGAGTTGACCACTGCGTTCGACCCACAGAATGCTATCCTCCTTAACAATCTGGTGACACGAGGGTGTCCCCGTTCTGAGTAGAATTTATTTTGCGGAACCGTCTTGCGAATCCCTCAGAGATAGCTCTATCTCCAATGAAGTACTCATTTCTGTATTGCCAAATGATCCTCATCCTGTCGCTCGTTGCAATTGAATATTACTGGAAGTGTTCTCAGAGGATGGGGCCAGTTTTCTGCGGCGATTTCGGGTCACGTGCATTCAGGAAGAGTTGGACTTTTGCTTTGCGCACAATAACAAAAGAGATGCGGTGCAAAATATTACTCTCTGCAAGCTTTAGGATATCTCCCTCTGCAAGCAATGGAAGCTCTCATTCGTATCTTTCAATGTACTCACGTCAGTATATGAAGAATCCACCTATCACGGTTAATCGCCCAAGAAGCGCTATAAGTTACCGCAAGCTGGCTTTGCTCAGGTTACAGAAAATACCCACTTTTTGTAGCTCGGGTTAAGTCGGATGGATTTAGAATATTCCTTACCATGAGTCGAGCTTAGCATGGAAGTGATAGCTAAGGGTCTTAAAATCTGAAGTCCTTCTGTTTGATGAATCAGAAGAAACAAGGGCTTCAAGTGTGGAGGATGAGATTTTTCAATCGATTTCACAACACAAAGGTATCATTTGGAACTGTGGCGCAATCGCGCGCGACACTCGGAGTTGTGCGATATGAGCTCCATCTCATAGCTTGCGTATGATGCATGTGAACGCACGAATTCATAAATGTAAGAGCTTTCGCATAAATGTACTGTGCGTGGTTGCCAGCCCCGTTGCCTTTTCTTTTTCTAAATTTTCTAACTTCTAAGATACTAATCACTTTCCGGAAATCGAGATTCTTGAGAGGTTGATAGGTTCCGTTGTTCTTATAAAAGAGAGCTAAATGTGCTCCCATGTATAATACGAGTGCAGTGGTTGCTGATAAGGTTAACAATCATTTCTATCCATTATACCACTCCACCCACCGCTTGTAGTTCCATATCGATGAGCGCGCTACCATGCACCTAGCTGCTTGGAACAAGAGCGAAATATGCTGCTTACGACTTAATACAACATGCTGTAGTGATCGTATTCTATTCACTAAGTGGTTCAGCGTATTTCTTTGTGCTCGCTCTTTAGCTTATCTATCAGCCGTTATCAGTACTTAGCATTTTCAATCAGTCACATTAACATTTCCTCAGTTCACAGGTCAACGCGCTACGGCCCACCCGAAAAGCGTGGCACGATCGAAAAACTTGTCTAAAGCATCCTATCAGCTTCATCACTTCTTATTACTGTACCGCTATCAACGTCCCCGTCCCAGCCCCCAAATCGCTTCTCAGTTTGAACCAATTGGTTGTAACCCGAAAACATGAAAGACTCGATATTACTTGCTTTAAAAGCTTGTTCCAGGATCATCAGGATATCAAGTCTCCTGCCGTGAATGGATAGTTCGACCCGAGCCACGTAGGCTCTACCTTTACCCAGGTGTGGGTGTCAGTTTCTGGAGCGTGCAGATCCAAAGAATCTAGCGAACAGCTCGGCCCCACCCACCCAAGCGGGCGGTCTGCCTTTACTCTTCGACTCTTATCTTTGACATAGGTAGACCAGCTACTAGCCAAGATCTTGAAATTGACAGTAAATCAATCGCCTCGTAAAGTAAACAAACTACTGAGTGACCTGACCCCACACTAAGCACCGGAACACTTTCAGCACAACCCCGGCTGGGGTGGGCGGGGCGGAGCTGTTGCGCTAGATACTTTGGCACTGCACGCTCCAGGAACTGACATCCACGCCTCGGTAAAGGTACAGCCTACGTGGCTTGGGTCGAACTATCTATCCACGGCAGGAGGTGTGATATCCCAGTAATCCTGGAATGTGCCTTTAAGACACTTCTCGCCTCCCTTACGGCAACCCAATCGGTTGTTATTATTTCGTTGACCTATCACCGGTGTATTCCTGCTACTTCTCGAATAAATCACTTCTAAAATTTAGCGCACTACTGTTGGGACAAAAGCCGAGAATTCTCTGTCACAAGAGAAATGCGCCAGCACACACATAGCGGATTATGTGAGGTAGGACTCCCAAAACTGGCTTATTGTTACCGTTATATTTATGTTGTATGTAGTTGACAATGGCCGCATGGAAAGTTTCTAACGTGGGAAGCCGGCAACTGGGAAGGGCTTTCAACTCTCATGAAACTTCGAATAGGTACCCCCACAGGTCGATACACTTTCGAATGCTGATCACAACTTTGAAAACCAAAAGTGCCACGGGTCCTTACAAAGCGAGTTAGGAGGGGTCAAAGTCTGCATGCAGTGACTCATCGACGTGGTACTCCGCCATTGGTTCAGAGACATGGCTAATCGTGTTCAAATTAACAGGCGCATTGACTCATTGGGAGTATCCTTCGCCTTCGGGTGGGATAGCGGGGTTTGCTCCCGGCTGATGTTGCGCTTTTTGTATTTTGCGTTTTACCTTCTATAATTGCTTCTGTTTCAATTTTTTGACACTACTTTGTGTGCGCTCCAGCACAGCCCACTATTCACAAAGTTAATTTTATATAAACTCAAGAGCTTTATGCATAAATAACAGTTTCAAACGCGATTTCTTCTGAGGAAAAAGCAAAAAACCCTCTCCCATTTGTGTCAACATCTTACGAGGGGAACATTCCAGACAAAACGGCCGCTTGTAGTGGAACTATATAGCATCCGGCGTGCTTCAGTAGCACTAAATGTATGTGTCAGAGACACTTGATTGTCCGGCGCATTTGGCTGCTATTGAACCTGTAACGCAAAAACCGAGTGTTATTTCGCAAAATGAGTGTGATATTCGTACTGAGGGATCCAAGCTACTCTAGGGGACGGAATTCCAGCATTTCCTATATTCTGACCCTAACTTCAGAAATTGAGGTTGGCAACCAGTGAACACAAAAGTGATAAAGCGCTTATAAAGGATCAGTAGTTTTAAATAGTTCATGACGAGCTTCCCTCAGGATGTTTTGAAATCGTGCAGCTGCTGCGATAGGTGCCTTTGCTACGCACATGTAATTTTGTGCTTCTTCCCACTCTTGATAGTATACTCGTATTGTTAAACGTGAGAGAGGACTGATATATTGCCATGCCACATTTCTGAAGTTAGGGTCAAAATATGTTGGGTTGGTGCATAGTTAGGGAGACTTTTTCTCAACAATTTCATTGGGCAAAAGCAGTGATGGAATTTAGCAAAGCGTATTTAAATGATTATTCGGAAGCGTTTTCACCATCGAAATCAGGCACTGCTTCCCACTTGGTAATCGTCAAAACGCCAAATTCCAATTAAAAAAATGCGGCATTAAAAGCCGCATCAGTTTTGCACCAATCCAATAGGATTGGCAGGAATTTCGTCTGGAAGGGTATTTGGGATCCCTGTACACGAATATCATACTCATTTTGCGAAAGAACGCTTGGCTTGAGCGTTACAGACGCAGGAGCAGCCAACTATGCTGGGGGATAAAATGCCTTCAGAACGGACAGGGCTAGTAAAGCACGCTGGACGCTATATAGTCCAACGGCCACTTCGTCTTGCATGTTTCAAGTGTGAGATGTTCACATCAGTTTGAAGAGGGGTTTCCGTCTGTGTGAAAATGTACTTGAGTAAGAGTAACATTTGTGAAGAGTGTGCTGTGTTCAGATGCATAAAAAGAAACGTCGAAAACTGAAATGGAAGTAATGATAGAAGGTGAAACACAAAATGCAAAAGTTCTGACGACAGCTGGAAGCAAATCTACCACCTCTCGCCTGTAGACGGAGGATACTCCCGAAGGGCAATTGCGACCGTTGATTGGACACGATCAACCGTGTCGCTGAATCACCACTGGCGTAGTACCACGTCGATGAGTCATCGCATGCAAATTTTGACCCCACTTAACTTGCCTCGTAGCGACCTAGCACTTTTGGTTACCAAAGTTGTAATCAGCATTCGAAACTCTACCGATCTGTAGGAATTCTGTTCGAAGTTCCACAGGAAGTCAAAAGCCTCTCCTGGTAGATGCAGCTCCTCAAAGTGATGGCCGAGGGGACGATGTCTCCGGCGGGTAAATGCCGCCGCGACCGGAGACGAAGAGTGGAGCTGTTCACATAACTTTCTGTTCCCACTATGCGTCTCCAACTGCGGCGGCATTTACTCGGAGGCCCCACCTCCTCCGCTACCACATTGAGAATTATTTTAGCAGGATTCTCACTTTTTCGCGTGGTATTTCGCATGCGGCCTTTAGCAAGTAGCCACAACATAAATATATGGCTGGACAGACAAACTCATTCTACCGTGCACAACTCCTTTGAACCTCGGTGAAAAGAAACTGTGTGCTATCGCAATGGGGGGAGATCCCACTATGGACATTATTTTTACTTGAGCCTCAAGGTAGAAAGGAACTCCATCTTTACTCCATCAAGGCTTAGGCAAAAGTATTACCTTAATGTGCAGGATTGACCCCTCAAGGATCTCTCCAGGTTGCTTAGATAAACACTTTTTATAAGATGCCCCTTATAAGATGCCCCCCCCCTCATTGCGAGAGCACCGAAACTGGCTCCTTTCCTCCTCAGAGATCAAGCATATATCAAGCATATGGTGCGGAAAACAGAGCACAGTGGGATGCCCTTACTATAGGGTAACACCGAAGGGATTCCCCAGTTATCACACACGCAGTTCAACTCATGTTACGGTCCTATCGCAATCAAGGGAAGGGGCATCCCGTCATGGACGCTATCTTTACGTAAGCTTAGAAGAGGAAAGCAATCCCTTTCGTTCTCTACACTATGGCTTAGGCAGAAATCTATGGTTGAGTGTGTAAGTTGCAGGCCAATTAAAGTGGGAAGGGGAACAGCAACTTCTCAACGACGATGGAGCTCCTTTCCTTCCTAAGCTTGAGCTAAAATTCAAATCCACTCGTCCTACATGAAACAGCATCTGCCAAAGCATCTGTCCCATTCACTTTAGTTTGAGCGAAGGGAGAGAAAGAAGCTTCTACGTCGGTGAAAATTCCGCATTCCCCTCCACGTCTTCCACTTCAATTGACCCTATTTTAGTTTCTGTGAAAAACTGATTGTCACTTACTTTTACAGCTGATGCCATGTTTTGTCCAATGAAACATTCTGTAGCTACTGTTCTTTTATAGATAGACAGGGAAATTAAGACAGGCAAAAGCTTGAGTGCCATTGATCTGCCAGCTAGTTGTCGAATGAAAAGGTCTTGTAGCTATTTCAGTCCTATGGAAAATGGTACACCTCGGCAATTCTCATGTTATCATTGTTGTTGTCAATGATTTTAGGATAGAGTGTCGTGATAAGAGCTGATAACAGGCCATTCCTCAAGGAGAGTGGATATCAGGGGTATCATGTTATCCACGGAGTCTGATGTGGCACTCATGCGGTGAAGTACTCCTTGAGCTATCCAATGAACAGTACGTGCAGACGACAAAACGGCTACTACTTGCGTTTGATGTGATGTATGTGTAAAATGGCAACGAGAAAAGCATCGAGGATTAGGACCAGGCAGCGGTCCCACGCAATGATGACGTTTCAAGTGACAAAACAGCGGCTGCGATTGCGCCAAGTTCAGACACGAATAATGAGCAGTTCTGAGCAGTGATTCAGCCCGTGCGAATACGGACCAACCATCGCCCTCACCATCAACGGTTAACGAATAATCCTCTTACCGTTTCGCATAGTCGACTCGCTCGTACAGGTTTCAACATTCGTCACCGACCGCTGCGCCTCTCACCGTTTTTCATGCATTTTTTAAATAGTTTATCGCACTTTTATCTTTGTGAAGAGCCCTCTTTCAATACAAGGTTCCTTTAATCAGTGGATGTTAGTTATAGTTCCACCACAGCACGTTTTTTTGAAAATTAAATGTTATTGGAATAGAATTCTGGTTCCGAGATGATGATGGGGAGATGAGTTGGGACCATGAACCACCGAGCTTTTTCTGAGCTAGAGCGCTTAATAATTCCTCTGAAGAAAGGTGAGCAACTTTTGGACAGCAGCGTACAGTACATACCGAACAGTGGGAAAAAGAGTGACTCGTCATTGAGGTCATCTAATATCTCAGCATTGAGCACTGCAAGTATTACATGGATGTGATGTTTTAAGTAGAGTCAGTATTACATGGCTGCGGAAGTATGTTATCATCCGCCGGACTTCACTTCCTTTTGAGCGCTTTCGAAGGTTTTCATCTTGAGCACCATGCGCAGTGTGCTACTCGACCACTGCGCTATTCCAATCACACCAAACAATATTCGTAATTTCTAGGCACCAAATCCAGGGAGGAGATGGTGTAGTGACATGGGTGAGCAATCCTATTCTCATAGCGCTGAGATCAAATCTCGCACAAGGACTGTCCAGGTCTACCAAGCCTTCCAACCCTTTAGGATTGGTAAATTGGTACCAGATTCGCTTGGGTTGATGACTTGTACTGACTTGTACATCAGCTGGACCCCGTAAGACATCACACAGGCCAAATCGCATTTATCTACCACGATTCTAATTAGAGCTAAATGCTAGGCGCATACCTCAGAAGGGAAAGAATTGATCGAATTGATTTAACGTCAAACAATTGAATTTGAACTCATATACTAAGCTACAAAGAGAAAATTGCACCAATGACTGGTATTCCTGGCTGCCAGGTTCTCTTCTTTCAAGTAGTGAGATCAAGCTTACAGAAGCAGCCATTGCGTGCGGCAGTCAGGATAAGGTATGCCCATTGTGTCCTTTATCATCATACAATAACATGCATAATGTCTGCCACCTCAAGTCCTACGGTAGTCAACTCAGTTCACCTTTTGCTCAGGAAACTATCGACACACACATTTCCAAGCATAGAGCATAAATAATGCGTTGTCCGAGTGTTAATGTAATTCGTAAGGGGTTGCAGTTAAGGTTCCAAAAGGTGAGAGTTGCAAATGTAGTTGCAAAATAAGAAGTGGGAGCTGCACTTTGCCAACATTTAAAGTGTGGTGGACTCCAAAGTATTAGAAAGTCGACCTAGTTACGCTTAGTTGGTGTCGAAGGATGAGCGGACCAGTAGCCTTCGAACTGTAGTGCTTTTGTGAGCTTCAGGTGCTTTTTTCTTTCGGGCGTAACATTTTAATTTTTAGGAGTTAGACCTCACGATGATGCTGCAAAACGTTCATCATGCGATCCAGCTACTGTTGTTAATTCTACTCTCAAGTACAGTTCTATCCACAGAAACCGACGACATGTTCTCTGACCTCCCGGATGCAAGGAAAAAGGAACTTTTGGAGGTTGGATTATCATGCAGTTTTCTTATTTTTTCTTCCCTTTAACTCTAGTCCTCCATGTTCTTCTCCCACACTTGTTCGCTGGTTTTTTTAGGTACTTTTTGTCATGATTATAATTGTTTTCTGTTACGAGCGCTTTACGAAGTTTGCCCGCCTATTGCAGTACATGACTATTGTGCTTTCCAAAGCCTACATACTGTGATGCTAGTTTAATCTTTATCAAAGGCTTAGGCTTCGTGTCGGTGAAAAACTCGATTAAGAATAGGACGCATGTAGCTCGCTGAGCTTTTAACACTTAATAATCATCGGTGTGCTAAGGCTGCATGTCGATGAAGACGTGGAGGAAGATCTTGTCATTCAGCAGCACTATTTGGAGCCACAATTTCTCGAGATTTCACGCAGTTTTGCGGTCGAATTCCCAATATTAATCAGGAGTACTAATCATGTTCCTTAATGAGCATTTGAGTGCTAAACCTTACTGTTGATTGATGTTTCAGTTCGTGAGCGTTGGATTTTTTATTAATTTATTAATTTATTATTTACACTTTCTTGTGCACCACATGAAAAAAATGAACAGAGCCACGATCTTAGAAATACATTCGACTTGTAAAGGAAGAGAAATATCGCGACAATCTTCTACGTACTCTCATCTACTCCACTATCCGAGGGGCATCCATGCCTTCAATGTATCCCATCTGTACCGGCAGCCTTTCCATTCTTCATTTTTCCCATTACGTGGCGAACTTTACACTGTCTCACATGCCTTTCCAATCATGGGCTTCCACACTCAGGGGGGCAGATGGATCATACCAGCGAATACCCATATGCTTTTATCAATTTAATATTCTAAAATTAATTCGAAAACAAGTCAATCGACAGTAGCGCAGTAGCGTCCCGAGTTCGTCTATGTTTCTTTCTTCTTTGTGATTGACCAGCAATAAATAATAATAATAATGATCCCGCTACATAAGGGAGAGAGGAGCTGCCATAGCCTCCTTCTGTTGGTTTTTCTCACGAGGGAACTCGTCGTTTAAGGCCTTAGAACACTTCCGCTATCTCATCTCCACCTACGCTGGATTCCCCAGAATGGTGCCCTTGCTGCCTTTACCACCCCGTTGTCTTTGGTGACCCGATGGTCGACTATAGCCAACCTGGAGCGAACTTTTTTACCTCTTTCTCATCCAACCTTTCGTACAAGGCATCCATTTCCGTGTTCTTTGCCTTGGCCACAGCTGCATTGGCAAGCCTCTTGCAGCGTTTGTAGGAGTCGATGTATTCTGGGCTTCGTTTTATGACAACGTGTGCATGCTTCTTTCTTCTTATCCACTATCCTCTTAGGTTCCACGTTCCACAACCGCGCTGCTTTATGTCCTCTGAAGCGACCTCAGTCTTCCCAAACATTTCCTTCGCCCATTTAAGGGTCATCTCTGCTGTTTTGTACTAGTTCTTCTAAGTCAGACCGTTAGGTTCTGGAAAACCGATATCCAGTATCCTTCTCTTGATATCACTCTCTTCCGTTGGTGCAGCTTCCACCATCTCATTCTCGGCTCGGTCTTGCGCCCTGTTTTTTCGGGGGGGGGGGGGGGGGGGGGGCTCTGTGGCAGTGTTTGGTTGAAAGGGTCTGTGTTGAAAGGTGGTCATCCAACTTTTGGATGTTCTCTTCTTTGACCCTGGAAAACTCGATGAAAAGCGTCAGAACGAGTGCTGTGGTAAACAAGTAGAGTTCAATATGAACCAGCGCGACAATGTACTGAAGGTTTCATCTCAAATATATCAGATGTTCTGTGCTCCTATGTTCACGAACTTTTTGCAATACTCCAGGTATGGGGCAGGATATCTGGATCTCTTTTGTCACTCTTGTCACTGTTGTGTCATGCACGATTGGCCGCGTTGACGAGTCGCTACTAGCAGAGTACCCGTCGAAAAGACATCGCACGCAAATTTTGACCATTGTAACTCGCTTCAGCTGCTAGCACTTTTGGTTTTCATATTGCAATAATCATTCGATACTCTATCGACCTGCCTGGGTCCCTAGTTCCATGAGAACTTGAAAGTCCTTACTGGTCAGTAATGTGGTTATCACGGTGTATCATACAGTACGGACTTTTTTGATATCTGTTGGTGAGTATTAGACATCTCCACATAGTGCTGTGAGACCGTTAACCTGGTTAATATATGAGCAAATACGAAAATTCTGGTTCGTTCTACCTAATTACATCTGACGGGACAGCCTCGCCTGCTTTCGCCAACCTCCTCACTGAAATGGGGTTGACGAAAAAACTAGTCATTTGAAGATTGAGGAGTAATGATTAACTGGGTGAGCTATCCAATAACCCACACGTTTGTCGGGACCTGCAAGGGTACGACTGGAGATCGTGCTTTTTTTCCAAGTGCATGCAAGACCATGTTTTGCTGCAAAACATTAATTTCAGGCTTACAGTAAATCCGATGTTCTGATAGTGCATCAGAAGCTGGCCGATTTGAGGAGGAAATGGATGGAAAAACTGAGAAGTAAAGACGCTGCTGATCCTCAACAACCTCGAAGACGGGTACCGAACCGAGTGAGTTCATGCCATTATTATTACAAAATTCGCAGTCAAAGAAATATTGGAGTCAGCTACAGTCAACCTTTTCTGCATATGTCTGTGCGTATGAGTGTGTGTTCGTCTAGCTGTCATGAAACCGCGCCATAGCATTTGTGGAATGCTGGATTTCACAAATGATATGAGGGTGGTAATCAGGCCCTAGAGGTGGTGGACCGAAAGGGATAGCAGCTGATAAGGGCTGATAAGGAGCCCTGGAATTCCATTGTTAATGAACTTGTTTTGCCTTTTCACATTGGCAGTATAGCGTTTACGCAGAGCCCTTGCTGCTTGGACAAGGCTGCTATCATCCGAGATATCATTTTCATGCCTCAAAACTGCCTCCGGAAGGGTTTCGGTGGTAATGGCACGTTCTGGCACTTGGAAACGAACGGCGTTGGAAACACGGAAAAACGGAATATTCAAGAACACCACCCAGTATGAATCCCCTCAAGTACCCAGAGTGAACGGGCCCTAGCAAGGTTGTGAACGAGGGCGGTGAAGTTTTGGATTTTGCCCGTTGAGGTGACACATCTTGTTCACACGAAACAAGCAACCGTTCCGCTTGCGCAGAAGGCTGTAACGGAGAACAGTGATAGAGTGAGGTCTGCTCTTCACTTTAGGGATGAAAATACCTGCTCGGAATTTGCCGAAGCTCGACTACTGTGGGAATGGAAGTGGAGGACAAAAATTACTTTTTTTGGCACTCCTGTATACCCATGACGTTGCCAGCCTATAATCAGAACATTGGATCAGCGAAGTTGTTTCCACTCGCGCATGCTTAGGATGCGAGCTTGCAGGACTATCCTTTATCGTTCTTCTCTGATTACTCCCAGGGATTACTTACAGTAAAACCGTCTGAATGACTGAATGACTAGGTTACCAACGCACAGTAGCTCAAACACTAAATGTACAGCAAGAGAATATACTTGCTATTCCGATGTTAGCAGCAACAGGATGCTTCGAATCATAATTTCAAATGGTGATAAAAATTTGTAAAGATACCAGTTGGGCTGCGCTCATTGCTGCGATTATCACAGTGTGGAACTGTGCGATTTACACTTCTTTGATATCGCTTGATCAGTAACGGCCACTTCCACATTATGAAATTGCGTCGTGTTATTCGCACAGTTCTGTGGAATAGCTCAGCTGGTGAATGTTAAACAAATTACAGATGATGTTCAATCATCATTGGAAATAAATTGCATTACAAAACCACGCCTTCCTCGCATGGTGACGAGTGAGGATAGGTCTACTTACGACAAAAAGTCGCGTGGGCGCCCGCGGCGAGCGGCGCGGCGGGTTGGAGCGCCAGTGGCAGGGCATTGCAGCCTTCATGCGAGGCAGTGTGGCATGGCTGCAGGAGGTAGTGTGGCATAGGTAAAATTGCACAGGTGATGCAGCCGCGCTCTGCCGGGCTGCCAAGGGCAATCGATTCGACAAGTCGTACTGGTGGCGCCACGAGTGCGACGCCGTCAAGCGATTTTCTGTCGTAAGTAGACCGACCCGAGTGAGAGTGCTACGAATCGCCCCCAGTTATAGCAGAATTTAGCTGAATACACCTCAGCCACCTTTCTTCTTAATAAAACCTTCTGTGTAATTGTCGATTCCACGTAGGAAAAATTTAATTCTGAGTAAGGGTACGTCTGGGTGGAGGTGCTGTAGCGACAGGTGGGGCGCAAATCCACTCCCATGTGCGAGGATAAATCCCGCATAAGTGCACGCCCAGGCCCATCAAACTTTCTTTGCACCGGAGTAGGTGAATTGGCATCGGATTAATCTGAGAGAATGAATGCGCTGACTTTACCATTGGCTAGTCCAGATGTTATTGTATGTACCAAATCGCATTTACCAGTCACCACGATTCTAAATGGAGTTAGAGTGCGCGACCTATTTCAAGAAAGGTTGAGCGCCAGACATTCTATGGTTTTATCCTCCTACAGTATGTACCGGCATATTGGCAAATTTCTCCCTGATGTTGAACTTGTAGTCGGTACGAGTCAGCAGGGAAATACTCTCAACCGTGAAGATTCAAGCACACCATTCAGGTTTCCGGCTCATAGGTTTAGGAGCCCACATCCAGAACTCACAAGTGGTGAGAATTTTATAGTTAAATTCTATTGGCTGCCACACGCCACTTCAATGATCCAATATGACCCAGTTCGCATCATTCGAGATGATCAAACTTATTTCGTCCACTCTGTATTGTATTATTAGGTTCTACGGAAAGCTCTGGCTGGATAAAATAGAAAATTTTTTATAAGTATAATAAAAGATAAAATTTTCGCGTAAACAAGATAAATGCAAATCTCAGAGCGCGTCAATATGAATAGGCTTATATATTGTGCTCTTTAGATCAACAGAAAGTTGTTCTTTTTGAATGTATGTTTTATTTGCAATGTCACAAGATTTTCCGAATTATTGGAAGAATTTCAAAGTACTGCAAAAATGGCTCTTTTTAGATTACTCCACATCACAAGTTCTTTTTCAGTCGAGTTCCAGCGAAAGCAACCACAAATGTGAATACTGTAAGAGGAGGGGGTGAAGTATTGAGTGGAACACTTTATCCCTAGTTTTAGAAGTGCAGAAATGAGAAGAGTTGCCTGAACTTGGGTTGATCTAATCGCTTTAACTAAAACGGCAGAAAGTGATGAGCGCCCAAACTCGCAGGGGATGTCCAAAAGTGTTGGCCTTCAACATACAGTTAGTGCCGTAAGAGTGTTAAAAATCGTGCGAAAACGCGTTTTCGCGTTTATTATCGTTTTTTCGCCATGAATCGATTGATATTGATTTTTTCTACTGAACATATATATGTTTTAGAATCAGCTCGTCAAGCTCTACAAGATGGTGCCACAAGTTTTTGATTTTCTTGAATTTGGTACTAGGCCATTTTTTCACATTTTGAAAAGTTTGAGGGAAAATTTCTTCGGAATTTGATGATCTGGCAGCGAAGTCTTCTCACATCCCTGATCTAAGCTCACAGCTGCGTAGGTATTTCTGAGTTTCCCTTAGTGTGGCTCTAAACAGTGCCTCCGTGTATATGCTGTTAGAAAAACCATCTTTTATCTCATTTCCAACCGCAGTTTTCCCATTGAAATGCACACCATTCGATTCCCCAGAAAAAATGCTATAGAATGATATATAGAAAGCTCGGTGTTCATAGAATTCTTATTTTCCTCATTTCCAGCCTTTTCCTTTTCTCAGTCGACTTCTCAAGCTCTAGTCCGCCGCATCGATAAACGTGCATGGCCATGGGAAAGCTGTGGCGCCATCGTGACGGCCCCGCGCTATCCACGTGCGCGGCCGTGGGAAACTGCTCGGCGCTCCGACGGGGTAATCGATCGTGACCGCTCCCCCTCCCAGCCGAGCAGTTTCCCGCGATCGTGCACGTGAATGACGCGGGGACGTCACGACGGCGCCACTGCTCTCCCATGGCCGCGTACATCGATCGATGCGGTGGACTAGAGCTTGAGAAGCCGACTGACAAAAGGAAAAGGCTGGAAATGAGGAAAATAAGAATTTTATGAACACCAAGGTTTTATATATCATTCGATAGCATTTTCCCTAGGGAATCGAATGGTGTACATTTCAATGAGAAAACTGCGGCTGAATGAGTTAAGAGATGGGCTTTTCAACAGCACATACACGGAGGCACTGTTTAGGGTCATACTAAGGAACAGGGGTTCGTCTGGAATGAGTGAAACTCTGAAATTCCTACACAGCTGTGAACTTAGACCAGGGATGTTAGAAAACTTCGCTGCCAGACCATCAAATTTCGAAGAAATTTTCCCTCAAACTTTTCAAAATGTGAAAAAATGGCCTAGTACTGAATTCAAGAAAATTAAAAAATTGTGGTAACATCTTGTAGAGCTTGACGAGCTGATTCAAAAACATATATATGTTCTGCAGGAAAAAATCAATATCAATCGATTTATAGCGAAAAAACGATAAAAAACGCGAAAACGCGTTTTCGCGCGATTTTTAACACTCTTACGGCACTAACTGTATAAACCTGGTCAACCACCTCAAGAAGCCTTGTTTTGGGAAAATTCTTGAAAAATGGGTGCAGCGGGACCTCTCAGAGCAGTCATGAGCAAGCGCATTTTCCACAAATCCTCTTCCAGTAATCGAAGCAGTGGCAGGCTGAAGCCCTTACTCGTCCATCATAGTCACCAAATCTAGCGCAAACTAAGCCCCACTTTCGTAAACATCTGAACAGCTCCTTCAGTAGCAGTGTGTTCAGAATGAATGGTGATTTGGAGTCGACGTCTTTTGATTTCGCTTAATATAAATCGCCAGCCCTTCATCTAAACGAAATATGCAAGTATGCATAATGTTGACAAAAGTGTAATGAATCAAACGGTGCCTATTGTGTGAGAACAGATGAGTCTGAGCCGAGTTATGATCTCTCGAATTTGAAATTGCGAAAACCGGTTAAAACCTTCCTTACAACCCAATACATGAGTAGTAACAGAAGCCTTGTAGGATTTTTCCAAAAACATCAATTACTCTTGTTTACTCCAAGACAGATCGGGGCGGTTCGGGAATATGGAAGAACGTTCTCTAAGCTTTCCGGTAAAGTGCCGGAGGAGGTCCGCTGTCACACTACTTCATTACGGCGCCCGCTCCCACGTCGCGATGAGTACCCAGGTCAAGCTACAGGAGCTTGGCTGGGATGTCCTGTCCCACCAGCCATACTCTTCAGACATTGCCCCTTCTGCTATTACCTTTTCCAATCCTCTGGGATCTTTTCTGGCCAAGAGGAATTCGTTGTTTATGACTTGCTTGCAAAGGCGATCGCTGACCTCTTCGACTCTCAGAATCCAGAAGTCTGGGAGGAGAAATCAACGACCTACCTATGTGGTGACAGAGTATTGTCGATAGCAATGATGAATACGTTGTTGCCTATTTGCCGTCTGTTGGGAGAAATAATAATAAAAAGTGATGATCAAAAAAAAATCCTACAAGTCTTTTGGTATAACCTAGTGCCTTGAATTTTATTGTCGTTGAAAATAATAATCTGCTTCTTTCTAGATTCAGTTGGAGATTCCCCCAGAAGAAGGTAGCCCAACTGTTTTCCCTATACATGAGATCAACAGAAATGCAAACCTCAGCGAGTTCATGTATCAGGCTGACATGGTTCTCACTATGTAAGACTTTGCTTGCAAGAAAAGTGGTAGTGCTTTACAGATGACTTATGATGTTGCAGATCTCAAGCAGAACAGCTAGGAAACAATAATGAAGATTTCCGTGCAAAGCGCCAGGCATACCGTGACATCTTTTATCCGAACACTATTTGGGGTAGAACGGTATTCTACTTCTTCGATCAGAGTGCAAGTAAGTCACACAAGCATGCCATTCTTGAAACGTGTATCCGATCTCAATTCGGCTCCGGTTTTATTATTTACTTACTTACAAACTGTCGTAAACAAATCGCTGTCGGTGCGCTGCAAATCTTCAGGACTCCTTGGCATAAGGTCAAGGACTAGGTGAGACTAATGCTAGGGTACTGATAAACTAGGCTACTAATAAAAACGGAACAGAACAGCTAACATGCAAATGAAACTTATCTATAACGTAGAAGAAGTTGCTACTTTGAATAAAGTTCAAAATGGCAAAGTTGAAGCCATAACAAATCTAGATGTAGGAGAATCAGTCACTCTAGCGAGCAAGTCTCCCAATAAGAGCGATATGAAGCAAATTAAGCTATAGAGAAGAATATGAAGCCAAGGCTCAGTAAGAAGTCTACGGAGACATGAGTTGATAGGGAAGCAACTCTGATCATCACAAATGCTTAGTACAGTCAATTTCACAGCTTCGGTGAGAGGTAATCGATCTCTCTCACTTTCCAATAACTCTCGTCAGAATCCCTAGACCGCGCCTCATCTAGCGCTGTGACATAGACTGTTTTGTGGTTCTTGAGCGCTTTTTGAATGGTTTCTTAGGAACTATTCCCCTGTTCTTGCTCGCCTTCAGTGACGGTTAACACGCCACTGACCACGCTTTCTGAAGGAAGAAGGGTGTCCGATGAATTTCATTATGCTACGCTTTATACTCACAAAATCTTGCTCTTGTCCCAATCGATCTCAATCGCTGAAGGCCTCGCCGAACGTCTTGAAAGGTCTCGTACACCGCAAGCTGGCCGACGGTCTTGGCGCCAATAATCCTTGAGTCCCATTCTTCTCTCTCATACCGTGGACGTCCACGGGGCCCAGAAATACAGTGCTCTGCATAATGATATAGCCACCTACAAATAGTGTGAAAACTTTGTTTTCAGAGTGATTCGGGAACAGTCTCCGGGTAAGATGAGTCGCCAGTGTTGACGTGCAATTGTGCAACACCAAACTTCAGCTGAAAAATAGAGAAAATTTCCTCTTGACTTGTTTTGGAAATATCGCTTTCACTATTGTGCAAAATGATACAGCCACTGAACAGATTGAGGCATTCGTCAACCGGGAAACAGCGAAAAAGACAAAAATGCTGAATCTGCGATTATCTGGTCCTCTATTGCTTCGAATAGCCACAAATTTCGATGATCTAGGTCCATATAAGGTTTTTCAGAATGTTTTTAGTCCAGTTGCTGGCACGCTCCGATGCCAGTCTCTCTAAACTCCCTGACTTCTCCTAATCCGCCTAAATTCTTTTCATCATGAAGCTTCAAGTAATTCTCATCAGATAAAGGTCGGGACCGTTCGTCATCCGGGTCAGAAAGTCCGTTCGGCGACGGCTTCACCATGATCGATGCTCAAGTCGACATGTTAAGGCCCATTAACTTGCATGAAAGCAAGATTTTGGTGAAGATCTCAAAACGCATGACGAGAGAAGGGTATGGCGCAAGAAGACTCGGTAATTGGATGATTTATCCTTTCGAGAACAAAGCAAAAATCCGAGTGATTATTTGATCCCACACCATGACCTCACCTCTTTTGATGCTCCTTTTGAAATATTGAGTCTGTCCTTCGTGCGATAGTGCTGCCAACCGTCCGGGACATCATAACTGCTGGAGAAAAAACAATGGGGGAAAGGTGTACAAACTTGAGGGAATTTTTGGACACTTTATGGATGGCTGTATTATTATGCAGACACTGTATGTAAGCATACTGTGGAGATAAAATGCCTTCGGGCTTAATAATGTAAATATAGCTAAGATCTGCCAGCTGATAGCTAGGCGATTGACTAATAGCAAAGAAAAAAGAGAAAGAAAGAAATTAATACAAAAAGCCTTCAACCATATGTACGCTCTTAGCGACACTACCGGCTCTGTCTTGTTGGTGTCTCTCAGCTTCTTCAATTTCTTACTTAACTTCTATGATTGCCCATTCTGTCTTTTGAGTCTGGGATTGTGCAAACGGCACGGTGGTGACCATCATCTTTGGGGATAAGGAACTTTAGAACTGGTGCTCGAGTTCCAACGATTGAGCAGTACCAACATTCCTTGTAGTCGTCTTGGCACCAGCGGGAGCAGGCTCCCAGGCAGAGCAGGGACTTGATCCAACGTCACCTCTCATCGCCGTGCACCATTTCGGTACATGAGTCGGAGAAATGGATGCCTTAGCGTCCACAAAACGCAGAAGTCACACTTGCTCCTATGTTAGATGGCGCTCCTCCGAACCTTTGTTTAGGAAGGTTGTGCAGACTTTGTTCGAGCTCTCTGAGATTTTGTTTAAGCACGTCCATCTTTGTTTTCCGGTAAGTTTTCGGTATTTCCTTCCCGCGTTCTTGGTCTTGTTCGTCTTTCCTATCGGCACTTTCATGTATCAGCTATATAAGATTTTCTTCGTTAGAAACGACCTTGACCTTTGCCGATACTTCTTCCGAATCTTCATTGTGGCTTCGTTTTTGGCGCGGGCTTTGCCATGACTCGGTTTGCCCTTGAATCGCCCCATCCTGGGTGTTCTGCAGATGGGTATGGATTCCGATGGAGCAGGTTTCGATGCTATTGGTCTGAGTAGTTGCGGTGGAAGATTTTCCCCGTGCTTGAACATCGGCCCACCGAGTGAGGACCTTCTTTTTGTGGCTTGCCTTCTTTCTTTCTGCGGCTTTTCGGCTTGAGCAATTTCATATTTGATTTCGTCGATAATGTTTTCCAGTTCAGAGATCTTCTTGTCGGTAATAGTTAGTATGTCTGCAGCCTCGAAGTTGTGTTTATGTTTCAGTTGTTCCCACCACTCTCGTCTCATAGCTGAAAGCTGGCCGCCCTTCGTAAGTGATAAGAATATGGACTCTAACAAGAGGTATCGTTTAGTGAGACTTAGTATCTTGTCCATGGATGTCGCAGCCTTTTCATGAGAGTCTTTAGTACCATTTCGTCCTTATATTTGCACAGGTTCTGCTCAGCAAGTGGTGTGTCCAAGCTGAATTAAGGTCTTCCGTCGCTTTTATTTTGTCATGAATTTTGTCAAAGGTTATACCCATGTCCATCTCCAGATTCCTGTCTGATTCTGATTCTTGATGAATGTGAGCTAGAAGGGTGAAGTCCTTTCGGAAGAAGCCTTCATTTGCCTTGGTGAATCTGCCCAAAAAGGTATATCTCGAAAGCAAATATTGTCCCTGGGATGGTAGTCTGATATCTAACTGAGTGGTCTTGCATGGTACTTAGTGTTGTTGCTCTTTATGCGCCTTTTGGGTCCTTTTCCCACGCAGGCACTTGAATAATACTTCCGCCACGGCGAGGGTAATACGTGGTCCCAATAAACAGAGCCATAGTGCGAAGCGTAATCCGTACGTGGACAAGATAGAGTAAGTCCCAAGATTCAGAACCTATTCAAATGTGATATTTTAAGGTCGTTAAGCTCGTCGCATCCAGGCATATCCAAAGTTTATCTTTTCTCATTATATAAACTTCAAACGAAGCTACGAGCACTCGGCGACAATGTTGACTCTCGGTATCTCCTTTTGCTCGTACTATCAAGATAAAAAAATCGTGTGCATTCAATAAACCTTTCTCTGCTCTATGGAAGAAGCGTTAGTGATATTCGAATACTTCAATAGTTCAATATTTCTGAGGCTCGGAAAGCAAAAACCCAGAAAAAATTGCGCTTTTGGAACCTGCCATTTTTCGCCTATAATCATAGTTTGACTGACAGGTATTATTAAATTAGAAAACCCTTAATTATAACAACATGATGATCAACGATGTATCATTTCCCTTGTATGTTCGATCTGCTACAGAGAAGTGCGCATGATCGACATGCCGAAAAACCGGATTTTTTGTCTCCATGTATGCATTTCATTCTCATAGTTCAAAATCAGTGAACTATTGCAAGATCAGAAACTAGTGACACGCTTTGTAGAAAAAAAGAAGCTCCATCAAATACATGTGTGCATACATTTTTTTACCGCACGCTAGGCGAAGAGGAGGAGATGCCAAAAATTCAGTTTTAGCTCCTTGATTACTACATTTTTGAGCTTCAGACATAAATTTTCAATTGATCCAAAAAACGACTAGCACCCCTCTGTAGAGCAGAAGGATCTCTATCGAACATGCATATGTACATGCGCGGATCTCTATCGAACATGCATATGTACATGCGCTTCTTCGGAAGGTGAGGGAAAAATAATGGTGATCCTGTGAAATCTTATGAAACACAGGGAACAAAAGCGACACGAACTTAATGCACACACGACATTACAATTTCAGCGAGTGATGTCAGAGCAGCACTCTCAGCTGCCGCTCAGTTCTGGCAGCAAAACACATGCATAACCTTCACGGAGGACAGCACAGGTCGTTTTAGCTCTTCCATTGGCTTATTGTAATGATGGTACCTATTTACAGCTCTCAATAGGATACGAGTTTTTAAAGGAGATGGCTGTTACTCCTATGTTGGAAAAATTGGTGGACAACAAGACCTGTCATTAGGCAGTGGATGCGAAAGTGTGAGTATTTCTCAATTGCACTGACTCATCGGGCTCCACATACTTCTACTTGAGTACTCTAGGTGGGAACAGCTGCACACGAATTGGGCCATGCATTGGGATTCTTTCATTCTCAGTCAAGGTTCGATCGGGACAGTGCTATCGATATAGTAGTGGCTAATATCCAGGTAGGTCAAAGTGACCCATCTATACCCTGCTGATGTGAACAAAATCTCAATAGCGAAGGAGGTACATGCCTGTGAATTCGTATGCCTGAACCACTTCATCTCTCATCTCATTGCTGACCTACTACTGGAAAACAACTCTATCGGCGCTGTTTTTGGCACTCCGCATTCCTCTGCTATGAATTGTCTCTTAGTGTGTCCCTTTTTGGCTCTGCACGCTCCAGGAGCTGAAACCCTTGTCTCGATAAAGGTGTATTCTTCTAGCTGTGGGTGGAACTACCGGACCACGGGCTGTAATACTCTGATGATCCTGGAATGTGCCCTCAGCTCTATGGCTATCATAATCCTATCCCTTCTCACTGCTTAGCAGGAGTAGCAGTCATTGACTTGAATTACGCGGGGAAGGATCGTTATGTCAATGCTACGCATGTCCGCGACACTACGTTCTACCATGGAGAGAAAGTAAATGGCTAGTGGAGTTTAAGGTGTACCAACCACACTGATACTGAGGGTTTGGTCGACCGTTCGGCGCCCCAGTAAAATAGTTATTATATAGTAATATTACTCGTTATCGTGGCCTTTACATTGTGGTAGAGCCCAATCGAAATCCGATGTCCCCCTACATATAATGGCCAGGTTGACACCAACCGGAAATATTCGACGCATCGGCCATTCGCGTCATTCACGAAGTTGGGCGCACCGCGGCACTGCCTCTGTTGCAGTCGTGTAATTCACGGTTTTTACATTTCCTATGGAACCAGTAAAAGCTATAGTATGGTATTCACAAGTAGAAGGTGTGTTGGCAACAGAAGAAGGCTAGAAAAGTGTGGAGATAGGATTTGGCCGAGTGGCTGTGAGCTGCGCGAGGTGGACATTGGGACTATTTTGATAGGTCATCGCGCCGCGTGTTTTGCTAACCTTTGCCAACGGGACCCACACAGGCGGGTGCATACGGCGTCCCTTCCTGAAAGTTTGCAGCAGCCCTCTGTGTGCTACCTGACCCAGTGAGAAGTGCTCACGTACACCTAGTTGCGCTGCTTGAACCCCTCATCAATGCTCAACAAAGCGCAACAGGTCTTATCGTGCGCAGACTCCTCCCATCACTTGACTGTGCATCACTGCCACGTATCAAATTGTCAACGGCACCTAATTACATATACTCAACTAATCACTAGCAAAGCCTATACCAGTGAGTTAATGCAAAAATCAAAAGGCGGGATGCGTGCCCGTTCCGTCATGCGCGTTAAGCTTTCTTTGTCATATTTCCGTTTTTTTTTGCTCTTGCACTACTGTACCTCTTTATTCTTGAAAAAAGAACAAATCATCTCTCTCTGCCTTAATCACTCGAGCTCACGAAGTTGATGTCGGCATAAACGACTTCTCTGCACATATTATTCTATCCGAAAATGTGTGTCGATGTACAATTCAATTCATTAACTTAATCTACAATTCATTCGATTGATTTGATACGCAATTACAATTATACAATAGATCTACGGAGATAATATTAGGCTTCGGGAAATAAATGACGCGGTTCGACGGCAATTTTTGAGAAAGCATAACTTTCTTCAATCACAACTTTATTTATCAAAATAAAAACCGTTAGAATCTACACACTGTTGCCAACGAGAAGGAAGAGATTCGATACCCTCAGAATAAAAATTGGCATCACAGGAATCAATAAATCGAAGGAAAGCAGATTCTACTTTAGCTGCAGTATTATAAAAATTATTGCGAAGGTTTGCATGTTGAAAAAGAGATGATCAGTGGGGGAAAGGTCTGGGGAATATGGGGGATGAGGCAAAACCTCGATCCCTAACTGAGTCAATTTTTGCCGGGTGGTGTATGAAGTATGGGGCCTCGCGTTATCCTGCAACAGGACAACGCCCTTTCTGTTCACCGCTGCCGGCCAGAATTTTTGCAACTTCTCATGCATCAGCTCCAGATCACGGCTGTAGGAGTCTGACGTGACCGTTTGGCCGGGTTGCAAGAAGCTATAATGGACTAGACCCTTGCTACACCACCACACAGTAAGAAGAATCTTCTGCGGGTGTAGAACGGGTTTCGGGAAGGTGGGGGCAGGGGAAAACCTATCAACCCAGACGTATCCTCTCTTACGACTGTCATACAGAAGCCACTTTTCATCCACGGTTATGAGGCGGTTAAGGAAAGGCTCATTTTTGTACCGAACTAACAGATTGTTACAAACGTCAAAACGGGCGAGCTGTTGAGCTGGGGTCAGATCATGGGGGATCCATTTTTCCATCTTCTCCACTTTGCCGATGTCCGCAAGATGGCGCGCCACTGTTGAGTGATGTACCCCCAGATCCGCTGCTAACGCCCGTGTAGTTGTCTTGGGATTAGCTTCAACGGCTGCTTTTGAAACTTCGTCACCGATGGATGAATGCCGACCTCGACCCGGCTCATCTTCGAGACTCTCATCGCCTGAAGCAAACCTTTTGAACCAACGTAGCACAGTGCTTTTCGAAGTC
Organism: Trichostrongylus colubriformis; assembly: GCA_963978905.1. Classification (NCBI taxonomy): domain Eukaryota; kingdom Metazoa; phylum Nematoda; class Chromadorea; order Rhabditida; family Trichostrongylidae; genus Trichostrongylus; species Trichostrongylus colubriformis. The sequence goes on from OZ022258.1 coordinate 30,247,051, forward strand.
GACTCCGGTCCCCATGCTTTCACTATGTTCCTGGTTGCTTCGCCTCCAGAGTGGCCGAGTTTGAATTCATGCAGCATGATAGCTCGAAGAAGGCGGTTTTCCATAATTGACTTTAGGGTCTATAAAAAAATAGTAATTGAGACTGCCCTAAAGTGAATTGCAAAAATGAAAGCGCAAACCTTGCTCTTCCAAACGCACTATTGCATTTTTGATATTTTTAATTTCTGATAACTGCTGTTTATCGCCGCAGCTCGCGATGCGAAAGTTGCTACAAGGATGCTGAGTTATTGGCAAAAGCTTCGGTGCCGGACGGGACTCGAACCCGCACTTCATCCTTTCCGGGGGTATGTGCTAATCCATTACACTACCGACACCACCTTCACCCTAGCTCAGCTTTTGAATGGTATATTTACCATAGCTTATCAGCACTCACACGTATAACGTGCTGAGCCGGTTTGCCAATATCGGCATCGAACCGTGTAGCTGAAAGCTTTAGTAATGATTTTTGATATTTTCAATTTTTGATAACTGCTGTTTATCGCCGCAGCTCGCGATGCGAAAGTTGCTACAAGGATGCTGAGTTATGTTATGTGAGTGCTGATAAGCTATGGTAAATATACCATTCAAAAGCTGAGCTAGGGTGAAGGTGGTGTCGGTAGTGTAATTGATTAGCACATATCCCCGGAAAGGATGAAGTGCGGGTTCGAGTCCCGTCCGGCATCGAAGCTTTGCCCATAACTCAGCATCCTTGTAGCACTATTGCATCTTTCCTAAAATCCATTGAGGAGCCATATATTGCTCATGAAACCGGGAATACCCACACCGCGTCATTTATTTCCCGACAGCCTAATACTATCATTGAGCCTGAGATCATTCTGTAATGTGTAGCTTACATGATAATTGCAATACCTGCAGATATGACAAAATAAAGGAAATCAGGGACAGACAGTTATGAGGGTACACGTACGAGTTAGACCGCCTTGACAAGCCTTATTACTAAATGCGAGTGAATAAAGTACAAGCAAGCTAGAAGTTACCATGAAGTCACATCAACAAAATGATGAGCAGAAGGATTGCTCGCTATCTTATTTCGCGATGACTCAGTCACGGGCGATGAGGTATAAAGTAAATGCAGAGACGCAGACGCGTTTGTCACCGCCACCAGAAGTCCTGCAGAGGATTTTTCGCTAGTTCGCTAGTTTTGATCACAACCCGAAAAATTTGGCAGAGTGGTAACCTTCCGGTTTCAACGTTATAATCTCACCGTTACCCACATCTGACTATTGTTCTAAGTTGCCAATTTTTGGTAGATTACTGCCCTTCAGGCTCTCATTTTGGCTGTCGATAAATCTTGGCATTTTTACAAATTGATGACTTTTTTATCAGGCTGCTTGGGTCAAATAGGTTTGAAGGACGCAGCCAACTTCATGGCCTACAACTCGCTTAAATTTTCTTTAACACATATCGAAGCAAGGCTGTTTCAATTCTTCTAAAGTAGTGCAATACCATGTGTTGCACTTGACCACCCAGGACCCCCTTTTTTCGGGTCGTATGAGAACGTCGATTCTGAGAATTGAAGCTGTTAAGATACTTTCTCGAATATGGAGAACAACATATTCATCAGTCATTATACCATTACCTGGTCTATGCTTTTACCACCTCTTCTGACGTAACCCATTGATCAACACCAAACGTTTTCTAATTACAGACTGTTACTGCTCATATTCTCGAAACGATCAATAAAAACAGAAAGATCAATAAAGCTCATGTATAAGGTCACAAACAGTGAGATTGTTTTGTCATTGCTTGCTGCATATGCTACTTGAAAGCGTGTTGCCAAAACCCTATTCACTTTCTGTAGGAAGATTCAAGAACTATATCGTCCATGTTCGCAAACATATGGTGGTAGCACTAGACCACGATGAAGCCAAAAAGTTGTGATTTGAATCTGTGCAACACCATGTTTTGCACGCGGTACGTCATGGGTTAAGGTCGTCTAACTGACGCTGTGGGCAATGCTGTGAAAAGTGGTTTTGAGGCTCCACCTATTTAAACTCTATTCTACCATCTCGGTGCTAGGTGGACCAGTTCGGTCAGCTCTCTTGAAGGTTGGTCTTCACATCTTCTTATGACATCCTGGCACACCTATTGCATACCGTTTTGCTGGTCTGCTGCCTTTTGAGTGATTTCAGTGGATTGAGGTTGTGCTTAAACAGGCATTTATATGTTTTTGTTCGCCTGGGCTATGAAGAAAGCGATGCCGCTGAAACGCAAGCGATTTGTACCACACATAATCTTGTTCGACAGATCACGATTATCTATAAAAAAGTCATTTCCAGCCCAACTTCGTCGATCAGTTTAACAAGGAATCACCGGCCACCAACTACAATTATGGAATGCCTTATGATTTCGGAAGCATCATGCAGTATGGGGCAACGAGGTGAGTTGCCTGAGGAGTGAATCTCGCAAATCGCATGAGCTGAACTGACATGGTCACTGGTAGTTCAAAGAAGATTTCCAATATTATTAACCAATACAAAACAAATCCCTCTAGGTACGATCAGCATCACTTTATAATCTTTTTACTCCAAATCTTAGACATTTTCACTACACGATTCGGGGTTCAGATTGATAGGATGCCTTCTCAACAGTTCAAGGACGCTCTCCACTGGGAATTCTACTGCGATTAGTCTTCATAGGGCCCTGGGACTGTGTAAAAAATTGGCACGATTCACCTAGTTGGCACCTGCTTCGCACCTCATAGGCGAAGACTTAGCACCCCATGTACGAGAAGTATTCAACCGAGTGCGAGAATCGGAACCCATCTATCCGTCCACATCGTTCTGTAAGTTGAGTGTAGTGTCCACAAAGGATAAAATTGTGGCTGTTTTTTTATACAAAGAGGGCCTAAAAAAGTCACTCTGCAAATGGTCCATAACCATGTATACAAAGCAGAGAGTAACGAAAAGATAAAAATGGGGCAAAAAACTTCTGAAACTTCCTCCCTAGAAAGAAACAGGCTGTGGTTCACTACTTTCATCGTCATGAAAATGTGAAGCCGTGAGTCGGCATAGTCGGGGCTTTAGAATACCTACGATATCAACGTCTGCCTAAAACAGCACAGCTGGCAACTTCCGTGGGTTGTCTCTCGAGGAAAACCTCCTAAGAGTTGACGCTCAGATTGACGGAAGTCACTAAGTCCTTATACTGTGCCTCTGTTACTATTATCTAAAATGTCATATTTCATGCCCAACCCGCATCTGGAGGGGTATCAGTTGTATGGTACGTGGTAGTTCTCGGAAACGGAGGGCGTTGAAAACTGGATGCCATTGCAACTGATACCCCTCCTGGTGCGAGTTTGGGCATTAAAAATGACATTTCAGATAATAGCAGAGTTGGCTGAGTAGGAAGACTCAGTGACTTCCGTCAACCTAAGCGTCAATCCTCAGTAGGCTTGCGCGAGAGGCAAACCACGGAAGTTGTCAGCTTTGCTGTTTTAGGCAAGCATTGATGTTGTAGGTATTCTAAGGCACGATTGAGCCGACTGACAGCTCCGTATTTTCATGACGATGAAAGCGGTGATCCACAGCTCGCGTCTGCTTATGTGGGTAGATTTACGATTTCCGCCTCATTACCTCTATCTCTTTCGTTACTCTCTGTTTTTATACAAGGCGGATGTGAGCCGTGAACAAGTGACTTCTTTAAGCCCTCTCTGTATAACAAAACTGCTTTAATTTTATCCTTTGTGGTTACTACGCTCAACTTATGAAGAGCTGTAGATGGATAGGTGGGCTCTGAATCTCGCACCTAGTTATCTTCTTCGTGCGAAGCAGGTGCGATCGTTCGCACCGACATGTGCACATTATATAGAGTTTATTTGAAGCTCATTTTGTGAGTCTTTCATTGACCGCATCACCCTATCACTTAACTTACCAACGTTATTCATCCAACACAACATTTATAAATGTTCCTTTTCGCTTGCAGTGCCTCACGAAATGGAAGAGAAACGATGATTTCGAAGGACAGCGACTACCAGGAAACCTTGGGATCCGATATTGTTGCCTTCTATGACGTATCTATGATGAATGAACACTATAACTGTAAAGGTCTCCAATTTTTAAAATTGAGTAATGTTTGATACTTTGGCTTTTGATGGTTGATGATTTTCGCCGCAGCCCGCGATGCGAAAGTTGGTAAAGTATGGTGAGTTATGGGAAATCAGATTGGATGGGCCGGACACATCATGCGATATCGCGATGACCGTCGGACCAGAGCGTTACCAACTGGATCCCTCGGGACGTTAAACGAACACCTGGATGACCGCCGATCCGATGGCCAGACTTCTTCACGAAAGCTCTGCGCGAAAGAAGTGACAAGGGAGGTCTTTCAGGTCATGACGCGCTTTCGGGAAACGGTTTTTTCCATCATATGGGGGTATCTACATGAAACATATAACTGACTTCCATTTTTGCTGCGCGGCCCTACAAATGCCAAAAAAGGAGTAAAGAAAATTTTGTTCAAAAAAGGCGATTTTAATCCATTTATAGTAACGCATCTTCCTTGCAACCTTGATCATGTGCAGATCCGAAGGTGTTCTTCTATTTCACATTCAAAATAAAGTCAAATACGGGAAAAAATGAAATTTATCCCCACCATGTACTAAAAGTGCGCAGCAGTCTCATAAGGGCTCCTCGATGGATGGATGCTGCAGCGACTCGTTGGCCTACTGAGTACGGCGATGGACTATTAAACGCTGGGTTGGTGGTTCGAATCCCGGCTCTGCCGAAGTTTTGCATTTTTTTTGCATTCACTTTTTCGTCTTCAGATATGTCTGTTTATGCCAAATGACCACGATTTTCGTTGACAGCATGCCAAAATGACTCTATTTACGAATTGTCAGTGAATTTGGTGATGTGACCTCTTCGGACACGAAAGGGCCCGTAGCGCTCGAAATTCGCGATTTCGCACAAAATGAGTGTCATATTCGTGTTCAGGGAGTCAAACTACCTTTGGGGACACAATTCTAGCCAATTCCAAATTTTGACCCTAACTTCGAAAAAGATGTTTGGTCATGGGTTATATGGTGCGCTTTCTACTTGTACATAGAAGTGAGTAACTCACAAAACCGACGAAAATCAATGGAATATGCACAACATGGATGCCTATCGCTATAATTTCAGCTATCAAGCACCAAGCAAGAGAAATAGAGAGAAGTTCCTAACAAGTGGTATCGCCGTCTCCTTCATCGAATGTGCAGTCGATGGTATACCAATCCCAGCTCAAATTTTCGAATTTGGGTCAAAATCTCAATTGGGCTGGAAACTTACTCCCAGGGGTAGTTCGACCTCCTGAACACGAATATCAAATCGGTTTCGCGCAAAAACGCCTTGTTCGTGTGTTATGAGCGCCGAAATGCTAAAAAATTGGACTGTCAAACTTGCTGAAAACTGGCAATAGGGGGCAGTTCGGAGTTCTAAATGTGATTACTGCACTTATTCTTCATATTCGAATGTTTACGAGTCCAAAAACTGAAAATCTAAATTTTGCAAAAAATTGCCCTCAGTGAGGATCGAACCATAAACCCCGTTTTTTGGCATTTGCAGGGCCGCGCAGCAAAAATGAACATCAGTTTTATGATTCTTGTACGTACCCCCATACATGCAAAAAACAGCTTTTAAAAAGCGCGTCATGAGTTGGAAGACCTTCCTCGTGAGATGTTGCGTGTCCCTGAAGCCAGAAAGGTTCTCTGGCTACCTCGCGACGGGGACCAATGGAGACGTTGCTGGCGCGCGCTCGAGACTCTCGAGCAACGGGACGTCAGGACGACAGACAGGACAGGGCAGGCCTGGAAAGCATGGAGTGCGAGTTCGAGTGCCGTTCGAGACAGAAGCTTTTGCCCATAACTCAGCATACTTGTAACAATTAGATAATGCACTATTTACAAAATATGTAATTTTTTACTGATTTCCTTCTTACCATGATGAAAACCTGAGAGCTCATTCCATAAAGTTTCAGTTTTGTGTCCACCACAAACTTCAGCTCAATGCCAGAACGGAGGCTATCCGAATCCGAATAATTGCTCGATTTGCAACTGTCCCAGTGGATACGGCGGTAATCTCTGCAGTGAAAGGGTTGGTGTGCAAGTTATAAATGTGTTGCTATAGACATTTTGCCAAGTGCCAGTGGTTGGAAAACAAGTTTAAATGAGCTCATTTTGATAAAAAGACAGTAAAAATAAAATTCAAAGTTCACAAAGAAATCAAAACTAATTATGCACTTGTGCCCGTAGTGGTCGGGAAAAGCTCAGGTTGTCAAGCCACGATCTTTCAAAAAACCCTGAACTCTCCTAAGTGCTTCACTCCTTCCCTTTGTGCTCATGTAATTGAAACTCATGTTCTCCTAGTATATGTGGCTACATATTCATCAGTGTTCGTTACCGCAATAGCTACACAATGTCATACTGCTCTCTTCCCATTCTCACTCAAAACCAGCAAAGAACTCATCCCCTGTTTTTTGCGAGCGAGCACCCGACTTTTGGGACCCAGCTTAAACCCAGCAATGCTTCTTTCTTTTCACTATATCATAGAAAGTACTCTACGTACGTGTAGGTCGCTGCCTCCATTCATATCACCCGTGAACAAAGCACTCTCCTCCTTTTTTATCACAGGACGAACACGTGGACAATGATCGACGCGACGCTTTCTATTCAGAATACAAGTATTGAATTTTGTTAGGTTCTTATTTTTCCGGCTTTTCCACGAGTTCGGCCTCTGTTTTTCAAAGTAGGCTTTTAATTCTCTCGATTAATCGCGTTGAGTGAGTGAAACAACACAAATAGCGGAACTTGAAGAGGGGGTAGGTAACACGGAAGCCCCTTTTGGGGATCGTGTTTCTTAAAAAAAATTTTCGACGCCACGCTTAACCCTCCTGATGGGTGTCATGAAATCTTTGTGAGATAATATTATCGCTGTGGTGACACTTCGTACATTCACACATATCTATTTAGTACTCTCGGTGACATCCTGCGGGGTCACACTGCCATGGAGTACGGTTATGTTGGGTTGTGGGAGGAACACTGCTATTGAACGAGACCAGTTGAAGTAGTGGGTAATTGAGTAAAAAAATGCGATTGCAATCCTTCTGAAAGATTATGATTGACACAATCAGCTATCGTACTGTGCGCAGGAGGACGGAAACGGACAGTGTGTTTCACCAGGGGTACACCTGTAGAGCTCTAATTTTATGACTAATAGTGGTGGCACCTTTGAATTAGTCAATCTTCCTAGGTGTGGATTCCATAAATTGTACGCTATCTTTGCTGAATCACATTGTTGAGCAGCTCCCGTTGATACTGTCTTATACGTGTCTCTCTTCGTTAGTGCCGTGTTGTGCGCGATGTATTAGGTTGTCGGGAAAGTTCTTTCGTTTTTCAAAAACTTGCTTTTTTCCCTCAAAACTGCTTTCCAGCAATTTCTTCTGTACATATATATGTTGTACAAGTTCTCACGCATCTATAGGTATTATTGTCTTCCATCTCCCGAATGACCTTTTTCGGAAAAATAAACATATCAAAAGCCAATCTCATTTTCAATACAAAAATTTTTTTGAACGGCGTTAAATAGGGAAGGGAAAAGATGATAATCCGATGGAGCAAGAACAGGGCTATAAGGTGGATGGGGTAGCACTTCACATTCAAGCTCGAGAATTTTTGGGCGAGTCACTTTTTCAATATGTGAGAAGACTCGCCAAAAAATTGACTCTCCGAAAAATTCTTGAGCTTGAATGGGGAGTGCTACCCCGTCCACCTTATAGCCCTGATCTTCCTCCATCGGATTATCATCTTTTTCCTTCCCTATCTAACGCCATTCTAAAAAACCTTCGGTAGCGAAGATGGCATTGACCTTTGATATATTTATTCTGCCGAAAAAGGTTATCCGGGAGATGGAGGACAAAAATACCTATAGATGCGTGAGAATTTGTACTACATATATATGTACAGAAGAAATTGCTGGAAAGCAGTTTTGAGGGAAAAAAGCAAGTTTTTAAAAAACGAAAGAACTTTCCCGACAATCTAATACATCGCGTTGCTAATGTGATGCTATTATATTAGGTTGATCGGAAAGTTTTGATAGGGTTGAGATTTTTTTCTATTTTATTTTACAACTCAGCAAGTAATGCAGGCTAATCAACAATATAATAAACATAGTTAGTTATAACATTGTCCCACCCAACGGGTAGGTCGGCGATTCTCTTCTCCCAGAATTAGGAGGATTAGGGTCAAAGAAGTCACCGACCACTTGTCCAAGGTGGTCATTGTTGACGAATTTTTTCTTTGCTAAGAAAGCCTCAGAGGGCCGGAGCAAGTGGTAATCTTAAGGGATAACATCAGGGGAATAGGACGGATGTGGAACCTTGTCCCAGCCAAGCTCTTCCAATTTTGCACGGGTCCCTCATATGGGTAAAGAGAGCCGTGCAAAATTGGAGGAGCTAGGTTGGGACCCGTTTCCACATGCACCCTATTCACCTGATACTGCCCTCTCAGATTACCACTTGTTCCGGCCCCCTAAGGCTTTCCTAGCAAAAAAAAATTCGTCACCTTGAACAAGTGGTCGGTGACTTCTTTGACTCCTAATCCTCCTAATTCTGGGAGAAGAAAATCGCTGACCTGCTCTTTAGGTGGGACAATGTTATAACTAACGATGGTTATTATATTGTTGATTAGCCTGCACTACATGCCGAGTAATAAAAAAATATCTCAACCCTATCAAAACTTTCCGATCAACCTAATATTATACAGTAGCGCTCAAAAGTATTCGGTCAGACACTTTTTTGTCATGACTTTTTTCTACTTGACAAAATTTCACAAAATTTCAATATGTGGTGCCTTAACCTATTGTCAACAGTTCCTTCTACTTGACCGCTTGACTCTTTTCATGGTTTTTTACAAGGTTTTTTCAAAAAGACCACTGCAAAAAAGAAAAAGGTTTGGTCAAGAAAAACGGCTTTCCTTACAAAAAAACGAGCAAGCCTCAGAGAACATCAATATTTTGTAGAAAGACCACCACTTTTGATGACAGCGACACAGCGGGACGGCATAGGGATGGCACTCCAAAAACAAAAAATTGCATTCAACCACGTAACTTACACCGGTGAGCGCCAAAAGAGTATATTTAGTATGCAGTGTCTCCAAGTACAACATACTACAATTTCCCTCAGATCGGTCCAGTCGCAAAAAAAGTTTGGCCGAATACTTTTGAGCGCTACTGTACATACAACAGCTCATAAGTAATTTGGCAAAGTTAATTATCTCTTCACAGCCAGTGGCATGTTTCGTCGTTTTCTCTCCGACCCTGAAACGTTTCGGATCACCATAATTGCGACCCATACGATCTCCTGAAGTATTAATTTCCATGCCATGGGCCTTTCAATGCTTTTATCATCGCCATCCGCTAGAATCAGGATAACAAGCAGTGGAACGTAGCAGTTTTCAATGTCACATTGATGGAGTATTTATTACATGTGGGGCCATCACACCCTCACGGTTGTAAATCAAGACGTCATCCATGTTAATCATGTCGCCAAGCCCACCAAATGACTTGTGGGTCCCGCGGTGAATTGAACTCACAATGAGAGCGTAGGCGCATGTTCCTTGCGTGAGCTCACCTAGTCAGACAGGCCTGATGCCCACTCAACCACAAGCCTATCCCTCAGATTGGACTTCCTTTGCAACTCAGTATCGTTTTGTTCTCTTTGAAATTGTATGCCTATAAAGAATGGATTCTGTGCTCGAAGAGCCGACGAGGGTTCATTTTTATTACTTTGTGGAGAAACAATATCGTGCATTTCTATGTTTCTGCAGTGCCTTAAAGGAACAGTTACTGATGATTTTCGTGCCTCGCTCCATGAAGACACTGAGAGTGCTGAAGAACACCGTGTGAAGAGAAAACAAAGAGACCTACCAAAAACCTTGGAAAGAGAGTGTTTCTGAACCTTGCATTCAACGTGATCTCATCTGAAAAGCAAGCATTCGAAAAAATTTCAACGTGATAATATCATCCGATCAGTTGCTTGTACGATGGATATTTTTCCTATCATTTTTTAATCACAGCTCATCCGCTCGCTGAAACGAAGATTGGTGTGGGCCACTGAAACGGTGGCCGCCATCTTACTCACATGTTCTTTACGCGTTGAGCATTCACCTTCGCGCCGCGATGATGGCACATGCTTTGGCGTTACGGAAAGGGCTCTCTACTTGCTGTTGGAACCATGATACTCATATTATCGCAAACTGTGCCTTTGAAGTTGAGAGGAAAAGAGCTCACTTTCATCAGAAGACAATGCAGGTGTTACTTTGACAAGACGGTTCTTTTAAGCCCGAAGGATGTGGTCAAAGTCTAGTAGCTGGTCCAGATTATACATCATTTGTTAGTTCTGTTGGAGACGGCACAACTCGGACAAAAATCAACTTTGCCAAGTGCACTTATTGGATTCAGGTGACTTCTACTCTTCATGTTTACCCTACAGTCTCCGATATGGATTTTTCCGGGGTTCGAAACGTTACAGAACTTTCCCCTCCGAGACACTTCTCAAAACGAAAAGCAATATTTAGGCACCGGAAGGAGCGCGTATTGAAGTACGAATAGATAGCATCCAGGGATATACGGTGGATGGATGTATCTACGGTGGAGTAGAAATCAAAGCTCATCCAGATCAACTTCGGACGGGATATAGGTAAAGTTAGGGTTAGTAATTGTTTATAAACGTGAAAAATTATCACACTGTGTGCATGATTAAACCTTTATTTCCGAAGTAATCAAGAAGTTTGTTAGTGATATCTCTTTCGGTTTTTCTATGGGCCAAGGAATTACAAAAATCACCAAAAGACAGCTTTTAGATTCTCGTAATATGCCCCTTCAAATTGCTTTTAGTTCACTGCAGGCAGCATCTTTCCTCAATATATTCACTTTTCTTGTATAACCTATAAACCAGCATCGCTCCGTAGCCATGATATAAAGAAACCTACAGGGCGAAATTCCAGGTTTTGCTCACGATCGAGTGTTGGCAAGACTTTGCTCGCGGCTTCGAACCTATTGCCTATCATAACATTCAATCGCTATGGCAGAACGCTTATCGGATTGAGCTTTCGTTACGGTCAGTTGATCATGGGTACACTTTTTCAAAGTACTGCTCAGAAATCGCTTGTTTTATTGATCGCCCAGTTGTCTACTTCCTGACCATTTGTAAAAGCAATTTCCACAGTCGCTGCTGAACGTTTATAATCCAGGAAGCTTCTCTGATCTGCAGGTTACAAGGAGCATGTACCTTTCACAAGATTTCGCGCTGCAATCACTAAGCTATAGGTGCTTCAAGTAACTCCGTAAAGCGATCACCCGGTGATGATACGGTAGCTGCAGTGTAATCGCTTTGGTATCATCGGCATAGCTCGCTCGCATTGTGTTTCAGACGACACGCCAAGGTGCGAAATCCTCAACCAAGGTAGTTGCCCGTATGCTAGTGAGTCACATTCTGAATCATTTAATCGCTCACCCACGGCTGGTCACGCAATTAGGCAGCGGCCATAATTTTGAAATTTGCGGGACTGTGAAATTGCGGCCTTTGCAAAAAATGATAAAGATACGTATGGATTGGGAGAACAGCGGGATTTGCGGATTTGTGGAAATGCAGACTTGTGCAATTTGTGAAAAGCGATTCAGGCGATAGCGCATTCATGCGATTCATTATACTGCTATGGTATTATGTCTGTCTGTGTAGATATTCGTATCATGCTTGGAGCAGTAAAGGGATCCTGTATTTTGCGAAAGATGTAAGGTTGAGCCTGGGACACTAGCGGTAGTGGATCGAAGATAATAGCTGATAAGGGGTGACAAGAAGAGTCGAAAGGCAAATGTATAAAAAGCGTACGCTTTTCGGAATGACTCTTGACACTCATAGGTGTTATGCGGGGTGGGACTGGACATTGATGGGGCATGATCCACATTGATACATTGATACAAATGTGCGGAACACATTATCTAACCCAATATCAGTAGCGACGAAATGATTTAACCCTTAAGGCAGTGTGCATGGTTGTGAAATCTGTGTTTCTGCTTAAGTGGGGACTATTCGAATGCGAGATTGTGGTATTTTCATTCCACTGATATATCAACTAGACAGAGCCTAGGAATTGATGCATATGCAATCATTTCTCTTACCCCCTGAGTTGCCTAACTGCTTCAACTCCCGATAGGTGGGGGATGATCAAGGTGGATGTTTATAGAGATACCAGTTTGGCTACCGCATAGTACGAGTTCCACTCTGTGAGACTGATGAGGCTTCCATTCATTTCGAATGGTCACTATCGTCAAGTCTACAGACCGTGTATGGGCGCAGTCGTGTGCGATAGCCGAACTGGTGAAGTATATAGCAGAAAACGTTAGCTAAGTTATTGCTGTTTTTAGTAACCCGAGTTCTGTTCCGATTCACAAAGACCATTTAGTGGGTGAGCAGCAGAGCGGCGTTGGACAGACAACAGCAACAGCAACAACAACAACAACAACTGTGGGCGCAGCAACAACAACAACAGCAGCACCTATAACAACAACACCTACAGGTGCATTAATGACGACGACCACACTGCCTATCGCGAGCACGCCGTCTGGGAGATGCATAAATTACTTTTACGAGTAAGTTTCAGTGTATCACTATGGTCTACTTAAAACACGCATAAACCACGCAGTATCGTCTATTTGAACCACGCATTCCAATTGCGCACTTTATAAGATTTACATCTGTGCTTTGCGGAAATTACAGACATGGGTGCAAAGTCAGAAACAAACCCTCTGTGATTCTTCGGAATTCTTCCACAATAACATTTCGCGGCTTTGCCCTTCTTATATTTTATGAGTGGCCGTTGCTGTTACAGCTGCAACATTCTCGCCTTCTTCGGATATTGTCAGAGCGGGAGCGTACGCCAGCGATGTCGACGTGCTTGTAACGACTGCTAGTTGCTGTGAATACAACATGGAACCCACACACAAGGCCTATCGCTACTTACGAGTCTTAAAAAAATAAACAGTTGAAGCAATAGTGTGAATGCAATGCCTCGAAACACCATCTTTTCGTATAGCCGCGGTCATACTCACCGACGGCAGGGTATGGCTGCGTTCAGGCAGCTAGGGAAAGTAGCACGGGGGGAGGTGCAGAGATGACGCAGGCAACGAGGCAGAGTGGCATAGGCGGAGACGTAGAGATAAGCAGCCACGCCCTGCTGCCGGTACCGCAAAGTAGACCGTGGCCTAAGGAAAAAGAAGAAAGGGGATCATTAGAGATATTATGTAAAAAGGAATGAATGAGTGGTTCGTTTCGCCTCCACTACTCAGACAAACCACTGTGTTTTCATCAACACCGAAGGATCATCAGTTAGTAGGTGTTGATGAAAGAAAGGGAATAGGTGTAAGGTGGTGATAACGTAGTATACAACAAAAAAGTAATGACCACTAGAAACTAAAAGGTTAAGGACAACTTAATAAACCAAAGGGGTGTCAAAAAACGAGAAAAAATTCAAAAAATAAAATAAACTTAAAAATTATACTTGTTAAAAATTATAGCGAAATTAGATCCACAAAATAAGCTAAGATTAAGATATCGCTACACAAATATAATAGTCGGTATATTAGTTCTGCAACCGTGTACGAACAATAAGACATCGGTAATTAGTTAATAACATCATTGGTAAAGACGTAAACTGTCAAAATCAAACACCGAGGAAATAACAAATAATGGAGGTAATGATTCAGAAGGTGTAGGTAAGTGAACGAGTGAATATCTCACCGAAACGAGGAAATCTTAAAATATCCGGTTGGATACTCAGCCAACCGCCGTCAACCATCAATTGATTGGGGCACGTTTCCGTGCATCCTGTAATGCTTAATGAATGTGGTGAAGAACTCTGCTCAACCATATGAGCACAAGGAGCGAGTCCATACCCAGATAATGAAATCAATGTGGACTATAGGGAGTAGATGGTATTATGCAAATGGTAGTAGAAAGAATAATTAGGAAAGAGCGACAAAATCGTTCACTATTCATTGGTGCGTTAGAATTGCGCTTACTAACTTTTTTATTTTATTGAAATCATTATTTCATACTTGTGACTAATGAATTCATTCCTATTCACACATCTAACAATATTAGCTATTGTGAATTTGACTGGATATCCGTCACACCCAAGGAAAGTTTCCATTTCTCGTAGCTTTTCCGTGAACACTTGCAATTATGTACATGTGTTAGCAATTCTCAGAATTTCAGTGTAAATTACAAATGCTTCTGTATTTCTGGAAATACTGGTATCGTAATAACTAAAGTAATAACTTTGAAACTGAAATCATCAGTTTCACTATACAACTTGATTTTTACCTTATTACCCTCTATTACCATGTTCATGTCCAAGTAGTTGCTCCAAGATTCAGAGTTATGTGTCTTCTTAACCTCTATAGTATCTTTGTACACATCTTCGATATGCTGCTTTATATCCGATTCATTTTGATTGCGTGGAACCAGTAAATCATCCATATATCTGAACGGTATAAATATTTTATTTCTGTCGCATTTTTTATTTTTTGAATAATTATATTCTGATATAGAAAGGATGAGATTGGCCAAAAGATTGCGAAGCTTCTTAGCGTTCCAAAATTCTGAATGACCCTCGCACACAACAAGTGAACGAAAATGAATGATGCTGAAGACGCGTTTGGATTATGAATATCAGTAGCTTCAGTACCACTTAGAATACCCCCAAAACATTGCCACGCGGGTTTTCTCACCTTTTCGCGTCTCCAGACCTCAAACTTGGGTAATTAAACCTTCATTTAATAATAATATTAGAAATTTAAACATCAAAAGGAGTTAGTGAAGTGAGCATACTGGGGTTAAATCAATATAACGCTGTGCCTTCCTCCTTTCTGGGAGGTCTCTTATACCTACCTTGGCGCGTGATCATTTCCTGTGATCTCGACAATTCAATTGACGATTTTCCGTCAGATGTGTTTCATTGACAGTAAACTAGGGTGGGATCGTCAGGATATGAAAGCAGCAGCACCGATGGCGAGGGAACATATGCTTCAAAATGGGTTTGTGGCGTCTGGCTCTTCCGGGGTGGTACGCGACAATTTGCACGACCTCACAGCTGACCGTGCCTTTGAATGGAAAGCGGATACGCAAAAGGAAGAGGGTAATCAGGGGTGCCTGTGGAATTTTGTTGAGGCGTATACATCATTTTCTTCCAGTAGCAGTTATAAAATATGCTTTTGTAATATATTCTTGCAATTTGGTTGCACTGGCGTGCTACCACTGTGATTAAGCATTGAACGCTTTGATGTCCCGAAATTATTTTCGTACTAAGTCAAGATAATTTCGGAATATTGAGCATTGTCTTCTAATAGCTCCTGTGTTCTCCCCTGTTGAAACCTCGGCATGTTCATTGTTCTTTTTTTGTACGCCAACACGACGTTAGATGTGGGACCTTTAATGACCTAACGTTTCGAGTGGGACCTTTAATGACCTAACGTTTCGACTTTCTGGTGTTCTTCAGAGACCTGGAAATGGCTCGAAGCTGTTAATTTGCAAAGTATCCAAACAAGCGCCTCCTCCCCTCTAGCGTTTCCGGCGTCGTTTCGAGATTGCTCTCGGAGAACGCGGTAATAAAGAAACAGATCACTCAAGATTCCACCAGCGGAGGAGCAGCTCACTCTTCAATCACATGTGTCAGTGAGGGCGAATGAATCTAATTTGACACGATGTCCCTTATACGGCAGAAACTACTGCCGCGGACGTCCTCTTTACTGTAGCTCGCACTGTGTACAAAAGGCAGGAATTCATTTAATCGAAAGACACTCGTTTCGATTATTCATTCGTGGCTTTCTTGTGGAAATCCAGAACTACTCTAACACTTTCCGCGACGAAACTTCCGTCTCGTACGCCAAAATAGTGCACGTAACATCAAAGTCATTTCCATTATGCTCCTCAGTTTTATGCTTGCCAAGTGGGCAGTCAATAGCTCACTATTACTATCACTTGATTACACCAATGCTTGAATCTGTACTTTGTTCATTGTTTCGCTCATTTATTGCTTCACAATACCGGTCTTTCAACTTATAAACACTTCGTAATAAGCGCAAGCGAATGAAAGGTCACATTCTTTGCAGGGAGATAAGTGAACATGCCATGAAAATTCACATAGATAGAGTTATCAGAATGTGAGTAGAAGGTCCGGAGCAGCTTGTGGACCACACTATTGAGTGGGTATTTGGGCTATTTACTATTAGGTGCACTTATAAGACTTTTAATTGGTGTTATCACAAAGGATCCTACATCAAATAACCGGCTGTGTCTGCTGGTGTGTGTGTGTCTGTTTGGTCGAATTCATATTTCGCGTCGCAGCAAAGGTGACATCCTGATCTTTCCAAATGATTGGGGGGGGGGGTGGTGGTAAGAGGACCTCACGATCAGCGCAGGTGGATCAAAAGTGATAGCGCCTGATAAGGATTGATAAGGAGCGTCAAAGGGCTAATGTCGCCAAGTCCGTTCCCCCATTTGGGTTTGAGTGCCAACACTCATAGGTGTCTTGAGGGACGAGACGGTCACATCAATGGTGGGTGATTCAAACTAATAACGGTTAATGAAATTCGATAAAGAGCGTCAAAGGGCCAATGTCGCCAAATCCGTTCCCCCACTTGGGTTAACCAGAGCGCCAACACTCATAGGTGTCTTGGATGAGACGGTCACATCAATGGTGGATGATTCAAACTAATAACGAAAATTCGATAAGGAGCGTCAGATGTCTAATGTCGCCAAATCCGTTTCGGTGAAACGTTGCGTTTGGGAGAACATATTCTGATTGTGTTCCGATATCAGTTGCCAGTGTATCGGCCATTAAAGACACCAGGAGGGGTAATTTTGGCTTACTGTAGAACAGACGTAGTGTGGACGAGTTTGAGTGGCCGCCATTGCACAAACTCGCCAATTTGACGCCTTGGCATGGTGTCAAAAGGAGATGGTTTTAATATAGATTTGTTTTTTCCTTTTAGTTTCTACTTTGTTCTTTCTTATATTGTTTCTAGATGTACTTACGGGTCAAATAAAGTCGGGGGGGGGGGGGGAGACGCAAAATTTTCACCCACGTCAAAGCTTCTTTCCCTTCCTAGGGTTAGGCTAAAGCAGATGAGACCTATGCTTTGACAGATGCTTTTTAATGTGGGAGGAGGGGATGTCAATTTTAGCCTAAGCCTACTAAGGGAAAGGAGCTTCGACATCGACGCAAAGTTGTGTCTCACACTCGACTTTATTTGACCCTTCTGAAATTTTCAGGTATAGAAGTGCACAATTAGAAGATCCATAAGTAAACAAGTAAAATATGTCACTAGAAAACAGTAAAGAGGAAATCATTCAAAAATAAGGTTACATCAGGCCGAAGACAAGCTTTAAATTGAACGAAGCGTGGCTCGGCCACGGAAGCTTGCAGTTCGGACGGAAGCGCGCCCTGGGGCAAATAGCGACCTGTGGCGCGTTTTTCAACGCCGGTTTCGTTACACATTGTATCTACCGAACCCATATGTTTGTTTTCAGACGCCATTGTTTTCGTAAACGTTATTCCGCGCTTGCCCCCCTCCCGGTGCCTTTAAATTGCCTACCGTCCGAATGAAGGTGCGCGTCTTTGATGCTGCGTTCTACATTTCATGATCGTGATACGACCTATATATGTGATAGTAAAGCGAGTGAATCATTCTCCCATGCAGTAGCAGCAACAATACTGGGCATTGATCGCTAGGCTAGAAATTCGAAGTAGTGGTGTATGTGTACAAAAACATGAGCATCGATAACTGGCACATGGATCTACTATCAATATGTAGGAAATAGATGTACAGCAAATGGACAAATTGCTATCAATGGATGCTATTGAATCCAAGACTGTTGATCCCTAAAATATCTAAACCCCCAATAGTTACCACTTCAGCCGAAGGGTTTACCCGATCAGTGGGTTAACCCATGTCATTCCCGCGCATTAGGTCGATATCACTGTAACAAATGGTATCGATTTTGAATCATCTGGAACTTTGAAAAATGGTGACCTTTCTTAGAGGTGATATCTTCAATATCGGTTGACATCTATCACCTATATGTAGTGTTGGGTACCGAGGCATATCTCAAACTGCGCATTCAAAAGTGTATTTTTGCTTATATCTGAGTGCAGCAACGCTGAGATTGCTTCCCCTCACGAGATTTCAGTCAACGAACGCAGCGAGGTGTTTCCGTAATTGAGTTACACCACTGATTCCCATAGCCCACGTGTCGTATTTCAATGTCGATTCATATTATCGGTTTCGTGAAGAAGGCCGTAGCTGAATAGAAGGTAGACCAGTATTCAAAATGTACCTAGTGACTACTCAATAAATGACTACTCAATATGTCAGTTCATCAAATCCATATCCGATCGTTGCTGAACCACAGCATTTAGTGGCTTTCGCTTGGATTATCTTGCGCGTGCTTCGCTCTTCACTAGTACCGTGTGACGGACGAACTAAATCGTGCAGCTAGAACTAGTGACCAGGAAAGCTGCATCGTTTTGCTTACGGTGAACAGTTTGCGCTCGATTTTTGAATTTTCACGCCGACAGCTAAAGGTACAGTCCACCTTAATATGAGTATCATGGTTACACTCCTGAGCAGGTAGCCACTCTCAAAGCCACAAGATTGCGACATTTTTCTCAAGGGTTCTAATCTTTTGTTTGATTCTTTCTTCAATTATGTATTCTTTACAGAGTCTTCATGGAAAACAATGACGCACGAAAAGTATCGTGAACTGTGCCTTTGAACATTTTTACAAAAAAGAGCGGCTTCCGCTTCGAAGCCAACAAGCTTGATGGTATGTATGAAATTACGCAGTCGTCCAGGCAGGCTAGTGGTTTTCATAGGGGTTATTTTTTGGCTACGCAATGTACGCGATGTACTTCACGCGTCACGAGATATTGGCAAATTTACCGAATCCACACCCACCCACATGTCTATTGGTGCCACCCATTAGTCACAGAAATCAGAAAGTACACTCTGTGGTGGTAAGGTCCACCTACCGCTTCTGGCCCTCTATGCACGTTGTGATAATTGTCTGAGCCGGCCATGACTTGTGAAAAAATTGTAACGTTTTCGTTAATACAGTGCTCTGCATAATTATACAGCCACCTATAAATTGTCTAAAAACTCTGTTCGCAGAATAATTCAAAAAAAGTCTCTAAGTGAAAGATGTAGCCAGTGCGGACGCGCATTCGCGCATCCATACCAAATTTTAGCCAAGAAACATAGAAGATTCTTTTCTTAATTTGTTTCGAAAATGCCGCTTATACCATTCTGCAAAATTATACAGCCACTGAACAGACTGACGCACTCGTCAACCGAGAAACAACAAAAAAGGGAAAAATGCTGATTTTGTGATCATTTAGTCTTCCATTGCTTCGAATAGCCACAAATTTTGGTGATATGGGTCAATATTAAGATTTTCAGAATGTTTTTAGACCACATGCTGCCACGCTTCGATGACAACGTCTTTAAACTCCCTGACACCTTCCAATCGGTCTGAATCCTTTTCTCCATGAAACCCCAGATAATCTTCCATCATGTAAAGATCGGAGCCGTTCGTTATCCGGGTCAGAAGGTCCATTCGGTGACGGCTTCACCATGATCGAGTGTTCCAGTTGACATAAGATGGTCCATTAACATACATAAAAACAAGATTTTGGTGAAGATTTCTAGACGCATGACAGGAGAAAGGTACGGCGCACAAAGGCTCGGTGATCGGATGGTTCATTCTTTCAAGAACGAAACAAAAATTCGAATGATTACTTGGTCCCACACCATGACAAATTGTCCGAAAATTCCCTCAAGTTTGTACACCTTTCCCCTTTGGTTTTTTCTCCAGATTGTTCTGTCTGATGAAAAAAGTTTTCGGCTATGACGTCCCCGACGGCTACCGGCGCTATCGCACAAGGGACAAACTCAAGTTTTCAAGAAGAACTTCAAAGAAGGAGGTGTCAGGGTGTGGGATCAAATAATCATCCGAATTTTTGTTTTCTTCTCGAAAGGAAGAACCATCCGATTACAGAGCTTTTGTGCGCCGTACCCTTCTACTGTCATGCGTCTCGAAATCTTCACCAAAATCTTGTTTTTTGTAAGTTAGTGGACCATCCCATGTCAACTGGAACACTCGATCATGGTGAAGCCGTCAGCGGATGGACTTTCTGACCCGGATAACGAACGGCTCCGATCTTTACATGATGAAACATTATCTGGGGTTTTATGGGGAAAAGGATTCAAACCGATTGGAAGGTGTCAGGGAGTTTAGAGACGTTGTCATCGAAGGTTGGCAGCATGTGGTCTAAAAACATTCTGAAAATCTTAAAATTGACACATATCACCAAAATTTGTGGCTATTCGAAGTAATGGAAGACTAAATGATCGCAAAATCAGCATTTTTCCCTTTTTCGTTGTTTCTCGGTTGACGAGTGCGTCAACCTGTTCAGTGGCTGTATAATTTTGCAGAATGGTATAAGCGCCATTTTCGAAACAAATTAAGAAAAGAATCTTCTATGTTTCTTAGCTAAAATTTGGTATGGATGCGCAAATGCGCGTCCACACTGGCTACATCTTTCACTTAGGACTTTTTTTGAATCACTCTGCGAACAGAGTTTTTGGACAATTTATAGGTGGCTGTATAATTATGCAGAGCACAGTATTATTACCCACTCTGTGATCGGTTTATTTGAAACGGCACTGCTCTCCCGATAATCCAACATACCAGCACGCCATCCCAGTTTTCTGATACCTAGTGTGACATCGGGATGTTATCGCTACGGTAACGTGCTCTCATAATGATACTCTAACACCCATCAGTTTTTCCTTACTTAGAGCGGTTGCTTTGCTCTATTATTCCACAATCACAATCACTCACTTAAAGGAATCGTCCACGGAAAATGAGTTTTTGTGTTACCCATATATTTATGTTGTATTTGCCTAATGTTGGCCTCATGCAAAATTTCACGTGAAAAAATGTGAATCTGGCTGAGATACAGCACCACAAAGTGCGGTCCCAGTGGGCGGGGCCTCCGTGTAAAAGCCTCGTGCCGCGTCCGCCGTGGTCTGAGACGCATTGTAGGAACAGAAGGTTACGTAAACAGTCCCACTCTCCGTTCCCAACGGCGGCGGAAGACGGGACGAGGCTTTTACACGGAGGCCCCGCCCACTGGGACCGCACTTTGTGGTGCTGTATCTCAGCCAGATTCACATTTTTTCGCGTGAAATTTTGCATGAGACCAACATTAGGCAAATACAACATAAATATATGGGTAACACAAAAACTCATTTTCCGTGGACGATTCCTTTAAGGACGGACAGACATACCGACAAATCCACAGACAAATCCACAAACACACTCACAAGGTAAGAGATTTATATAACAGAAGAAAGATAATTTCTCGGAACAACGGGAGTATTAAGAGCGACTGTAATGATGAACATATGAAACAGTATGCCATCAGGACAAAATCACTTAGTAAGACTAGCTTATTTTTTAAGATGTATATTTTGATGATAACTTGAGGTTCAGTTGTTTGTGAGCGTTCACTTCCGGGACGGTTTGTTTTGTGACAGACGTCCACTGCTAAGGCCACTCATGTCTTGCTGGGTCATTTTCTTGGCTTCAACAGCATACTAAAAATGGCATAAGGTGCCCTGCCACTAGACTTCAGTCATAAATCAAACGTACTATGGACGATTTGATCACTTTCTTAGACGGTTTAAGATTGGCGCTGGCTTGGTCTTTCATAACAGAAGGTTTTCGAAGTGTAGTGGCGTTTTTGTCGCTTGAGCCTATAGTCTCTGTTGTTCCTTCCATTCCCTGTGATGAGAAGTTCGATCTTACCACAAAAAATTCTGTGCTCAGCAAAAGACCTCACCTCGATCTCATCAATAACCGATCCTATGTCTGCCACCTCATTCAAATTTTCATCATAAGCAAGCCGTTGAAGGGGTGCAGAAATGTCGTCCGCCAAAGCATGCTCCTAAAGCTATGATATCCTCTTGCAGACTGAGTCCGCCCTGTTTTTATTTGCCCATTTTAAAGGGCGTGACAGGGGAAACTCGGACGAAATGTGAATAACGGTCGATGTGATCAATAATACGACGGTGAAGAGAAAACCAAAGTTAATGGGCAGAAGTCCGAGAAATGGTACCCTCTTCCCGCCAGTGACTGGCCAACGCGGACGACCATTCTGTCAAGAGGCGGCTAGATCGAACAACTCTTTCATTGGCATGTAACCAACTAAAAAATGGGCAAAACAGCGTGAAAACAACAAAAACTTGCAAGGCATCTCATCGTTAACTGTAATGGAACGAAGGCAACACGTGAAATACAATAAAAAAAGAAAGGAAAAGAAAACTAGCAAATTCTACCGGTAACCATCACAAATCAGATACACTGAAAAAGATAATCAGCTGCTCAGAAAAGGATCTGCGACATTCCTGCTAACGAAAGAGTGCTGCGATTGCCCCTTGCCGCAGCTCCTCAATATTAGTGCCTCTCGGCTGTATATTAGTAGTCCTACAGACACACCAGAGGTCGTCTACAAAGGTCAACGCGTCACACGCGTTTTCCCGGTCCTCGACTTACCTGGCGCACCGTCATGGATCTGCATTACCGATTTTTGCACTGTGACCATCTAATCTTCGGCGCTCTCGGCGCGTCAGCCTAACATTTGCAAGTGTTCTCTCAATCTGTCTCACGCGGAGATAACGCCAAAACAACGGCAACAGCATGGGGATCTTTTCCAAGTGTATCAGAATCGCGTCTCTATGGCGCTCTGTGACCTAGTTTCCTATGACCACATCCGTATCACCACCAAGACCACCGGAGAGAGATGTCTCCATCACCCTGTCGAGGCACCTGTATACCGGAACCCAAGTGCATTGTGGAGAACGTTACCCTTTGGCTGCATAACACGGTAGAAGAAGGACGCATCGCTTCGTGTTTGCCTTGATATCCGTCCTCTTAACGGAGTCACTTTTCTGGACCGCCACCCCCTTCCTCTTGTGGACCACCTGCTCCAACGTGTCCTCGGAAAACAGTATTATACAACCTTTGACCTCGTGTCGGTACATGCTTCTTTCACTGAATAATCAAGCCAAATGCAAGTTATCCACCCATCGGAGCGTTTACCAGCTTGTGTATCTCCCCTTCGGAATTCCCAATTCAAGCGCCTACTTCTGTAGGGTGATGGCTCGTATTCTGTCGCCCTCGACAATAATTGCCCGGCATACATCGACGATATGTATTATCGTTTTCTATAATGATTTCGACTCGCATTTGCAGTCACTACGTGGATTTGAAACGGCTCGGTATCCTCAACATCAAAATCTCGGGCAAGAAGCTTACCAGTGAGGCGCAGTCTGAGTTGACATTCTTCGGACGTTAGATATCCAAGACCATCCGTGACCTACCGGAACTCCTTCGGTGCAAGCGGTCAAGAGTTTCCTCGGAATGATTAAATTTCCGCAACTTTGTCAAGGAAACCGCGGCCCTCGCTGTTCGCTATACGCGTTGTGCAAATATACGTGCACATTTCATTGGCACCTGGTTTTCCTTCGTGACCAGAAATTCCTTCCTCCACACCGACGGAAGCAAAGTGGCCGTTGTCGCAGCCTTTCTCCAGGTCCCGGCCCTACGCCACCGCATGTGGCTATCGATTATTTCAGCAATACCCTCCTCCTGAAACCACAGAAATGGAGCACTACACAGATCGAGATATTTGCCATGATAAGCTCCCTTCGTTTCTACCGTCCCATTACATACGGCAACCATACTAGCATCTCTGTTACCATGGCCTCTAACTTTCCTCTTATGTCACTGTGGGCTTCATGACCACCTTGCTAGTTGGGTAGCCGAGCTTTGGAGCGACGACATCACCATGGGATATCACAATGAAGCCCATCGTTTGTCGATGACACCTATGACTGTGACAACATCATTGAACTTTCTCGGTGTCTCTTAGAGCGTCTTCCATCATCGTCCACTCCAACACTTCCCCAAAACTTCACCTTACCCCTCTCTTGTACTTTTGTCCACATGATGCATTACTTGCCTAGAAGGATACCCCTTTGTAGCGATATTGTGTACCTCGTTGAGACTGGAGCGTTCCGGCTGAGCAAAACCTTTCACATCCGCGATCTCGGACTAAAATGGGCTGATGGGTGCCTGGTCAAATCCAGCGGAGGTCTCTACTACCTATACTCCCAGCGCCCCAGGTCTTTTGCAATTTTGGTCCTTCAGCGGATCCGTGAAGCTATTCGCCTGGCCTTTCATTAGAGTCTCTCAGCAGGCGGCCACTTCGGCTGGAAGACAACACCCGTTGAGGTAGTCCGCCGGTCATTTGGTCCACTCTTGGTGGGCGAAGACATTTCCTACATTATACGCTCCTGCGAGACTTGCCAGCATAAATCGCCCCATCCTCTTTCATCCGCCATTGATGTCTCCGGCAAAAGAACTGTGCATGTTAATGCCCTATGATCAATGCGAAAACAAAACGAAATCCACCACATCAGCCTTCCAATGCTTTCCCGATAGTGCAAGGGCGCCAAAAGCTGAATCTTTTAGCGCGATCGAGTACTATCATTTACTGCAATCGTCATTCAAGAAAACACAAGGTTAATCACAGCACAATGGCTCCCTCAATTAACTGAAGACTGCACAAAGGTTACTGACCACTTTACCGCGCAGTTGTTTCTGAAGCTTGATGGGTCCAACATACTCAAATTTATTTGGATCGATGTCCTCAGACTTTGGTGCTTTTGGTATAAATTTTTCTCTGTTCTTCTCCCGATCTGAAAAAAAAGATGTAGTGAAGGACACGTCTTTGAGCAGCTCATTCCCTCATGTTTCTTACTAGTACGTTGTTAGGCATCGTTTATAGCGGTAGAAACTCCGTTTTTGTAGAACTGTGGAACCCGCAGAGAAGGGTATGATACATATCAACCGGGAGCATTGTGGGAATGCGAAATCTGCATTCTGCGGTGGACTCATGCCATTCTGACACCATTCTGCTGTAGGGTGATGGGTAAAAAGTGTGATCACAAGGTTGTGAGAGAGGGGGAACAATATGGCTATGGTATAACTACTGACTTGACTTTGCGAGGAACTGAGCGCGTGAAAACCTTTAGCATTGCATTGTAAGACCTAAATAAACATATGTCTAAAACACCTATTGATCGTAAGTACGCTCGCAGCTATAGCGTGCGCCCTTACGTCAAAAATTCGCACAGCGGCATGTCGGAAGCGAAACAATGCGGATGAGCTAAAGGCGCCATGTTGTTGGGTCCCGAAGCGATTAGCGTTTATTAGATAAGTCAACTGCGTATCGCAATCCTAGCATTACGTTGTAATCGTTTTAAGACCAAACTACTGCGACGCACGCCTCTCGTCGTCGTGCGAAATCCTGACGTAAGGGTACACACCCATAGCCATTCCACCATTTGTTCAAGTCACGGTAGGTGTCAGCACAGTAGGATGGTGGGTAGATACGAGGGTTGTTAGGGAAACATTACGGTATGGTAGAACGGGTAATGTTGTGAGAAATTAGGGTAACGAAAACTTCAAACATTGCATCGCAAGGCTCAAACAACAGCTTCACGGACAGTTCCATCACTCATCGGACTGAGCGTAGAAGGCCGGAAACGGATTAGGGGCCGTACCGGAAGGGGATACAGTCCATGAACTTCAATATTTATGATTAAAGGCACACCTCGCGAAAAATTGTGAGAGCTATCGCGCGTGTTACAGGATGTAGAGGCCCAGGTTTACTCACCAGTGGAGGAAAATGATTCAAAACCCTTCACAACTACCAAAAGCAAAGCTCCCTGCGATGGGTCCTCGCCCGAGTATTGGGGACTAGAAATGAGTTTTTGCTCGATGAAAGTGCGCAAAATACTACGATATCTTCTGTTCTTCCTCGTTGAAGCTGCCTTCACTATTGCAATCGTTGCCTTATCCTGTCTTATCGCAAGTTTCCTTCTCCACGTAAGAGACACGTTGGAAATCTGTTCGTCTAAGGCAAGGTGTGATTCGCCTTGGTGTGCTCAACTCACCTCAGGTCGACCTGCCCGTGCGCGGCGAGGGTGAGCCATGGCGTCGCGAAGAGGGTGCGATCTTAACAACCATCCAAGGGTCTACCTGCCCTGAGAAGGTAAGCGACTACTTAGATTATCGCGTGGTGTGCCTTTAATAAATGAGTTCTCCGATGATTGAGTTCCCTCGCACAAGGGGGTATTCAATTGAGCGCAGCTACCTTTGCTTAACCACAGCCTCTCCGTTCAGATCATCTAATGTTCAGCCCTCTCCTTACGACTGCCGTTTGACGCCAAGCTTAATGCGCAGCTAAAACTGGTGTACATTTAATCCGCTAGGCTAAAGCGTATGTGTCCGCCTGTTGGCCAAGCAATTCATGTCTTGTGTCGCAGCATTAGACTACGAGAATGAAGGAAGATTTCGAGTGAGGGCGGATCGTTCTCGCTCACATATGTCATTTAAGGATCTACCGATGACATCAATGCTTGGGCAGTGGAGGTGACTGTGCCTGATTAAAGACTGCTGAAGAGAGTCGAAAGGCAAGTGTTACCAAATCTGCAATTCGCAATGACCCTGGACCTACTTATTGATTGTTGGCGCTGGACGAAAGCGACTGAAAGTGATAGCAGCCAGTGAAGTGTGATGGGAAGGAAAAGGACTCTTGTTCGCTATGTCGTGGAAATCAGAATCGAGGGGATGGATGAAATGAGTATAGGATTTCCACCAATTTTGCCAACCGATACGCGTCCTACCTTTCCAGTGGATTCTAGTTTGCTCAAGTGTAAACGCTACCTGTCTCTTCACCTACGAAGAATGCTTGCAGCTGCAAATTCCATTATGCGATGTTTCCAAAGTATAGGTGATCGGAATATAGCAATGCTACCACCGATGGAAGCTGAGATGTCAGTTTGTGAAGCTCATGTAGTACAATGCTTATTAGGAAGTAACTAATCTCTATTCAATGGCTGTTTCCTTTGTGTGCCGGCGTGGCACTTTGGATTTGTCTGCTGCATGTCTACGGGTTTGCAAGCTAGTAAAAGAGCAGGAAGACGATAGGATAAAAAATCGACCATATGCGGAAGTGGTAAGTGGACTTTGAGTGTCAATCTGAGATGATGTTAGATTGTGCGAACACCTTTTGAATCAATGTAAGTCGGGGAGAAGGGTGGTGGGAAGCGTCTTCACCTTAAATGCTGAACGATAATATATCTCGATCCATTACGTAAAAGACGTAAGAACATGACAAGCTAACCATATAAATGTGACCTTTGACTTATGCCTGGCAGAGTAAGAAAGCTCCCGGTGAGTCCTTTTTGAAATAGAACTTGTTACAAGTGCTATGTGCAAGAAGCAAAAGCCAAGTTGAAGGCCCTTCCCTTCCCTTGGGTCATTGTGAGGCTGGAATTGATACTCCCTCGCTTCACATAAAAAGCACCTCCCTAATGCTGCAGGGATGAAGTGGTGGGGACGTCCTGTAAAGGTATTTACGTGCAGCCCAGCATAGCTTGCAACATAAACATGAAGTCGCGCCTCTTCATCCCAACCCACATTTACCTCACCTTTCTACCTCTATCTGATCGTAGGTCGCATGGATATTCATCTCACGTCTATTCCACGAGGTAATAATGGTGTCGCAGTAGGACACTTGCGTATGAGGAAGGAACTTAGCATACATACGCAGAAATAGGAAGCAAGCCGTTTCCCGTAAAAACACAATGCTCTATAAGCAGTTCGATGATTAAACGCAAAACTCACATCTAGACCGGTATATGAATGCAAATATGATATACATGACAGCAATTGTGAAAGGAATAATGTATAGTAGGTAAATCATATGGTTAGTGCTGGAAAAGTGCATTACAAGCGTTATACATGTGAAACCCAAAAACACGTGTATCATTCTCGTGGTGCCATGGAAATCGGTGTGGGAGATGGTAGAGCTTGTTGTTGTTGAATGTGGAAAAGTGAGAGATGTTATTGAATGTGGAAAAGTGACTGTTTAGTTGAACTTCGTCTAGCGTTTCAGTAGCATGTAGGCATATCACATCACATATCACGGCCATGTATGGTCCCAGCGTTACGGATTTTTTCCTACACCTCACTTCTAGGTTTTTTATACACGAAGATCAAAGGAATATTTGCTTCTGTCCAAGCCTAGGTGAAAAGATTTACGGAGCAGCGAATCCTTTCTAGGTGCTGTAATGAGGGGACATCTTATAAAAAAGGTGCACATCAAACAACAAGCATCTTGGAGGGATCTTTGACTCAGACGTAGAAAGGAGGGGCTCCTCCACCTCTTCTAAGCTTTGGTATTAGTGCTCATGGTGGGGTGCCCCACCATTGCGATAGCACCCATTTCTATATGAAAGGCCGGGTCAGTGTGAGCCGGAAGGGGAAGAGGGGGGAGGGTACGACGCGAGTTCATGTTTATGTAGCAAACCCGCGGATGGGTCTACTTACGACAGAAAATCGCCTCGCGGCGTCGCACTCGCGGCGCCAGCGCTACGACTTGCTGAATCGATTGCCATTGGGAGCCCGGCAGAGGGTGGCTGCGTCACCTCTGCACTTCCACCGGGTGTGCACCTTTAGTTCCAATAGTGTACTGTAAGTGTACGGTAGTATAATTACAAGATTACTCAGGTCACTTCGCACCTCACCTCGCACCTCCTAGCCTTGCCTTTGGGGTGACCTTTTCCATTGCTTGCAATGACATCTTCCCCACTGACTGATTTAACGATATGTAATGGATCTACTAGAAACTGAACCTATGTAATTACAATTATAATTGTGCCTTTATTGCGACGTTTCTATTACACTAACCTACCCGAAAAAAAACAAACAGATAAACGAAGCAAACAGATATAACAGCAAAAACATGTATACTATTAATCACAAAGAAATAAACAGATGTAAACGTTACAAAACTTGTCATCTTAATAGTGGTGCACGCTCAGAGAGTCAATAAGCATGGATAATTTGAAAACGGGTTTTGCTACCAATATATAAGGCTTTGGTGCTCATTGGATGGACAAATCGTTACACTTGGTGCCATCGAAACCAAGAACGTCGGGCGCTAACTATCTAAACTCCCATGTACTGACCATCTTCACATTAGCTCGCGTGATTCGCGTAGTACAGTGCGATGGCCAAACCGTGACGGATAAGGAGCTTAATGAGTATCCAGTTGGGCCGGCTCACACTACTGCGCGCATAACACAGAGAAGCATGCAAGATGGGCTTGATCGATATCGATTGTTCGGTATCATCCAAATGCGAAACTTGCTAGAAAGCACGACTATTTCTTTCCCGAAATGAAATAAGCTGAGCTTTCCAATGTTATTAGCAGCGAGTTATTGTCAAAATACTGGATTCTCTTCTAAAACTCTAGTGTAAAGAAAGCCATGCATGGAATGCAATCAAGACTATAGTGGCCAACTCGAAAGCTTGAGATTTAATCACGCAATCACAGTCATAATCAATTGTATTTAGTTTTAGTATTTAGTTTTAGATAATTACCCCGAACGACCCAGTTTCTATTCTCAACACCATAAAAGGAGTGACAGTGCAAAGACTTCAAATGTCAAAGATTTCCTGATTCTCATTATACATATAAGGGCGGGTTGGTGTATGAACTAGCGGCGCGCATCCCACTCTCACGGCACGTGATCGAATCCCTCGTCGGCGCACGCCCACGCGTACCAAGCCTTCCATCCCTCCGGGGTAGTTATGTTGGTACCATTCTCGCCTACAAGAGTGAAAGCACTGACTTGTACATCGGCTAGCCTTCGCAATTCTTTGTAAAGCCGCGAATCAGATTCACTTGCCCCAACGATTCTGAATGGAACTGGGATGCAAGGCGGATCCTCCAGAAGGGACTGATTAAGTCAAAAAACACCCCACATCTATCTATCATTATATCAAAAGTACATCACTGCTTTCCTCTACTTACTAGCTTGGATTTTCATCAAAATTACTATCGAGGCACACATGCAGGCGCGATTATGATTATTGATAAACCTGAGAGTGTGGTTTGTACCAATGAAGATTCTCTGCGAACCACGGATGATTTTTTTATTCATTCGCTTTTCCATTTTACACGTGCATTACTGTTTCACTAAAAGGTCAATAGTCGGTGCGAGCAATTAAGTGGGGCCACCCCATAGGCAAGGATAGGAGGTGCGAGGTGAGGTGCGAAGTGACCTGAGTAATCTTGTAATTATACTACCGTATACCTACAGTACACTATTGGAACTAAAGACCCTCACCCCTTCCACCCATGCCACACGCCTCCTGCACCCATAGCACCCTGCCTCCTCCACCCATGCCCACAGCCGCCAGGTCCTGACACTGGCACTCGCACCCGCCGCGCCGCTCGCCACAGGCGGCCACGCAATGTTTGTCGTGAGTAGACCCTTCTCAAGCCCGCATACATATGAACGATTTCGTCCCTGCAGAAGGACGTGGCTGCTCTTCATCCATGTGGGAGGAGAGGGACATGAATGCCTATGCCTAGGGAGGGGAACAAGCTTCGAGTGATTGAAACAACATGTCGTGAAAGGGCTTTCTCATTGGTTCATTACCCGGACCCCTTTCGTTCCTCACTCCCCCAACCCACCGCATCCCGTGAACTGTTTCACCAACCGCAGCTCTCTGTCTATGCCAGGGCAAAACTCACGTCTCACGATCTCATGGTAGCCATGTGCAGAGGTGTAGTCATTAGGAGAGAAAATTCGCTTCGCGGAGTCGGTGTGCGACCCGATCGTGTGATCTGTGCGCGGCGTATTGGATGGGTTCTGACACGATGACGGTGCCCTACGCCTCATTTTAGGTGCAATAGCCTTGGGACTCAACTAATACGGTGCTCGTAGCTTGCATCATGACGTCGCGCGCTGAACGATCACGCGAATTTTCTATCCTGATAGCGTACACCCCCATGTGCAGAGGTGAATTGGAGCAAATATGGCGTCGACTTCTAGCCGTTTCCATTCAAATGATCTTAAAGGATGCAAATATTGATGTTAATGGATGCAAATTGTGCTCGGCACTGAACGCCACGTGTAATTTCCCAAAAGACGGCATCGGCGACTTTGGGCTACTTCCACAGTCTCGTTACTATTCGACAATCACTCTCCCCTATTTCTGTATCGTCAATCCCAAAAAATCAATTGAACCGATCACCTGCTACTTTTGAGAGCTGAGTTATATCCTGGTGTTCTTATTTCTTCTAGTTCTGTGGTAGACTGAACGAGACGCATAAAATGAAACAATAATGAATAACAAACATGAACTAAACCGCCAGCTTACCATCTACCAGTGCCGTTTCTCATGAATGAACATACACCTTGATGCAGGGTCAAATGGGTAGATTCACATTGATACGTACTTAAATACCTTTTCTGTATGAATCACCTACTTTGTGTGTCTATTCGTCTTTCTGTTTGTTGGTGTTCAGCAGCAAGTGCGTGACTGTGGTAAAGGGATGAAAGAGTCAGTCACAGAATACATTATCGACCGCTCAGAGCTATGCAGGCTACTTCATGTTCGTTAAGGACCATCTTAACTTATGTGATAGCACCTCATATTTATTTAAACGCCCACGCAGCACACTTGCAGCCACTCTGCGAGGTGCTGACGTCCAGTAAGTATTACCACAGAGAATCATGCGAAAATGAGATGTGTGTTGGGGGACAGTATAGTTCGGCCAGACCTGATAAAGTTTCGGGAAACCGAGTACATGAAAACAATGGCGAGTCTTCTAAGAACACACAGAATAGTCAGACATCGTACTGTGCGCAGAGAGCCCGAACGGGTGACAGGCCACAGCTTTAGGAGACTGGAAAGTGCAGTAAGGCATCTTAAAGGAAATCTCCACTTAAAACATATCTCCAAGGAATCTCTGAGGGGTTAATTTACACACTCAAGCCCATATTATGCCTTAGGAATAAATGACTTCCTTGGCAAGCACCTCCTCGTTGCAATACCGTAGAGTGTATCGCGTACCACCCCACATAGTAGCCATGGCTTTCAACGCTCATCCATAAACCATATAACGCAACGTTTGTTCGTATTTGACTTCCGACGCTCCTTATCAACTGCCATCACTACCGGTCCCTCACCACTGATGTCTCCTTGCTACCTCCTACACCATTTCTGAAAATCAGGATCCCATCATTGCTGTGACGCGAGATATGAATTCCGTGACAAGAGACACACACACACATACTTAGCGGATTATATGTAGTAGGATTATTCAGCAGCTTCCTCAGTACCATTAAAGTCTTGTACTTCTGCTCAATTTTTTCGTTCTCCTGTTTTATCATTGTATCAGTTGAGCTACCGCACAGTACTGCGCGAATAATGCGTCAATGTTATGTAGTATGGATGGTCGGTATTGACCAAGTGATATCGAAGAAGTCCATATCGCTCATCTCCACCACACTGCGATAGGCCTAGCACTGGGCGCGAGCTCAACTGGTTTCTCAATAAAAGTATATCACTACTTGGAATTTCGCGTAGTTTAGTGGTCGTAACGACCGTTTCGTTTACTTATGTCGGCACGAAGAATGTTCATTTGCTGAGATCAGCGCTCAAGCCTACTGTTTTCCGATAATCCATTCATTTACCACTGTATATCCTTTCCTGAAGAAAGTCACCACTCTACGAGATCCCAATGATTAAGCGGCTGACACCTTCTGCTACATTAATATCGACGATCAATGTTAAAGGCACATTTCGCGATAATCAGAAGGGTCGACCTACATTCTTGAAATATATCCTCGGGTCCCTTGTAAGGCTGCACCTTGACGGTGCCACGGTGCGCTGTCAAGGCATACCACCTGCTCGAACCCCCCTTCGACACCGCCCACTTGAGTTTCCTTATGGGTCAACTGAGCAAAATGGGTGGCGTCGTAGTGGATCAGAGCAGCTGTAGCGCCGTGATAGCGCAGCACTGCGACAAAAAGGAGGTGTAGTCTGACCAGTTACCCGAGGATCCACTGATCCAAGTAGGTGAATCACCCGGATTATATCGAAGTGTACCTTTAACGAGTCAGGAACGAAATGTGTTCATCCACTGATCATTTGGCAGTTGCGCTGTAGTGGTCGCTATTGGGTGATCGGTACGCTTCAGTGCTCATGGTACCGCATTAGAAAATGAACTATTTACCTTGATATAATAAACGTAGATAGCATCTGGATCATTATCGTAGATCGTGGTATCAAATAACAGGCGCTTTCTCCTTCTTCTTGTTGCTAGCGTCAGTTTCGCGCCATCGCGGGGTCCGCTGAACAACGCCATTACTTTGAAAGCTAAGCAATTTAGTGGTTACCACATTGCTGCAACTGACAATAGAGCCCAAACGAAGTACAGTGACACTAATCAGACATCAGATACTGTAACTATAGTGGTCGTATTGTAATGGTCAGCATGTATGGAATTCCCCCAATAGTTCTTAGTGACTGTGAACAACCCTTATCAATCAGATTCGATTCGACCATTGACGTTCTAGCACCACTCCCTACAACAGCCATGAGTCTGAACACTCTAATGTAGAAAATGTGCCCTCTAGAAAATTCGAAATTTTCCTTCTAGAATGGTCTAATTGTACAGGAGGTGAGATTACTGTATGTGGATGGACTGATACGAGTTCACCTACTACATAAAGAGAATTTGTACTGTATGTGGATTGACTGATGCGAATTCACCTACTACACAGAGAGATTCTGCTATATCTGCTTTTGTCACCTCATCTAGAAGAGCACAACACATACAATATTGTTCCTATTTGATTTTTTCGATATAGTGGTGAGCCCATGTGTAGCTGTTCACATGCCGATGTTTTCACACATTTGATCTTCTGTTTTTTTTTTGTACGCACCTTTGAGTGTGTTGAACTAAATAAATAAAGAGAAAGGTAAGGCGAATGGTGTCACCCCATCATCGATTCTGGGAAAGTAATAATCCACCCCCTAGCAGTCAAAAGCGAGGCAAAATTTTAACAGCGTTGAGATATCGATAATTAATGCATCACTCGAAGAAAGCTGACCGCACTATTCCAGTGAGAAGGAGGACATACTGCAGAATATGTGAAAATGATAACAACGAAGCAGCCTTGTTAAAATTTCGATTTCTATTTTATTTTGATATATTTTGTGATATATTTTCAGTGACATATTCTCACGGGCCTAATATTTTGACAACGTGTGCTTCGAATTTCTTACATAATAATAATCAAGTTTGGTCTATTCACCACACCTTGCGTGTATTTATTTTACCACCCTACAGCTTAATATGGGCACGCCACTCTCATGTCCTGTTCACAGTGACGTATTGAGATTCGTGCAAATATTTGATTCCAACAATAGCCTTCTTTTCATTAAGGCAGCACCTATATTTGTGGAAACAGGTGGAAAAATAAATACAAGGCATGCTCTGGCCCTACCGCAGGGGTTACCCACTGACAGTGGCTCCTCTCGCACCATAGCTTGTGTCCCTGTTATATCAGGCAACACAAGCGACCACTTTCCTACATCCATATCGATACATTCGCACCCTAAAAATAAAGCCCGGTTACAAGGAACAAGCCGGATGATATGCTTTTTATCATGATTCCCAATCCCATTATTACAGTGCTGTAGGGATGCTCACTTTCATAGCATCTATTCCTGATCATGGCAGCCGTCGAGGAGCTGGTGGTAGAGGTACTTCGCGCTTCTATTGATGTGTTTTGTGCGTGAAAATGATGCTGCTTCTGGTTATGGTGGTCTTCTAACAACTATTTATATGGGCTAAGAAGTTTTCGCACATCATTTCAACCTTTGCTTCGTCTATGTTCTCCCAAAGAGGCTCACACATCAGTACTTTCCTCCAAGGGTTCTCCTCCCGCTGAGAGCTATCCTGAGTCCTCTCGAGCTTGTCGTGCAGCGAGAAGAGCTTCAAGATGGAGAAAGTGCATCTATGTACAAGATTTGGTTTATCACACGAGAAGTGACTGTTCGTTCCACCAATCAGCCAAAGCGAATATACACATTCCTTGTTTACAATGGCGTCAGTTGAGCTACCACGAAAATCGAAACACCTACCGATATTAGAGTCCGGACCATGCAGTTGCTTTAGACTGTGTTCATACCCAACTGACTGGGATTTGTGGCGCATCGGCGTAAAGTCGAGTATACGTATCGACGAGATAATGAGGCATTAGCGCATCCGCGATTTGGGAAATCGGTGCATTCGCGCATGCATAAGATACGTACCTATCAAAAAAAATGACAGCTTCGGCGCATCCACGATTTGAAAGAATTGGCGGATCGGCGCATCCGCGGTTCCAGCTATTTGCCACATTGCAAGTCAACTAAAGGGTGGTACGTGGCCTCGCGAGAAATCCTTGAACGCGGATGTGCGGATGCGCCGATACGCCGATGCGCTCATGCGCAGAATCACCTTCAGTTGGGTTGAACACAGCCTTAGTGCTCGTGATAATCCAAGCATTCATCACTGCACATC
This sequence comes from Trichostrongylus colubriformis, assembly GCA_963978905.1. Lineage (NCBI taxonomy): Eukaryota > Metazoa > Nematoda > Chromadorea > Rhabditida > Trichostrongylidae > Trichostrongylus > Trichostrongylus colubriformis. Next base: position 30,282,710 of record OZ022258.1, read on the forward strand.
ACATCACTTACCTTTCGGCCTAGGGAAGAGAGTAATCTACCAGAAAATGGCAGTTAAGAACAGCGATGAGCCGACTGTAGCGCTGAGATAGTAGCGGCTAAAATCGAGGAGGCCTTCTGAGATTAGCAAAGCGACGCCGAACCCTCGAGCTCCCTCGTCATAACCAGCAGCGGTGCCACTGGACCGCGTACCTTTGATATGGTCAAATTTGTGACATTTCACATTTCTGGTGGTGAAGTGGCTGCCGATAGCCCAGTTGGTAGAGCGGAGGACTGTAGAGTGGCAGCTATCCTTAGGTCGCTGGTTCGAATCCGGCTCGACGGATTGTTTTTGCAAATTTGTGACAATTCACATTTCTGTTGGTGAAGTGGCTGCGGGTGTTACCAGGTGTTCCGTCGATAGCTCAGTTGGTAGAGCGGAGGACTGTAGAGCGGCAGCTATCCTTAGGTCGCTGGTTCGAATCCGGCTCGACGGATTGCTTTTGCAAATTTGTGACAATTTCTGTTATTGAAGTGGCTGCGGGTGTTACCAGGTGTTCCGTCGATAGCTCAGTTGGTAGAGCGGAGGACTGTAGAGTGGCAGCTATCCTTAGCTCGCTGGTTTGAATCCGGCTCGACGGTTTTTGCAAATTTGTGACAATTCACATTTCTGTTATTGAAGTGGCTGCGGGTGTTACCGAAGTTCCGTCGATAGCTCAGTTGGTAGAGCGGAGGACTGTAGAGTGGCAGCTATCCTTAGGTCGCTGGTTCGAATCCGGCTCGACGGATTCTTTTTGAAAATTTGTGACAATTCACATTTCTGTTGGTGAAGTGGCTGTCGATAGCTCAGTTGGTAGAGGGGAGGACTCTAGAGTGACAGCTATCCCTCGGTCGCTGGTTTGAATCCGGCTCGACGGATTGTTTTTGCAAATTTGTGACAATTCACATTTCTGTTGGTGAAGGGGCTGCCGATAGCTCAGTTGGTAGAGCGGAGGACTGTAGAGTGGCAGCTATCCTTAGGTCGCTGGTTCGAATCCGGCTCGACGGATTGTTTTTGCAAATTTGTGACAATTCACATTTCTGTTGGTGAAGTGGCTGCGGGTGTTACCAGGTGTTCCGTCGATAGCTCAGTTGGTAGAGCGGAGGACTGTAGAGCGGCAGCTATCCTTAGGTCGCTGGTTCGAATCCGGTTCGACGGATTGCTTTTGCAAATTTGTGACAATTTCTGTTATTGAAGTGGCTGCGGGTGTTACCAGGTGTTCCGTCGATAGCTCAGTTGGTAGAGCGGAGGACTGTAGAGTGGCAGCTATCCTTAGCTTGCTGGTTTGAATCCGGCTCGACGGTTTTTGCAAATTTGTGACAATTCACATTTCTGTTATTGAAGTGGCTGCGGGTGTTACCAGATGTTCCGTCGATAGCTCAGTTGGTAGAGCGGAGGACTGTAGAGTGGCAGCTATCCTTAGGTCGCTGGTTCGAATCCGGCTCGACGGATTGTTTTTGCAAATTTGTGACAATTCACATTTCTGTTGGTGAAGTGGCTGTCGATAGCTCAGTTGGTAGAGGGGAGGACTCTAGAGTGACAGCTATCCCTCGGTCGCTGGTTTGAATCCGGCTCGACGGATTGTTTTTGCAAATTTGTGACAATTCACATTTCTGTTGGTGAAGGGGCTGCCGATAGCTCAGTTGGTAGAGCGGAGGACTGTAGAGTGGCAGCTATCCTTAGGTCGCTGGTTCGAATCCGGCTCGACGGATTGTTTTTGCAAATATGTGACAATTCACATTTCTGTTATTGAAGTGGCTGCGGGTGTTACCAGATGTTCCGTCGATAGCTCAGTTGGTAGAGCGGAGGACTGTAGAGTGGCAGCTATCCTTAGGTCGCTGGTTCGAATCCGGCTCGACGGATTGTTTTTGCAAATATGTGACAATTCACATTTCTGTTATTGAAGTGGCTGCGGGTGTTACCAGATGTTCCGTCGATAGCTCAGTTGGTAGAGCGGAGGACTGTAGAGTGGCAGCTATCCTTAGGTCGCTGGTTCGAATCCGGCTCGACGGATTGTTTTTGCAAATTTGTGACAATTCACATTTCTGTTATTGAAGTGGCTGCGGGTGTTACCAGATGTTCCGTCGATAGCTCAGTTGGTAGAGCGGAGGACTGTAGAGTGGCAGCTATCCTTAGGTCGCTGGTTCGAATCCGGCCCGACGGATTGTTTTTGCAAATTTGTGACAATTCACATTTCTGTTGGTGAAGTGGCTGTCGATAGCTCAGTTGGTAGAGGGGAGGACTCTAGAGTGACAGCTATCCCTCGGTCGCTGGTTTGAATCCGGCTCGACGGATTGTTTTTGCAAATTTGTGACAATTCACATTTCTGTTGGTGAAGGGGCTGCCGATAGCTCAGTTGGTAGAGCGGAGGACTGTAGAGTGGCAGCTATCCTTAGGTCGCTGGTTCGAATCCGGCTCGACGGATTGTTTTTGCAAATATGTGACAATTCACATTTCTGTTATTGAAGTGGCTGCGGGTGTTACCAGATGTTCCGTCGATAGCTCAGTTGGTAGAGCGGAGGACTGTAGAGTGGCAGCTATCCTTAGGTCGCTGGTTCGAATCCGGCTCGACGGATTGTTTTTGCAAATTTGTGACAATTCACATTTCTGTTATTGAAGTGGCTGCGGGTGTTACCAGATGTTCCGTCGATAGCTCAGTTGGTAGAGCGGAGGACTGTAGAGTGGCAGCTATCCTTAGGTCGCTGGTTCGAATCCGGCCCGACGGGTTGTTTTTGCAAATTTGTGACAATTCACATTTCTGTTGGTGAAGTGGCTGTCGATAGCTCAGTTGGTAGAGGGGAGGACTCTAGAGTGACAGCTATCCCTCGGTCGCTGGTTTGAATCCGGCTCGACGGATTGTTTTTGCAAATTTGTGACAATTCACATTTCTGTTGGTGAAGGGGCTGCCGATAGCTCAGTTGGTAGAGCGGAGGACTGTAGAGTGGCAGCTATCCTTAGGTCGCTGGTTCGAATCCGGCTCGACGGATTGTTTTTGCAAATTTGTGACAATTCACATTTCTGTTATTGAAGTGGCTGCGGGTGTGACCAGATGTTCCGTCGATAGCTCAGTTGGTAGAGCGGAGGACTGTAGAGTGGCAGCTATCCTTAGGTCGCTGGTTCGAATCCGGCTCGACGGATTGTTTTTGCAAATTTGTGACAATTCACATTTCTGTTATTGAAGTGGCTGCGGGTGTGACCAGATGTTCCGTCGATAGCTCAGTTGGTAGAGCGGAGGACTGTAGAGTGGCAGCTATCCTTAGGCCGCTGGTTCGAATCCGGCTCGACGGATTGTTTTTGCAAATTTGTGACAATTCACATTTCTGTTATTGAAGTGGCTGCGGGTGTTACCAGATGTTCCGTCGATAGCTCAGTTGGTAGAGCGGAGGACTGTAGAGTGGCAGCTATCCTTAGGTCGCTGGTTTGAATCCGGCTCGACGGATTGTTTTTGCAAATTTGTGACAATTCACATTTCTGTTGGTGAAGTGGCTGTCGATAGCTCAGTTGGTAGAGGGGAGGACTCTAGAGTGACAGCTATCCCTCGGTCGCTGGTTTGAATCCGGCTCGACGGATTGTTTTTGCAAATTTGTGACAATTCACATTTCTGTTGGTGAAGGGGTTGTCGATAGCTCAGTTGGTAGAGCGGAGGACTGTAGAGTGGCAGCTATCCTTAGGTCGCTGGTTCGAATCCGGCTCGACGAATTGTTTTTGCAAATTTGTGACAATTCACATTTCTGTTATTGAAGTGGCTGCGGGTGTTACCAGATGTTCCGTCGATAGCTCAGTTGGTAGAGCGGAGGACTGTAGAGTGGCAGCTATCCTTAGGTCGCTGGTTCGAATCCGGCTCGACGGATTGTTTTTGCAAATTTGTGACAATTCACATTTCTGTTGGTGAAGTGACTGTCGATAGCTCAGTTGGTAGAGCGGAGGACTGTAGAGTGGCAGCTATCCCTCGGTCGCTGGTTTGAATCCGGCTCGACGGATTGTTTTTGCAAATTTGTGACAATTCACATTTCTGTTGGTGAAGGGGCTGCCGATAGCTCAGTTGGTAGAGCGGAGGACTGTAGAGTGGCAGCTATCCTTAGGTCGCTGGTTCGAATCCGGCTCGACGGATTGTTTTTGCAAATTTGTGACAATTCACATTTCTGTTGGTGAAGGGGCTGTCGATAGCTCAGTTGGTAGAGCGGAGGACTGTAGAGTGGCAGCTTTCCTTAGGTCGCTGGTTCGAATCCGGCTCGACGAATTGTTTTTGCAAATTTGTGACAATTCACATTTCTGTTATTGAAGTGGCTGCGGGTGTTACCAGATGTTCCGTCGATAGCTCAGTTGGTAGAGCGGAGGACTGTAGAGTGGCAGCTATCCTTAGGTCGCTGGTTCGAATCCGGCTCGACGGATTGTTTTTGCAAATTTGTGACAATTCACATTTCTGTTATTGAAGTGGCTGCGGGTGTTACCAGATGTTCCGTCGATAGCTCAGTTGGTAGAGCGGAGGACTGTAGAGTGGCAGCTATCCTTAGGTCGCTGGTTCGAATCCGGCTCGACGGATTGTTTTTGCAAATTTGTGACAATTCACATTTCTGTTGGTGAAGTGACTGTCGATAGCTCAGTTGGTAGAGCGGAGGACTGTAGAGTGGCGGCTATCCCTCGGTCGCTGGTTTGAATCCGGCTCGACGGATTGTTTTTGCAAATTTGTGACAATTCACATTTCTGTTGGTGAAGGGGTTGTCGATAGCTCAGTTGGTAGAGCGGAGGACTGTAGAGTGGCAGCTATCCTTAGGTCGCTGGTTCGAATCCGGCTCGACGGATTGTTTTTGCAAATTTGTGACAATTCACATTTCTGTTGGTGAAGTGGCTGTCGATAGCTCAGTTGGTAGAGGGGAGGACTCTAGAGTGACAGCTATCCCTCGGTCGCTGGTTTGAATCCGGCTCGACGGATTGTTTTTGCAAATTTGTGACAATTCACATTTCTGTTGGTGAAGGGGTTGTCGATAGCTCAGTTGGTAGAGCGGAGGACTGTAGAGTGGCAGCTATCCTTAGGTCGCTGGTTCGAATCCGGCTCGACGAATTGTTTTTGCAAATTTGTGACAATTCACATTTCTGTTATTGAAGTGGCTGCGGGTGTTACCAGATGTTCCGTCGATAGCTCAGTTGGTAGAGCGGAGGACTGTAGAGTGGCAGCTATCCTTAGGTCGCTGGTTCGAATCCGGCTCGACGGATTGTTTTTGCAAATTTGTGACAATTCACATTTCTGTTGGTGAAGTGACTGTCGATAGCTCAGTTGGTAGAGCGGAGGACTGTAGAGTGGCAGCTATCCCTCGGTCGCTGGTTTGAATCCGGCTCGACGGATTGTTTTTGCAAATTTGTGACAATTCACATTTCTGTTGGTGAAGGGGCTGCCGATAGCTCAGTTGGTAGAGCGGAGGACTGTAGAGTGGCAGCTATCCTTAGGTCGCTGGTTCGAATCCGGCTCGACGGATTGTTTTTGCAAATTTGTGACAATTCACATTTCTGTTGGTGAAGGGGCTGTCGATAGCTCAGTTGGTAGAGCGGAGGACTGTAGAGTGGCAGCTATCCTTAGGTCGCTGGTTCGAATCCGGCTCGACGAATTGTTTTTGCAAATTTGTGACAATTCACATTTCTGTTATTGAAGTGGCTGCGGGTGTTACCAGATGTTCCGTCGATAGCTCAGTTGGTAGAGCGGAGGACTGTAGAGTGGCAGCTATCCTTAGGTCGCTGGTTCGAATCCGGCTCGACGGATTGTTTTTGCAAATTTGTGACAATTCACATTTCTGTTATTGAAGTGGCTGCGGGTGTTACCAGATGTTCCGTCGATAGCTCAGTTGGTAGAGCGGAGGACTGTAGAGTGGCAGCTATCCTTAGGTCGCTGGTTCGAATCCGGCTCGACGGATTGTTTTTGCAAATTTGTGACAATTCACATTTCTGTTGGTGAAGTGACTGTCGATAGCTCAGTTGGTAGAGCGGAGGACTGTAGAGTGGCGGCTATCCCTCGGTCGCTGGTTTGAATCCGGCTCGACGGATTGTTTTTGCAAATTTGTGACAATTCACATTTCTGTTGGTGAAGGGGTTGTCGATAGCTCAGTTGGTAGAGCGGAGGACTGTAGAGTGGCAGCTATCCTTAGGTCGCTGGTTCGAATCCGGCTCGACGGATTGTTTTTGCAAATTTGTGACAATTCACATTTCTGTTATTGAAGTGGCTGCGGGTGTGACCAGATGTTCCGTCGATAGCTCTGTTGGTAGAGCGGAGGACTGTAGAGTGGCAGCTATCCTTAGGTCGCTGGTTCGAATCCGGCTCGACGGATTGTTTTTGCAAATTTGTGACAATTCACATTTCTGTTATTGAAGTGGCTGCGGGTGTTACCAGATGTTCCGTCGATAGCTCAGTTGGTAGAGCGGAGGACTGTAGAGTGGCAGCTATCCTTAGGTCGCTGGTTCGAATCCGGCTCGACGGATTGTTTTTGCAAATTTGTGACAATTCACATTTCTGTTGGTGAAGTGGCTGTCGATAGCTCAGTTGGTAGAGCGGAGGACTGTAGAGTGGCAGCTATCCTTAGGTCGCTGGTTCGAATCCGGCTCGACGGATTGTTTTTGCAAATTTGTGACAATTCACATTTCTGTTGGTGAAGTGGCTGTCGATAGCTCAGTTGGTAGAGGGGAGGACTCTAGAGTGACAGCTATTCCTCGGTCGCTGGTTTGAATCCGGCTCGACGGATTGTTTTTGCAAATTTGTGACAATTCACATTTCTGTTGGTGAAGGGGCTGCCGATAGCTCAGTTGGTAGAGCGGAGGACTGTAGAGTGGCAGCTATCCTTAGGTCGCTGGTTCGAATCCGGCTCGACGGATTGTTTTTGCAAATTTGTGACAATTCACATTTCTGTTATTGAAGTGGCTGCGGGTGTTACCAGATGTTCCGTCGATAGCTCAGTTGGTAGAGCGGAGGACTGTAGAGTGGCAGCTATCCTTAGGTCGCTGGTTCGAATCCGGCTCGACGGATTGTTTTTGCAAATTTGTGACAATTCACATTTCTGTTGGTGAAGTGGCTGTCGATAGCTCAGTTGGTAGAGGGGAGGACTCTAGAGTGACAGCTATCCCTCGGTCGCTGGTTTGAATCCGGCTCGACGGATTGTTTTTGCAAATTTGTGACAATTCACATTTCTGTTGGTGAAGTGGCTGTCGATAGCTCAGTTTGTAGAGGGGAGGACTCTAGAGTGACAGCTATTCCTCGGTCGCTGGTTTGAATCCGGCTCGACGGATTGTTTTTGCAAATTTGTGACAATTCACATTTCTGTTGGTGAAGGGGCTGCCGATAGCTCAGTTGGTAGAGCGGAGGACTGTAGAGTGGCAGCTATCCTTAGGTCGCTGGTTCAAATCCGGCTCGACGGATTGTTTTTGCAAATTTGTGACAATTCACATTTCTGTTATTGAAGTGGCTGCGGGTGTTACCAGATGTTCTGTCGATAGCTCAGTTGGTAGAGCGGAGGACTGTAGAGTGGCAGCTATCCTTAGGTCGCTGGTTCGAATCCGGCTCGACGGATTGTTTTTGCAAATATGTGACAATTCACATTTCTGTTATTGAAGTGGCTGCGGGTGTTACCAGATGTTCCGTCGATAGCTCAGTTGGTAGAGCGGAGGACTGTAGAGTGGCAGCTATCCTTAGGTCGCTGGTTTGAATCCGGCTCGACGGATTGTTTTTGCAAATTTGTGACAATTCACATTTCTGTTGGTGAAGGGGCTGCCGATAGCTCAGTTGGTAGAGCGGAGGACTGTAGAGTGGCAGCTATCCTTAGGTCGCTGGTTCGAATCCGGCTCGACGGATTGTTTTTGCAAATTTGTGACAATTCACATTTCTGTTGGTGAAGGGGCTGTCGATAGCTCAGTTGGTAGAGCGGAGGACTGTAGAGTGGCAGCTATCCTTAGGTCGCTGGTTCGAATCCGGCTCGACGAATTGTTTTTGCAAATTTGTGACAATTCACATTTCTGTTATTGAAGTGGCTGCGGGTGTTACCAGATGTTCCGTCGATAGCTCAGTTGGTAGAGCGGAGGACTGTAGAGTGGCAGCTATCCTTAGGTCGCTGGTTCGAATCCGGCTCGACGGATTGTTTTTGCAAATTTGTGACAATTCACATTTCTGTTATTGAAGTGGCTGCGGGTGTTACCAGATGTTCCGTCGATAGCTCAGTTGGTAGAGCGGAGGACTGTAGAGTGGCAGCTATCCTTAGGTCGCTGGTTCGAATCCGGCTCGACGGATTGTTTTTGCAAATTTGTGACAATTCACATTTCTGTTGGTGAAGTGACTGTCGATAGCTCAGTTGGTAGAGCGGAGGACTGTAGAGTGGCAGCTATCCCTCGGTCGCTGGTTTGAATCCGGCTCGACGGATTGTTTTTGCAAATTTGTGACAATTCACATTTCTGTTGGTGAAGGGGCTGCCGATAGCTCAGTTGGTAGAGCGGAGGACTGTAGAGTGGCAGCTATCCTTAGGTCGCTGGTTCGAATCCGGCTCGACGGATTGTTTTTGCAAATTTGTGACAATTCACATTTCTGTTATTGAAGTGGCTGCGGGTGTGACCAGATGTTCCGTCGATAGCTCTGTTGGTAGAGCGGAGGACTGTAGAGTGGCAGCTATCCTTAGGTCGCTGGTTCGAATCCGGCTCGACGGATTGTTTTTGCAAATTTGTGACAATTCACATTTCTGTTATTGAAGTGGCTGCGGGTGTTACCAGATGTTCCGTCGATAGCTCAGTTGGTAGAGCGGAGGACTGTAGAGTGGCAGCTATCCTTAGGTCGCTGGTTCGAATCCGGCTCGACGGATTGTTTTTGCAAATTTGTGACAATTCACATTTCTGTTGGTGAAGTGGCTGTCGATAGCTCAGTTGGTAGAGCGGAGGACTGTAGAGTGGCAGCTATCCTTAGGTCGCTGGTTCGAATCCGGCTCGACGGATTGTTTTTGCAAATTTGTGACAATTCACATTTCTGTTGGTGAAGTGGCTGTCGATAGCTCAGTTGGTAGAGCGGAGGACTGTAGAGTGGCAGCTATCCTTAGGTCGCTGGTTCGAATCCGGCTCGACGGATTGTTTTTGCAAATTTGTGACAATTCACATTTCTGTTATTGAAGTGGCTGTCGATAGCTCAGTTGGTAGAGCGGAGGACTGTAGAGTGGCAGCTATCCTTAGGTCGCTGGTTCGAATCCGGCTCGACGGATTGTTTTTGCAAATTTGTGACAATTCACATTTCTGTTGGTGAAGGGGCTGCCGATAGCTCAGTTGGTAGAGCGGAGGACTGTAGAGTGGCAGCTATCCTTAGGTCGCTGGTTTGAATCCGGCTCGACGGATTGTTTTTGCAAATTTGTGACAATTCACATTTCTGTTGGTGAAGTGGCTGTCGATAGCTCAGTTGGTAGAGGGGAGGACTCTAGAGTGACAGCTATTCCTCGGTCGCTGGTTTGAATCCGGCTCGACGGATTGTTTTTGCAAATTTGTGACAATTCACATTTCTGTTGGTGAAGGGGCTGCCGATAGCTCAGTTGGTAGAGCGGAGGACTGTAGAGTGGCAGCTATCCTTAGGTCGCTGGTTCGAATCCGGCTCGACGGATTGTTTTTGCAAATTTGTGACAATTCACATTTCTGTTATTGAAGTGGCTGCGGGTGTTACCAGATGTTCTGTCGATAGCTCAGTTGGTAGAGCGGAGGACTGTAGAGTGGCAGCTATCCTTAGGTCGCTGGTTCGAATCCGGCTCGACGGATTGTTTTTGCAAATATGTGACAATTCACATTTCTGTTATTGAAGTGGCTGCGGGTGTTACCAGATGTTCCGTCGATAGCTCAGTTGGTAGAGCGGAGGACTGTAGAGTGGCAGCTATCCTTAGGTCGCTGGTTTGAATCCGGCTCGACGGATTGTTTTTGCAAATTTGTTACAATTCACATTTCTGTTGGTGAAGGGGCTGCCGACAGCTCAGTTGGTAGAGCGGAGGACTGTAGAGTGGCAGCTATCCTTAGGTCGCTGGTTCGAATCCGGCTCGACGAATTGTTTTTGCAAATTTGTGACAATACACATTTCTGTTATTGAAGTGGCTGCGGATGTTACCAGATGTTCCGTCGATAGCTCAGTTGGTAGAGCGGAGGACTGTAGAGTGGCAGCTATCCTTAGGTCGCTGGTTTGAATCCGGCTCGACGGATTGTTTTTGCAAATTTGTGACAATTCACATTTCTGTTGGTGAAGGGGCTGTCGATAGCTCAGTTGGTAGAGCGGAGGACTGTAGAGTGGCAGCTATCCTTAGGTCGCTGGTTCGAATCCGGCTCGACGGATTGTTTTTGCAAATTTGTGACAATTCACATTTCTGTTATTGAAGTGGCTGCGGGTGTTACCAGATGTTCCGTCGATAGATCAGTTGGTAGAAGGGAGGACTCTAGAGTGACAGCTATCCCTCGGTCGCTGGTTTGAATCCGGCTCGACGGATTGTTTTTGCAAATTTGTGACAATTCACATTTCTATTGGTGAAGGGGCTGCCGATAGCTCAGTTGGTAGAGCGGAGGACTGTAGAGTGGCAGCTATCCTTAGGTCGCTGGTTTGAATCCGGCTCGACGGATTGTTTTTGCAAATTTGTGACAATTCACATTTCTGTTATTGAAGTGGCTGCGGGTGTTACCAGATGTTCCGTCGATAGCTCAGTTGGTAGAGCGGAGGACTGTAGAGTGGCAGCTATCCTTAGGTCGCTGGTTCGAATCCGGCTCGACGGATTGTTTTTGCAAATATGTGACAATTCACATTTCTGTAATTGAAGTGGCTGCGGGTGTTACCAGATGTTCCGTCGATAGCTCAGTTGGTAGAGCGGAGGACTGTAGAGTGGCAGCTATCCTTAGGTCGCTGGTTCGAATCCGGCTCGACGGATTGTTTTTGCAAATTTGTGACAATTCACATTTCTGTTATTGAAGTGGCTGTCGATAGCTCAGTTGGTAGAGGGGAGGACTCTAGAGTGACAGCTATCCCTCGGTCGCTGGTTTGAATCCGGCTCGACGGATTGTTTTTGCAAATTTGTGACAATTCACATTTCTGTTGGTGAAGGGGCTGCCGATAGCTCAGTTGATAGAGCGGAGGACTGTAGAGTGGCAGCTATCCTTAGGTCGCTGGTTCGAATCCGGCTCGACGGATTGTTTTTGCAAATTTGTGACAATTCACATTTCTGTTATTGAAGTGGCTGCGGGTGTGACCAGATGTTCCGTCGATAGCTCTGTTGGTAGAGCGGAGGACTGTAGAGTGGCAGCTATCCTTAGGTCGCTGGTTCGAATCCGGCTCGACGGATTGTTTTTGCAAATTTGTGACAATTCACATTTCTGTTATTGAAGTGGCTGCGGGTGTTACCAGATGTTCCGTCGATAGCTCAGTTGGTAGAGCGGAGGACTGTAGAGTGGCAGCTATCCTTAGGTCGCTGGTTCGAATCCGGCTCGACGGATTGTTTTTGCAAATTTGTGACAATTCACATTTCTGTTGGTGAAGTGGCTGTCGATAGCTCAGTTGGTAGAGCGGAGGACTGCAGAGTGGCAGCTATCCTTAGGTCGCTGGTTCGAATCCGGCTCGACGGATTTTTTGCAAATTTGTGACAATTCACATTTCTGTTGGTGAAGTGGCTGTCGATAGCTCAGTTGGTAGAGGGGAGGACTCTAGAGTGACAGCTATTCCTCGGTCGCTGGTTTGAATCCGGCTCGACGGATTGTTTTTGCAAATTTGTGACAATTCACATTTCTGTTGGTGAAGGGGCTGCCGATAGCTCAGTTGGTAGAGCGGAGGACTGTAGAGTGGCAGCTATCCTTAGGTCGCTGGTTCGAATCCGGCTCGACGGATTGTTTTTGCAAATTTGTGACAATTCACATTTCTGTTATTGAAGTGGCTGCGGGTGTGACCAGATGTTCCGTCGATAGCTCTGTTGGTAGAGCGGAGGACTGTAGAGTGGCAGCTATCCTTAGGTCGCTGGTTCGAATCCGGCTCGACGGATTGTTTTTGCAAATTTGTGACAATTCACATTTCTGTTATTGAAGTGGCTGCGGGTGTTACCAGATGTTCCGTCGATAGTTCAGTTGGTAGAGCGGAGGACTGTAGAGTGGCAGCTATCCTTAGGTCGCTGGTTCGAATCCGGCTCGACGGATTGTTTTTGCAAATTTGTGACAATTCACATTTCTGTTATTGAAGTGGCTGCGGGTGTTACCAGATGTTCCGTCGATAGCTCAGTTGGTAGAGCGGAGGACTGTAGAGTGGCAGCTATCCTTAGGTCGCTGGTTCGAATCCGGCTCGACGGATTTTTTTTGCAAATTTGTGACAATTCACATTTCTGTTGGTGAAGTGGCTGTCGATAGCTCAGTTGGTAGAGGGGAGGACTCTAGAGTGGCAGCTATCTCTCGGTCGCTGGTTTGAATCCGGCTCGACGGATTGTTTTTGCAAATTTGTGACAATTCACATTTCTGTTGGTGAAGGGGCTGTCGATAGCTCAGTTGGTAGAGCGGAGGACTGTAGAGTGGCAGCTATCCTTAGGTCGCTGGTTCGAATCCGGCTCGACGGATTGTTTCTGCAAATTTGTGACAATTCACATTTCTGTTGGTGAAGTGGCTGTCGATAGCTCAGTTGGTAGAGGGGAGGACTCTAGAGTGACAGCTATTCCTCGGTCGCTGGTTTGAATCCGGCTCGACGGATTGTTTTTGCAAATTTGTGACAATTCACATTTCTGTTGGTGAAGGGGCTGCCGATAGCTCAGTTGGTAGAGCGGAGGACTGTAGAGTGGCAGCTATCCTTAGGTCGCTGGTTCGAATCCGGCTCGACGGATTGTTTTTGCAAATTTGTGACAATTCACATTTCTGTTATTGAAGTGGCTGCGGGTGTTACCAGATGTTCCGTCGATAGCTCAGTTGGTAGAGCGGAGGACTGTAGAGTGGCAGCTATCCTTAGGTCGCTGGTTCGAATCCGGCTCGACGGATTGTTTTTGCAAATATGTGACAATTCACATTTCTGTTGGTGAAGTGGCTGTCGATAGCTCAGTTGGTAGAGGGGAGGACTCTAGAGTGACAGCTATCCCTCGGTCGCTGGTTTGAATCCGGCTCGACGGATTGTTTTTGCAAATTTGTGACAATTCACATTTCTGTTGGTGAAGGGGCTGCCGATAGTTCAGTTGGTAGAGCGGAGGACTGTAGAGTGGCAGCTATCCTTAGGTCGCTGGTTCGAATCCGGCTCGACGAATTGTTTTTGCAAATTTGTGACAATTCACATTTCTGTTATTGAAGTGGCTGCGGGTGTTACCAGATGTTCCGTCGATAGCTCAGTTGGTAGAGCGGAGGACTGTAGAGTGGCAGCTATCCTTAGGTCGCTGGTTCGAATCCGGCTCGACGGATTGTTTTTGCAAATTTGTGACAATTCACATTTCTGTTGGTGAAGTGGCTGTCGATAGCTCAGTTGGTAGAGGGGAGGACTCTAGAGTGACAGCTATCCCTCGGTCGCTGGTTTGAATCCGGCTCGACGGATTGTTTTTGCAAATTTGTGACAATTCACATTTCTGTTGGTGAAGGGGCTGCCGATAGCTCAGTTGGTAGAGCGGAGGACTGTAGAGTGGCAGCTATCCTTAGGTCGCTGGTTTGAATCCGGCTCGACGGATTGTTTTTGCAAATTTGTGACAATTCACATTTCTGTTGGTGAAGGGGCTGCCGATAGCTCAGTTGGTAGAGCGGAGGACTGTAGAGTGGCAGCTATCCTTAGGTCGCTGGTTCGAATCCGGCTCGACGGATTGTTTTTGCAAATTTGTGACAATTCACATTTCTGTTGGTGAAGGGGCTGTCGATAGCTCAGTTGGTAGAGCGGAGGACTGTAGAGTGGCAGCTATCCTTAGGTCGCTGGTTCGAATCCGGCTCGACGGATTGTTTTTGCTAATTTGTGACAATTCACATTTCTGTTATTGAAGTGGCTGCGGGTGTTACCAGATGTTCCGTCGATAGCTCAGTTGGTAGAGCGGAGGACTGTAGAGTGGCAGCTATCCTTAGGTCGCTGGTTCGAATCCGGCTCGACGGATTGTTATTGCAAATTTGTGACAATTCACATTTCTGTTGGTGAAGTGGCTGTCGATAGCTCAGTTGGTAGAGGGGAGGACTCTAGAGTGACAGCTATCCCTCGGTCGCTGGTTTGAATCCGGCTCGACGGATTGTTTTTGCAAATTTGTGACAATTCACATTTCTGTTGGTGAAGGGGCTGCCGATAGCTCAGTTGGTAGAGCGGAGGACTGTAGAGTGGCAGCTATCCTTAGGTCGCTGGTTTGAATCCGGCTCGACGGATTGTTTTTGCAAATTTGTGACAATTCACATTTCTGTTGGTGAAGGGGCTGCCGATAGCTCAGTTGGTAGAGCGGAGGACTGTAGAGTGGCAGCTATCCTTAGGTCGCTGGTTCGAATCCGGCTCGACGGATTGTTTTTGCAAATTTGTGACAATTCACATTTCTGTTGGTGAAGGGGCTGTCGATAGCTCAGTTGGTAGAGCGGAGGACTGTAGAGTGGCAGCTATCCTTAGGTCGCTGGTTCGAATCCGGCTCGACGGATTGTTTTTGCTAATTTGTGACAATTCACATTTCTGTTGGTGAAGTGGCTGTCGATAGCTCAGTTGGTAGAGGGGAGGACTCTAGAGTGACAGCTATCCCTCGGTCGCTGGTTTGAATCCGGCTCGACGGATTGTTTTTGCAAATTTGTGACAATTCACATTTCTGTTGGTGAAGGGGCTGCCGATAGCTCAGTTGGTAGAGCGGAGGACTGTAGAGTGGCAGCTATCCTTAGGTCGCTGGTTTGAATCCGGCTCGACGGATTGTTTTTGCAAATTTGTGACAATTCACATTTCTGTTGGTGAAGGGGCTGTCGATAGCTCAGTTGGTAGAGCGGAGGACTGTAGAGTGGCAGCTATCCTTAGGTCGCTGGTTCGAATCCGGCTCGACGGATTGTTTTTGCAAATTTGTGACAATTCACATTTCTGTTGGTGAAGGGGCTGTCGATAGCTCAGTTGGTAGAGCGGAGGACTGTAGAGTGGCAGCTATCCTTAGGTCGCTGGTTCGAATCCGGCTCGACGGACTGTTTTGCTAATTTGTGACAATTCACATTTCTGTTGGTGAAGTGGCTGTCGATAGCTCAGTTGGTAGAGGGGAGGACTCTAGAGTGACAGCTATCCCTCGGTCGCTGGTTTGAATCCGGCTCGACGGATTGTTTTTGCAAATTTGTGACAATTCACATTTCTGTTGGTGAAGGGGCTGCCGATAGCTCAGTTGGTAGAGCGGAGGACTGTAGAGTGGCAGCTATCCTTAGGTCGCTGGTTCGAATCCGGCTCGACGGATTGTTTTTGCAAATTTGTGACAATTCACATTTCTGTTGGTGAAGGGGCTGTCGATAGCTCAGTTGGTAGAGCGGAGGACTGTAGAGTGGCAGCTATCCTTAGGTCGCTGGTTCGAATCCGGCTCGACGGATTGTTTTTGCTAATTTGTGACAATTCACACTTCTGTTGGTGAAGTGGCTGTCGATAGCTCAGTTGGTAGAGGGGAGGACTCTAGAGTGACAGCTATCCCTCGGTCGCTGGTTTGAATCCGGCTCGACGGATTGTTTTTGCAAATTTGTGACAATTCACATTTCTGTTGGTGAAGGGGCTGCCGATAGCTCAGTTGGTAGAGCGGAGGACTGTAGAGTGGCAGCTATCCTTAGGTCGCTGGTTTGAATCCGGCTCGACGGATTGTTTTTGCAAATTTGTGACAATTCACATTTCTGTTGGTGAAGGGGCTGTCGATAGCTCAGTTGGTAGAGCGGAGGACTGTAGAGTGGCAGCTATCCTCAGGTCGCTGGTTCGAATCCGGCTCGACGAATTGTTTTTGCAAATTTGTGACAATTCACATTTCTGTTATTGAAGTGGCTGTCGATAGCTGAGTTGGTAGAGGGGAGGACTCTAGAGTATCAGCTATCCCTCGGTCGCTGGTTTGAATCCGGCTCGACGGATTGTTTTTGCAAATTTGTGACAATTCACATTTCTGTTGGTGAAGGGGCTGCCGATAGCTAAGTTGGTAGAGGGGAGGACTCTAGAGTGACAGCTATTCCTCGGTCGCTGGTTCGAATCCGGCTCGACGGAATGTTTTTGCAAATTTGTGACAATTCACATTTCTGTTGGTGAAGTGACTGTCGATAGCTCAGTTGGTAGAGCGGAGGACTGTAGAGTGGCAGCTATCCCTCGGTCGCTGGTTTGAATCCGGCTCGACGGATTGTTTTTGCAAATTTGTGACAATTCACATTTCTGTTGGTGAAGGGGCTGCCGATAGCTCAGTTGGTAGAGCGGAGGACTGTAGAGTGGCAGCTATCCTTAGGTCGCTGGTTCGAATCCGGCTCGACGGATTGTTTTTGCAAATTTGTGACAATTCACATTTCTGTTATTGAAGTGGCTGCGGGTGTGACCAGATGTTCCGTCGATAGCTCTGTTGGTAGAGCGGAGGACTGTAGAGTGGCAGCTATCCTTAGGTCGCTGGTTCGAATCCGGCTCGACGGATTGTTTTTGCAAATTTGTGACAATTCACATTTCTGTTATTGAAGTGGCTGCGGGTGTTACCAGATGTTCCGTCGATAGCTCAGTTGGTAGAGCGGAGGACTGTAGAGTGGCAGCTATCCTTAGGTCGCTGGTTCGAATCCGGCTCGACGGATTGTTTTTGCAAATTTGTGACAATTCACATTTCTGTTGGTGAAGTGGCTGTCGATAGCTCAGTTGGTAGAGCGGAGGACTGTAGAGTGGCAGCTATCCTTAGGTCGCTGGTTCGAATCCGGCTCGACGGATTGTTTTTGCAAATTTGTGACAATTCACATTTCTGTTGGTGAAGTGGCTGTCGATAGCTCAGTTGGTAGAGGGGAGGACTCTAGAGTGACAGCTATTCCTCGGTCGCTGGTTTGAATCCGGCTCGACGGATTGTTTTTGCAAATTTGTGACAATTCACATTTCTGTTGGTGAAGGGGCTGCCGATAGCTCAGTTGGTAGAGCGGAGGACTGTAGAGTGGCAGCTATCCTTAGGTCGCTGGTTCGAATCCGGCTCGACGGATTGTTTTTGCAAATTTGTGACAATTCACATTTCTGTTATTGAAGTGGCTGCGGGTGTTACCAGATGTTCCGTCGATAGCTCAGTTGGTAGAGCGGAGGACTGTAGAGTGGCAGCTATCCTTAGGTCGCTGGTTCGAATCCGGCTCGACGGATTGTTTTTGCAAATTTGTGACAATTCACATTTCTGTTGGTGAAGTGGCTGTCGATAGCTCAGTTGGTAGAGGGGAGGACTCTAGAGTGACAGCTATCCCTCGGTCGCTGGTTTGAATCCGGCTCGACGGATTGTTTTTGCAAATTTGTGACAATTCACATTTCTGTTGGTGAAGTGGCTGTCGATAGCTCAGTTGGTAGAGGGGAGGACTCTAGAGTGACAGCTATTCCTCGGTCGCTGGTTTGAATCCGGCTCGACGGATTGTTTTTGCAAATTTGTGACAATTCACATTTCTGTTGGTGAAGGGGCTGCCGATAGCTCAGTTGGTAGAGCGGAGGACTGTAGAGTGGCAGCTATCCTTAGGTCGCTGGTTCGAATCCGGCTCGACGGATTGTTTTTGCAAATTTGTGACAATTCACATTTCTGTTATTGAAGTGGCTGCGGGTGTTACCAGATGTTCTGTCGATAGCTCAGTTGGTAGAGCGGAGGACTGTAGAGTGGCAGCTATCCTTAGGTCGCTGGTTCGAATCCGGCTCGACGGATTGTTTTTGCAAATATGTGACAATTCACATTTCTGTTATTGAAGTGGCTGCGGGTGTTACCAGATGTTCCGTCGATAGCTCAGTTGGTAGAGCGGAGGACTGTAGAGTGACAGCTATCCTTAGGTCGCTGGTTTGAATCCGGCTCGACGGATTGTTTTTGCAAATTTGTTACAATTCACATTTCTGTTGGTGAAGGGGCTGCCGACAGCTCAGTTGGTAGAGCGGAGGACTGTAGAGTGGCAGCTATCCTTAGGTCGCTGGTTCGAATCCGGCTCGACGAATTGTTTTTGCAAATTTGTGACAATACACATTTCTGTTATTGAAGTGGCTGCGGATGTTACCAGATGTTCCGTCGATAGCTCAGTTGGTAGAGCGGAGGACTGTAGAGTGGCAGCTATCCTTAGGTCGCTGGTTTGAATCCGGCTCGACGGATTGTTTTTGCAAATTTGTGACAATTCACATTTCTGTTGGTGAAGGGGCTGTCGATAGCTCAGTTGGTAGAGCGGAGGACTGTAGAGTGGCAGCTATCCTTAGGTCGCTGGTTCGAATCCGGCTCGACGGATTGTTTTTGCAAATTTGTGACAATTCACATTTCTGTTATTGAAGTGGCTGCGGGTGTTACCAGATGTTCCGTCGATAGATCAGTTGGTAGAAGGGAGGACTCTAGAGTGACAGCTATCCCTCGGTCGCTGGTTTGAATCCGGCTCGACGGATTGTTTTTGCAAATTTGTGACAATTCACATTTCTATTGGTGAAGGGGCTGCCGATAGCTCAGTTGGTAGAGCGGAGGACTGTAGAGTGGCAGCTATCCTTAGGTCGCTGGTTTGAATCCGGCTCGACGGATTGTTTTTGCAAATTTGTGACAATTCACATTTCTGTTATTGAAGTGGCTGCGGGTGTTACCAGATGTTCCGTCGATAGCTCAGTTGGTAGAGCGGAGGACTGTAGAGTGGCAGCTATCCTTAGGTCGCTGGTTCGAATCCGGCTCGACGGATTGTTTTTGCAAATATGTGACAATTCACATTTCTGTAATTGAAGTGGCTGCGGGTGTTACCAGATGTTCCGTCGATAGCTCAGTTGGTAGAGCGGAGGACTGTAGAGTGGCAGCTATCCTTAGGTCGCTGGTTCGAATCCGGCTCGACGGATTGTTTTTGCAAATTTGTGACAATTCACATTTCTGTTGGTGAAGGGGCTGCCGACAGCTCAGTTGGTAGAGCGGAGGACTGTAGAGTGGCAGCTATCCTTAGGTCGCTGGTTCGAATCCGGCTCGACGGATTGTTTTTGCAAATTTGTGACAATTCACATTTCTGTTATTGAAGTGGCTGCGGGTGTGACCAGATGTTCCGTCGATAGCTCTGTTGGTAGAGCGGAGGACTGTAGAGTGGCAGCTATCCTTAGGTCGCTGGTTCGAATCCGGCTCGACGGATTGTTTTTGCAAATTTGTGACAATTCACATTTCTGTTATTGAAGTGGCTGCGGGTGTTACCAGATGTTCCGTCGATAGTTCAGTTGGTAGAGCGGAGGATTGTAGAGTGGCAGCTATCCTTAGGTCGCTGGTTCGAATCCGGCTCGACGGATTGTTTTTGCAAATTTGTGACAATTCACATTTCTGTTGGTGAAGTGGCTGTCGATAGCTCAGTTGGTAGAGCGGAGGACTGTAGAGTGGCAGCTATCCTTAGGTCGCTGGTTCGAATCCGGCTCGACGGATTGTTTTTGCAAATTTGTGACAATTCACATTTCTGTTGGTGAAGTGGCTGTCGATAGCTCAGTTGGTAGAGGGGAGGACTCTAGAGTGACAGCTATTCCTCGGTCGCTGGTTTGAATCCGGCTCGACGGATTGTTTTTGCAAATTTGTGACAATTCACATTTCTGTTGGTGAAGGGGCTGCCGATAGCTCAGTTGGTAGAGCGGAGGACTGTAGAGTGGCAGCTATCCTTAGGTCGCTGGTTCGAATCCGGCTCGACGGATTGTTTTTGCAAATTTGTGACAATTCACATTTCTGTTATTGAAGTGGCTGCGGGTGTTACCAGATGTTCCGTCGATAGCTCAGTTGGTAGAGCGGAGGACTGTAGAGTGGCAGCTATCCTTAGGTCGCTGGTTCGAATCCGGCTCGACGGATTGTTTTTGCAAATATGTGACAATTCACATTTCTGTTGGTGAAGTGGCTGTCGATAGCTCAGTTGGTAGAGGGGAGGACTCTAGAGTGACAGCTATCCCTCGGTCGCTGGTTTGAATCCGGCTCGACGGATTGTTTTTGCAAATTTGTGACAATTCACATTTCTGTTGGTGAAGGGGCTGCCGATAGTTCAGTTGGTAGAGCGGAGGACTGTAGAGTGGCAGCTATCCTTAGGTCGCTGGTTCGAATCCGGCTCGACGAATTGTTTTTGCAAATTTGTGACAATTCACATTTCTGTTATTGAAGTGGCTGCGGGTGTTACCAGATGTTCCGTCGATAGCTCAGTTGGTAGAGCGGAGGACTGTAGAGTGGCAGCTATCCTTAGGTCGCTGGTTCGAATCCGGCTCGACGGATTGTTTTTGCAAATTTGTGACAATTCACATTTCTGTTGGTGAAGTGGCTGTCGATAGCTCAGTTGGTAGAGGGGAGGACTCTAGAGTGACAGCTATCCCTCGGTCGCTGGTTTGAATCCGGCTCGACGGATTGTTTTTGCAAATTTGTGACAATTCACATTTCTGTTGGTGAAGGGGCTGCCGATAGCTCAGTTGGTAGAGCGGAGGACTGTAGAGTGGCAGCTATCCTTAGGTCGCTGGTTTGAATCCGGCTCGACGGATTGTTTTTGCAAATTTGTGACAATTCACATTTCTGTTGGTGAAGGGGCTGCCGATAGCTCAGTTGGTAGAGCGGAGGACTGTAGAGTGGCAGCTATCCTTAGGTCGCTGGTTCGAATCCGGCTCGACGGATTGTTTTTGCAAATTTGTGACAATTCACATTTCTGTTGGTGAAGGGGCTGTCGATAGCTCAGTTGGTAGAGCGGAGGACTGTAGAGTGGCAGCTATCCTTAGGTCGCTGGTTCGAATCCGGCTCGACGGATTGTTTTTGCTAATTTGTGACAATTCACATTTCTGTTATTGAAGTGGCTGCGGGTGTTACCAGATGTTCCGTCGATAGCTCAGTTGGTAGAGCGGAGGACTGTAGAGTGGCAGCTATCCTTAGGTCGCTGGTTCGAATCCGGCTCGACGGATTGTTTTTGCAAATTTGTGACAATTCACATTTCTGTTGGTGAAGTGGCTGTCGATAGCTCAGTTGGTAGAGCGGAGGACTGTAGAGTGGCAGCTATCCTTAGGTCGCTGGTTCGAATCCGGCTCGACGGATTTTTTGCAAATTTGTGACAATTCACATTTCTGTTGGTGAAGTGGCTGTCGATAGCTCAGTTGGTAGAGGGGAGGACTCTAGAGTGACAGCTATTCCTCGGTCGCTGGTTTGAATCCGGCCCGACGGATTGTTTTTGCAAATTTGTGACAATTCACATTTCTGTTGGTGAAGGGGCTGTCGATAGCTCAGTTGGTAGAGCGGAGGACTGTAGAGTGGCAGCTATCCTTAGGTCGCTGGTTCGAATCCGGCTCGACGGATTGTTTTTGCAAATTTGTGACAATTCACATTTCCGTTATTGAAGTGGCTGCGGGTGTTACCAGATGTTCCGTCGATAGATCAGTTGGTAGAAGGGAGGACTCTAGAGTGACAGCTATCCCTCGGTCGCTGGTTTGAATCCGGCTCGACGGATTGTTTTTGCAAATTTGTGACAATTCACATTTCTATTGGTGAAGGGGCTGCCGATAGCTCAGTTGGTAGAGCGGAGGACTGTAGAGTGGCAGCTATCCTTAGGTCGCTGGTTTGAATCCGGCTCGACGGATTGTTTTTGCAAATTTGTGACAATTCACATTTCTGTTATTGAAGTGGCTGCGGGTGTTACCAGATGTTCCGTCGATAGCTCAGTTGGTAGAGCGGAGGACTGTAGAGTGGCAGCTATCCTTAGGTCGCTGGTTCGAATCCGGCTCGACGGATTGTTTTTGCAAATATGTGACAATTCACATTTCTGTAATTGAAGTGGCTGCGGGTGTTACCAGATGTTCCGTCGATAGCTCAGTTGGTAGAGCGGAGGACTGTAGAGTGGCAGCTATCCTTAGGTCGCTGGTTCGAATCCGGCTCGACGGATTGTTTTTGCAAATTTGTGACAATTCACATTTCTGTTGGTGAAGGGGCTGCCGATAGCTCAGTTGGTAGAGCGGAGGACTGTAGAGTGGCAGCTATCCTTAGGTCGCTGGTTCGAATCCGGCTCGACGGATTGTTTTTGCAAATTTGTGACAATTCACATTTCTGTTATTGAAGTGGCTGCGGGTGTGACCAGATGTTCCGTCGATAGCTCTGTTGGTAGAGCGGAGGACTGTAGAGTGGCAGCTATCCTTAGGTCGCTGGTTCGAATCCGGCTCGACGGATTGTTTTTGCAAATTTGTGACAATTCACATTTCTGTTATTGAAGTGGCTGCGGGTGTTACCAGATGTTCCGTCGATAGTTCAGTTGGTAGAGCGGAGGATTGTAGAGTGGCAGCTATCCTTAGGTCGCTGGTTCGAATCCGGCTCGACGGATTGTTTTTGCAAATTTGTGACAATTCACATTTCTGTTGGTGAAGTGGCTGTCGATAGCTCAGTTGGTAGAGCGGAGGACTGTAGAGTGGCAGCTATCCTTAGGTCGCTGGTTCGAATCCGGCTCGACGGATTGTTTTTGCAAATTTGTGACAATTCACATTTCTGTTGGTGAAGTGGCTGTCGATAGCTCAGTTGGTAGAGGGGAGGACTCTAGAGTGACAGCTATTCCTCGGTCGCTGGTTTGAATCCGGCTCGACGGATTGTTTTTGCAAATTTGTGACAATTCACATTTCTGTTGGTGAAGGGGCTGCCGATAGCTCAGTTGGTAGAGCGGAGGACTGTAGAGTGGCAGCTATCCTTAGGTCGCTGGTTCGAATCCGGCTCGACGGATTGTTTTTGCAAATTTGTGACAATTCACATTTCTGTTATTGAAGTGGCTGCGGGTGTTACCAGATGTTCCGTCGATAGCTCAGTTGGTAGAGCGGAGGACTGTAGAGTGGCAGCTATCCTTAGGTCGCTGGTTCGAATCCGGCTCGACGGATTGTTTTTGCAAATATGTGACAATTCACATTTCTGTTGGTGAAGTGGCTGTCGATAGCTCAGTTGGTAGAGGGGAGGACTCTAGAGTGACAGCTATCCCTCGGTCGCTGGTTTGAATCCGGCTCGACGGATTGTTTTTGCAAATTTGTGACAATTCACATTTCTGTTGGTGAAGGGGCTGCCGATAGTTCAGTTGGTAGAGCGGAGGACTGTAGAGTGGCAGCTATCCTTAGGTCGCTGGTTCGAATCCGGCTCGACGAATTGTTTTTGCAAATTTGTGACAATTCACATTTCTGTTATTGAAGTGGCTGCGGGTGTTACCAGATGTTCCGTCGATAGCTCAGTTGGTAGAGCGGAGGACTGTAGAGTGGCAGCTATCCTTAGGTCGCTGGTTCGAATCCGGCTCGACGGATTGTTTTTGCAAATTTGTGACAATTCACATTTCTGTTGGTGAAGTGGCTGTCGATAGCTCAGTTGGTAGAGGGGAGGACTCTAGAGTGACAGCTATCCCTCGGTCGCTGGTTTGAATCCGGCTCGACGGATTGTTTTTGCAAATTTGTGACAATTCACATTTCTGTTGGTGAAGGGGCTGCCGATAGCTCAGTTGGTAGAGCGGAGGACTGTAGAGTGGCAGCTATCCTTAGGTCGCTGGTTTGAATCCGGCTCGACGGATTGTTTTTGCAAATTTGTGACAATTCACATTTCTGTTGGTGAAGGGGCTGCCGATAGCTCAGTTGGTAGAGCGGAGGACTGTAGAGTGGCAGCTATCCTTAGGTCGCTGGTTCGAATCCGGCTCGACGGATTGTTTTTGCAAATTTGTGACAATTCACATTTCTGTTGGTGAAGGGGCTGTCGATAGCTCAGTTGGTAGAGCGGAGGACTGTAGAGTGGCAGCTATCCTTAGGTCGCTGGTTCGAATCCGGCTCGACGGATTGTTTTTGCTAATTTGTGACAATTCACATTTCTGTTATTGAAGTGGCTGCGGGTGTTACCAGATGTTCCGTCGATAGCTCAGTTGGTAGAGCGGAGGACTGTAGAGTGGCAGCTATCCTTAGGTCGCTGGTTCGAATCCGGCTCGACGGATTGTTTTTGCAAATTTGTGACAATTCACATTTCTGTTGGTGAAGTGGCTGTCGATAGCTCAGTTGGTAGAGCGGAGGACTGTAGAGTGGCAGCTATCCTTAGGTCGCTGGTTCGAATCCGGCTCGACGGATTTTTTGCAAATTTGTGACAATTCACATTTCTGTTGGTGAAGTGGCTGTCGATAGCTCAGTTGGTAGAGGGGAGGACTCTAGAGTGACAGCTATTCCTCGGTCGCTGGTTTGAATCCGGCCCGACGGATTGTTTTTGCAAATTTGTGACAATTCACATTTCTGTTGGTGAAGGGGCTGCCGATAGCTCAGTTGGTAGAGCGGAGGACTGTAGAGTGGCAGCTATCCTTAGGTCGCTGGTTCGAATCCGGCTCGACGGATTGTTTTTGCAAATTTGTGACAATTCACATTTCTGTTATTGAAGTGGCTGCGGGTGTGACCAGATGTTCCGTCGATAGCTCTGTTGGTAGAGCGGAGGATTGTAGAGTGGCAGCTATCCTTAGGTCGCTGGTTCGAATCCGGCTCGACGGATTGTTTTTGCAAATTTGTGACAATTCACATTTCTGTTGGTGAAGTGGCTGTCGATAGCTCAGTTGGTAGAGCGGAGGACTGTAGAGTGGCAGCTATCCTTAGGTCGCTGGTTCGAATCCGGCTCGACGGATTTTTTGCAAATTTGTGACAATTCACATTTCTGTTGGTGAAGTGGCTGTCGATAGCTCAGTTGGTAGAGGGGAGGACTCTAGAGTGACAGCTATTCCTCGGTCGCTGGTTTGAATCCGGCCCGACGGATTGTTTTTGCAAATTTGTGACAATTCACATTTCTGTTGGTGAAGGGGCTGCCGATAGCTCAGTTGGTAGAGCGGAGGACTGTAGAGTGGCAGCTATCCTTAGGTCGCTGGTTCGAATCCGGCTCGA
The DNA here is from genome assembly GCA_963978905.1 of Trichostrongylus colubriformis. Lineage (NCBI taxonomy): Eukaryota > Metazoa > Nematoda > Chromadorea > Rhabditida > Trichostrongylidae > Trichostrongylus > Trichostrongylus colubriformis. The sequence goes on from OZ022258.1 coordinate 30,307,656, forward strand.
CGGATTGTTTTTGCAAATTTGTGGCAATTCACATTTCTGTTATTGAAGTGGCTGCGGGTGTGACCAGATGTTCCGTCGATAGCTCTGTTGGTAGAGCGGAGGATTGTAGAGTGGCAGCTATCCTTAGGTCGCTGGTTCGAATCCGGCTCGACGGATTGTTTTTGCAAATTTGTGACAATTCACATTTCTGTTGGTGAAGTGGCTGTCGATAGCTCAGTTGGTAGAGCGGAGGACTGTAGAGTGGCAGCTATCCTTAGGTCGCTGGTTTGAATCCGGCTCGACGGATTGTTTTTGCAAATTTGTGACAATTCACATTTCTGTTGGTGAAGGGGGCTGCCGATAGCTCAGTTGGTAGAGCGGAGGACTGTAGAGTGGCAGCTATCCTTAGGTCGCTGGTTTGAATCCGGCTCGACGGATTGTTTTTGCAAATTTGTGACAATTCACATTTCTGTTGGTGAAGGGGCTGCCGATAGCTCAGTTGGTAGAGCGGAGGACTGTAGAGTGGCAGCTATCCTTAGGTCGCTGGTTCGAATCCGGCTCGACGGATTGTTATTGCAAATTTGTGACAATTCACATTTCTGTTGGTGAAGTGGCTGTCGATAGCTCAGTTGGTAGAGGGGAGGACTCTAGAGTGACAGCTATCCCTCGGTCGCTGGTTTGAATCCGGCTCGACGGATTGTTTTTGCAAATTTGTGACAATTCACATTTCTGTTGGTGAAGGGGCTGCCGATAGCTCAGTTGGTAGAGCGGAGGACTGTAGAGTGGCAGCTATCCTTAGGTCGCTGGTTTGAATCCGGCTCGACGGATTGTTTTTGCAAATTTGTGACAATTCACATTTCTGTTGGTGAAGGGGCTGCCGATAGCTCAGTTGGTAGAGCGGAGGACTGTAGAGTGGCAGCTATCCTTAGGTCGCTGGTTCGAATCCGGCTCGACGGATTGTTTTTGCAAATTTGTGACAATTCACATTTCTGTTGGTGAAGGGGCTGTCGATAGCTCAGTTGGTAGAGCGGAGGACTGTAGAGTGGCAGCTATCCTTAGGTCGCTGGTTCGAATCCGGCTCGACGGATTGTTTTTGCTAATTTGTGACAATTCACATTTCTGTTGGTGAAGTGGCTGTCGATAGCTCAGTTGGTAGAGGGGAGGACTCTAGAGTGACAGCTATCCCTCGGTCGCTGGTTTGAATCCGGCTCGACGGATTGTTTTTGCAAATTTGTGACAATTCACATTTCTCTTGGTGAAGGGGCTGCCGATAGCTCAGTTGGTAGAGCGGAGGACTGTAGAGTGGCAGCTATCCTTAGGTCGCTGGTTTGAATCCGGCTCGACGGATTGTTTTTGCAAATTTGTGACAATTCACATTTCTGTTGGTGAAGGGGCTGTCGATAGCTCAGTTGGTAGAGCGGAGGACTGTAGAGTGGCAGCTATCCTTAGGTCGCTGGTTCGAATCCGGCTCGACGGATTGTTTTTGCAAATTTGTGACAATTCACATTTCTGTTGGTGAAGGGGCTGTCGATAGCTCAGTTGGTAGAGCGGAGGACTGTAGAGTGGCAGCTATCCTTAGGTCGCTGGTTCGAATCCGGCTCGACGGATTGTTTTTGCTAATTTGTGACAATTCACATTTCTGTTGGTGAAGTGGCTGTCGATAGCTCAGTTGGTAGAGGGGAGGACTCTAGAGTGACAGCTATCCCTCGGTCGCTGGTTTGAATCCGGCTCGACGGATTGTTTTTGCAAATTTGTGACAATTCACATTTCTGTTGGTGAAGGGGCTGCCGATAGCTCAGTTGGTAGAGCGGAGGACTGTAGAGTGGCAGCTATCCTTAGGTCGCTGGTTCGAATCCGGCTCGACGGATTGTTTTTGCAAATTTGTGACAATTCACATTTCTGTTGGTGAAGGGGCTGTCGATAGCTCAGTTGGTAGAGCGGAGGACTGTAGAGTGGCAGCTATCCTTAGGTCGCTGGTTCGAATCCGGCTCGACGGATTGTTTTTGCTAATTTGTGACAATTCACACTTCTGTTGGTGAAGTGGCTGTCGATAGCTCAGTTGGTAGAGGGGAGGACTCTAGAGTGACAGCTATCCCTCGGTCGCTGGTTTGAATCCGGCTCGACGGATTGTTTTTGCAAATTTGTGACAATTCACATTTCTGTTGGTGAAGGGGCTGCCGATAGCTCAGTTGGTAGAGCGGAGGACTGTAGAGTGGCAGCTATCCTTAGGTCGCTGGTTTGAATCCGGCTCGACGGATTGTTTTTGCAAATTTGTGACAATTCACATTTCTGTTGGTGAAGGGGCTGTCGATAGCTCAGTTGGTAGAGCGGAGGACTGTAGAGTGGCAGCTATCCTCAGGTCGCTGGTTCGAATCCGGCTCGACGAATTGTTTTTGCAAATTTGTGACAATTCACATTTCTGTTATTGAAGTGGCTGCGGGTGTTACCAGATGTTCCGTCGATAGCTCAGTTGGTAGAGCGGAGGACTGTAGAGTGGCAGCTATCCTTAGGTCGCTGGTTCGAATCCGGCTCGACGGATTGTTTTTGCAAATTTGTGACAATTCACATTTCTGTTGGTGAAGGGGCTGTCGATAGCTCAGTTGGTAGAGCGGAGGACTGTAGAGTGGCAGCTATCCTTAGGTCGCTGGTTCGAATCCGGCTCGACGGATTGTTTTTGCTAATTTGTGACAATTCACATTTCTGTTGGTGAAGTGGCTGTCGATAGCTCAGTTGGTAGAGGGGAGGACTCTAGAGTGACAGCTATCCCTCGGTCGCTGGTTTGAATCCGGCTCGACGGATTGTTTTTGCAAATTTGTGACAATTCACATTTCTGTTGGTGAAGGGGCTGCCGATAGCTCAGTTGGTAGAGCGGAGGACTGTAGAGTGGCAGCTATCCTTAGGTCGCTGGTTTGAATCCGGCTCGACGGATTGTTTTTGCAAATTTGTGACAATTCACTTTCTGTTGGTGAAGGGGCTGTCGATAGCTCAGTTGGTAGAGCGGAGGACTGTAGAGTGGCAGCTATCCTTAGGTCGCTGGTTCGAATCCGGCTCGACGGATTGTTTTTGCAAATTTGTGACAATTCACATTTCTGTTGGTGAAGGGGCTGTCGATAGCTCAGTTGGTAGAGCGGAGGACTGTAGAGTGGCAGCTATCCTTAGGTCGCTGGTTCGAATCCGGCTCGACGGATTGTTTTTGCTAATTTGTGACAATTCACATTTCTGTTGGTGAAGTGGCTGTCGATAGCTCAGTTGGTAGAGGGGAGGACTCTAGAGTGACAGCTATCCCTCGGTCGCTGGTTTGAATCCGGCTCGACGGATTGTTTTTGCAAATTTGTGACAATTCACATTTCTGTTGGTGAAGGGGCTGCCGATAGCTCAGTTGGTAGAGCGGAGGACTGTAGAGTGGCAGCTATCCTTAGGTCGCTGGTTCGAATCCGGCTCGACGGATTGTTTTTGCAAATTTGTGACAATTCACATTTCTGTTGGTGAAGGGGCTGTCGATAGCTCAGTTGGTAGAGCGGAGGACTGTAGAGTGGCAGCTATCCTTAGGTCGCTGGTTCGAATCCGGCTCGACGGATTGTTTTTGCTAATTTGTGACAATTCACATTTCTGTTGGTGAAGTGGCTGTCGATAGCTCAGTTGGTAGAGGGGAGGACTCTAGAGTGACAGGTATCCCTCGGTCGCTGGTTTGAATCCGGCTCGACGGATTGTTTTTGCAAATTTGTGACAATTCACATTTCTGTTGGTGAAGGGGCTGCCGATAGCTCAGTTGGTAGAGCGGAGGACTGTAGAGTGGCAGCTATCCTTAGGTCGCTGGTTTGAATCCGGCTCGACGGATTGTTTTTGCAAATTTGTGACAATTCACATTTCTGTTGGTGAAGGGGCTGTCGATAGCTCAGTTGGTAGAGCGGAGGACTGTAGAGTGGCAGCTATCCTCAGGTCGCTGGTTCGAATCCGGCTCGACGAATTGTTTTTGCAAATTTGGGACAATTCACATTTCTGTTATTTAAGTGGCTGCGGGTGTTACCAGATGTTCCGTCGATAGCTCAGTTGGTAGAGCGGAGGACTGTAGAGTGGCAGCTATCCTTAGGTCGCTGGTTCGAATCCGGCTCGACGGATTGTTTTTGCTAATTTGTGACAATTCACATTTCTGTTGGTGAAGTGGCTGTCGATAGCTCAGTTGGTAGAGGGGAGGACTCTAGAGTGACAGCTATCCCTCGGTCGCTGGTTTGAATCCGGCTCGACGGATTGTTTTTGCAAATTTGTGACAATTCACATTTCTGTTGGTGAAGGGGCTGCCGATAGCTCAGTTGGTAGAGCGGAGGACTGTAGAGTGGCAGCTATCCTTAGGTCGCTGGTTTGAATCCGGCTCGACGGATTGTTTTTGCAAATTTGTGACAATTCACATTTCTGTTGGTGAAGGGGCTGTCGATAGCTCAGTTGGTAGAGCGGAGGACTGTAGAGTGGCAGCTATCCTTAGGTCGCTGGTTCGAATCCGGCTCGACGGATTGTTTTTGCTAATTTGTGACAATTCACATTTCTGTTGGTGAAGTGGCTGTCGATAGCTCAGTTGGTAGAGGGGAGGACTCTAGAGTGACAGCTATCCCTCGGTCGCTGGTTTGAATCCGGCTCGACGGATTGTTTTTGCAAATTTGTGACAATTCACATTTCTGTTGGTGAAGGGGCTGCCGATAGCTCAGTTGGTAGAGCGGAGGACTGTAGAGTGGCAGCTATCCTTAGGTCGCTGGTTTGAATCCGGCTCGACGGATTGTTTTTGCAAATTTGTGACAATTCACATTTCTGTTGGTGAAGGGGCTGTCGATAGCTCAGTTGGTAGAGCGGAGGACTGTAGAGTGGCAGCTATCCTTAGGTCGCTGGTTCGAATCCGGCTCGACGGATTGTTTTTGCAAATTTGTGACAATTCACATTTCTGTTGGTGAAGGGGCTGTCGATAGCTCAGTTGGTAGAGCGGAGGACTGTAGAGTGGCAGCTATCCTTAGGTCGCTGGTTCGAATCCGGCTCGACGGATTGTTTTTGCTAATTTGTGACAATTCACATTTCTGTTGGTGAAGTGGCTGTCGATAGCTCAGTTGGTAGAGGGGAGGACTCTAGAGTGACAGCTATCCCTCGGTCGCTGGTTTGAATCCGGCTCGACGGATTGTTTTTGCAAATTTGTGACAATTCACATTTCTGTTGGTGAAGGGGCTGCCGATAGCTCAGTTGGTAGAGCGGAGGACTGTAGAGTGGCAGCTATCCTTAGGTCGCTGGTTCGAATCCGGCTCGACGGATTGTTTTTGCAAATTTGTGACAATTCACATTTCTGTTGGTGAAGGGGCTGTCGATAGCTCAGTTGGTAGAGCGGAGGACTGTAGAGTGGCAGCTATCCTTAGGTCGCTGGTTCGAATCCGGCTCGACGGATTGTTTTTGCTAATTTGTGACAATTCACATTTCTGTTGGTGAAGTGGCTGTCGATAGCTCAGTTGGTAGAGGGGAGGACTCTAGAGTGACAGCTATCCCTCGGTCGCTGGTTTGAATCCGGCTCGACGGATTGTTTTTGCAAATTTGTGACAATTCACATTTCTGTTGGTGAAGGGGCTGCCGATAGCTCAGTTGGAGAGCGGAGGACTGTAGAGTGGCAGCTATCCTTAGGTCGCTGGTTTGAATCCGGCTCGACGGATTGTTTTTGCAAATTTGTGACAATTCACATTTCTGTTGGTGAAGGGGCTGTCGATAGCTCAGTTGGTAGAGCGGAGGACTGTAGAGTGGCAGCTATCCTCAGGTCGCTGGTTCGAATCCGGCTCGACGAATTGTTTTTGCAAATTTGTGACAATTCACATTTCTGTTATTGAAGTGGCTGCGGGTGTGACCAGATGTTCCGTCGATAGCTCAGTTGGTAGAGCGGAGGACTGTAGAGTGGCAGCTATCCTTAGGTCGCTGGTTCGAATCCGGCTCGACGGATTGTTTTTGCAAATTTGTGACAATTCACATTTCTGTTGGTGAAGTGGCTGTCGATAGCTCAGTTGGTAGAGGGGAGGACTCTAGAGTGACAGCTATCCCTCGGTCGCTGGTTTGAATCCGGCTCGACGGATTGTTTTTGCAAATTTGTGACAATTCACATTTCTGTTGGTGAAGGGGCTGCCGATAGCTCAGTTGGTAGAGCGGAGGACTGTAGAGTGGCAGCTATCCTTAGGTCGCTGGTTTGAATCCGGCTCGACGGATTGTTTTTGCAAATTTGTGACAATTCACATTTCTGTTGGTGAAGGGGCTGCCGATAGCTCAGTTGGTAGAGCGGAGGACTGTAGAGTGGCAGCTATCCTTAGGTCGCTGGTTCGAATCCGGCTCGACGGATTGTTTTTGCAAATTTGTGACAATTCACATTTCTGTTATTGAAGTGGCTGCGGGTGTTACCAGATGTTCCGTCGATAGCTCATTTGGTAGAGGGGAGGACTCTAGAGTGGCAGCTATCCTTAGGTCGCTGGTTTGAATCCGGCTCGACGGATTGTTTTTGCAAATTTGTGACAATTCACATTTCTGTTGGTGAAGGGGCTGCCGATAGCTCAGTTGGTAGAGCGGAGGACTGTAGAGTGGCAGCTATCCTTAGGTCGCTGGTTTGAATCCGGCTCGACGGATTGTTTTTGCAAATTTGTGACAATTCACATTTCTGTTGGTGAAGGGGCTGCCGATAGCTCAGTTGGTAGAGCGGAGGACTGTAGAGTGGCAGCTATCCTTAGGTCGCTGGTTCGAATCCGGCTCGACGGATTGTTTTTGCAAATTTGTGACAATTCACATTTCTGTTATTGAAGTGGCTGCGGGTGTTACCAGATGTTCCGTCGATAGCTCAGTTGGTAGAGCGGAGGACTGTAGAGTGGCAGCTATCCTTAGGTCGCTGGTTCGAATCCGGCTCGACGGATTGCTTTTGCAAATATGTGACAGTTCACATTTCTGTTGGTGAAGTGGCTGTCGATAGCTCAGTTGGTAGAGGGGAGGACTCTAGAGTGGCAGCTATCCTTAGGTCGCTGGTTTGAATCCGGCTCGACGGATTGTTTTTGCAAATTTGTGACAATTCACATTTCTGTTGGTGAAGGGGCTGCCGATAGCTCAGTTGGTAGAGCGGAGGACTGTAGAGTGGCAGCTATCCTTAGGTCGCTGGTTCGAATCCGGCTCGACGGATTGTTTTTGCTAATTTGTGACAATTCACATTTCTGTTGGTGAAGTGGCTGTCGATAGCTCAGTTGGTAGAGGGGAGGACTCTAGAGTGACAGCTATCCCTCGGTCGCTGGTTTGAATCCGGCTCGACGGATTGTTTTTGCAAATTTGTGACAATTCACATTTCTGTTGGTGAAGGGGCTGCCGATAGCTCAGTTGGTAGAGCGGAGGACTGTAGAGTGGCAGCTATCCTTAGGTCGCTGGTTTGAATCCGGCTCGACGGATTGTTTTTGCAAATTTGTGACAATTCACATTTCTGTTGGTGAAGGGGCTGCCGATAGCTCAGTTGGTAGAGCGGAGGACTGTAGAGTGGCAGCTATCCTTAGGTCGCTGGTTCGAATCCGGCTCGACGGATTGTTTTTGCAAATTTGTGACAATTCACATTTCTGTTATTGAAGTGGCTGCGGGTGTTACCAGATGTTCCGTCGATAGCTCATTTGGTAGAGGGGAGGACTCTAGAGTGGCAGCTATCCTTAGGTCGCTGGTTTGAATCCGGCTCGACGGATTGTTTTTGCAAATTTGTGACAATTCACATTTCTGTTGGTGAAGGGGCTGCCGATAGCTCAGTTGGTAGAGCGGAGGACTGTAGAGTGGCAGCTATCCTTAGGTCGCTGGTTTGAATCCGGCTCGACGGATTGTTTTTGCAAATTTGTGACAATTCACATTTCTGTTGGTGAAGGGGCTGCCGATAGCTCAGTTGGTAGAGCGGAGGACTGTAGAGTGGCAGCTATCCTTAGGTCGCTGGTTCGAATCCGGCTCGACGGATTGTTTTTGCAAATTTGTGACAATTCACATTTCTGTTATTGAAGTGGCTGCGGGTGTTACCAGATGTTCCGTCGATAGCTCAGTTGGTAGAGCGGAGGACTGTAGAGTGGCAGCTATCCTTAGGTCGCTGGTTCGAATCCGGCTCGACGGATTGCTTTTGCAAATATGTGACAGTTCACATTTCTGTTGGTGAAGTGGCTGTCGATAGCTCAGTTGGTAGAGGGGAGGACTCTAGAGTGGCAGCTATCCTTAGGTCGCTGGTTTGAATCCGGCTCGACGGATTGTTTTTGCAAATTTGTGACAATTCACATTTCTGTTGGTGAAGGGGCTGCCGATAGCTCAGTTGGTAGAGCGGAGGACTGTAGAGTGGCAGCTATCCTTAGGTCGCTGGTTCGAATCCGGCTCGACGGATTGTTTTTGCTAATTTGTGACAATTCACATTTCTGTTGGTGAAGTGGCTGTCGATAGCTCAGTTGGTAGAGGGGAGGACTCTAGAGTGACAGCTATCCCTCGGTCGCTGGTTTGAATCCGGCTCGACGGATTGTTTTTGCAAATTTGTGACAATTCACATTTCTGTTGGTGAAGGGGCTGCCGATAGCTCAGTTGGTAGAGCGGAGGACTGTAGAGTGGCAGCTATCCTTAGGTCGCTGGTTTGAATCCGGCTCGACGGATTGTTTTTGCAAATTTGTGACAATTCACATTTCTGTTGGTGAAGGGGCTGTCGATAGCTCAGTTGGTAGAGCGGAGGACTGTAGAGTGGCAGCTATCCTCAGGTCGCTGGTTCGAATCCGGCTCGACGAATTGTTTTTGCAAATTTGTGACAATTCACATTTCTGTTATTGAAGTGGCTGCGGGTGTTACCAGATGTTCCGTCGATAGCTCAGTTGGTAGAGCGGAGGACTGTAGAGTGGCAGCTATCCTTAGGTCGCTGGTTCGAATCCGGCTCGACGGATTGTTTTTGCTAATTTGTGACAATTCACATTTCTGTTGGTGAAGTGGCTGTCGATAGCTCAGTTGGTAGAGGGGAGGACTCTAGAGTGACAGCTATCCTTAGGTCGCTGGTTTGAATCCGGCTCGACGGATTGTTTTTGCAAATTTGTGACAATTCACATTTCTGTTGGTGAAGGGGCTGTCGATAGCTCAGTTGGTAGAGCGGAGGACTGTAGAGTGGCAGCTATCCTTAGGTCGCTGGTTCGAATCCGGCTCGACGGATTGTTTTTGCTAATTTGTGACAATTCACATTTCTGTTGGTGAAGTGGCTGTCGATAGCTCAGTTGGTAGAGGGGAGGACTCTAGAGTGACAGCTATCCCTCGGTCGCTGGTTTGAATCCGGCTCGACGGATTGTTTTTGCAAATTTGTGACAATTCACATTTCTGTTGGTGAAGGGGCTGCCGATAGCTCAGTTGGTAGAGCGGAGGACTGTAGGGTGGCAGCTATCCTTAGGTCGCTGGTTTGAATCCGGCTCGACGGATTGTTTTTGCAAATTTGTGACAATTCACATTTCTGTTGGTGAAGGGGCTGTCGATAGCTCAGTTGGTAGAGCGGAGGACTGTAGAGTGGCAGCTATCCTCAGGTCGCTGGTTCGAATCCGGCTCGACGAATTGTTTTTGCAAATTTGTGACAATTCACATTTCTGTTATTGAAGTGGCTGCGGGTGTGACCAGATGTTCCGTCGATAGCTCAGTTGGTAGAGCGGAGGACTGTAGAGTGGCAGCTATCCTTAGGTCGCTGGTTCGAATCCGGCTCGACGGATTGTTTTTGCAAATTTGTGACAATTCACATTTCTGTTGGTGAAGGGGCTGTCGATAGCTCAGTTGGTAGAGCGGAGGACTGTAGAGTGGCAGCTATCCTTAGGTCGCTGGTTCGAATCCGGCTCGACGGATTGTTTTTGCAAATTTGTGACAATTCACATTTCTGTTGGTGAAGGGGCTGCCGATAGCTCAGTTGGTAGAGCGGAGGACTGTAGAGTGGCAGCTATCCTTAGGTCGCTGGTTCGAATCCGGCTCGACGGATTGTTTTTGCTAATTTGTGACAATTCACATTTCTGTTGGTGAAGTGGCTGTCGATAGCTCAGTTGGTAGAGGGGAGGACTCTAGAGTGACAGCTATCCCTCGGTCGCTGGTTTGAATCCGGCTCGACGGATTGTTTTTGCAAATTTGTGACAATTCACATTTCTGTTGGTGAAGGGGCTGCCGATAGCTCAGTTGGTAGAGCGGAGGACTGTAGAGTGGCAGCTATCCTTAGGTCGCTGGTTTGAATCCGGCTCGACGGATTGTTTTTGCAAATTTGTGACAATTCACATTTCTGTTGGTGAAGGGGCTGTCGATAGCTCAGTTGGTAGAGCGGAGGACTGTAGAGTGGCAGCTATCCTCAGGTCGCTGGTTCGAATCCGGCTCGACGAATTGTTTTTGCAAATTTGTGACAATTCACATTTCTGTTATTGAAGTGGCTGCGGGTGTTACCAGATGTTCCGTCGATAGCTCAGTTGGTAGAGCGGAGGACTGTAGAGTGGCAGCTATCCTTAGGTCGCTGGTTCGAATCCGGCTCGACGGATTGTTTTTGCTAATTTGTGACAATTCACATTTCTGTTGGTGAAGTGGCTGTCGATAGCTCAGTTGGTAGAGGGGAGGACTCTAGAGTGACAGCTATCCCTCGGTCGCTGGTTTGAATCCGGCTCGACGGATTGTTTTTGCAAATTTGTGACAATTCACATTTCTGTTGGTGAAGGGGCTGCCGATAGCTCAGTTGGTAGAGCGGAGGACTGTAGAGTGGCAGCTATCCTTAGGTCGCTGGTTTGAATCCGGCTCGACGGATTGTTTTTGCAAATTTGTGACAATTCACATTTCTGTTGGTGAAGGGGCTGTCGATAGCTCAGTTGGTAGAGCGGAGGACTGTAGAGTGGCAGCTATCCTCAGGTCGCTGGTTCGAATCCGGCTCGACGAATTGTTTTTGCAAATTTGTGACAATTCACATTTCTGTTATTGAAGTGGCTGCGGGTGTGACCAGATGTTCCGTCGATAGCTCAGTTGGTAGAGCGGAGGACTGTAGAGTGGCAGCTATCCTTAGGTCGCTGGTTCGAATCCGGCTCGACGGATTGTTTTTGCAAATTTGTGACAATTCACATTTCTGTTGGTGAAGGGGCTGTCGATAGCTCAGTTGGTAGAGCGGAGGACTGTAGAGTGGCAGCTATCCTTAGGTCGCTGGTTCGAATCCGGCTCGACGGATTGTTTTTGCTAATTTGTGACAATTCACATTTCTGTTGGTGAAGTGGCTGTCGATAGCTCAGTTGGTAGAGGGGAGGACTCTAGAGTGACAGCTATCCCTCGGTCGCTGGTTTGAATCCGGCTCGACGGATTGTTTTTGCAAATTTGTGACAATTCACATTTCTGTTGGTGAAGGGGCTGCCGATAGCTCAGTTGGTAGAGCGGAGGACTGTAGAGTGGCAGCTATCCTTAGGTCGCTGGTTTGAATCCGGCTCGACGGATTGTTTTTGCAAATTTGTGACAATTCACATTTCTGTTGGTGAAGGGGCTGTCGATAGCTCAGTTGGTAGAGCGGAGGACTGTAGAGTGGCAGCTATCCTCAGGTCGCTGGTTCGAATCCGGCTCGACGAATTGTTTTTGCAAATTTGTGACAATTCACATTTCTGTTATTGAAGTGGCTGCGGGTGTGACCAGATGTTCCGTCGATAGCTCAGTTGGTAGAGCGGAGGACTGTAGAGTGGCAGCTATCCTTAGGTCGCTGGTTCGAATCCGGCTCGACGGATTGTTTTTGCTAATTTGTGACAATTCACATTTCTGTTGGTGAAGTGGCTGTCGATAGCTCAGTTGGTAGAGGGGAGGACTCTAGAGTGACAGCTATCCCTCGGTCGCTGGTTTGAATCCGGCTCGACGGATTGTTTTTGCAAATTTGTGACAATTCACATTTCTGTTGGTGAAGGGGCTGCCGATAGCTCAGTTGGTAGAGCGGAGGACTGTAGAGTGGCAGCTATCCTTAGGTCGCTGGTTTGAATCCGGCTCGACGGATTGTTTTTGCAAATTTGTGACAATTCACATTTCTGTTGGTGAAGGGGCTGTCGATAGCTCAGTTGGTAGAGCGGAGGACTGTAGAGTGGCAGCTATCCTCAGGTCGCTGGTTCGAATCCGGCTCGACGAATTGTTTTTGCAAATTTGTGACAATTCACATTTCTGTTATTGAAGTGGCTGCGGGTGTGACCAGATGTTCCGTCGATAGCTCAGTTGGTAGAGCGGAGGACTGTAGAGTGGCAGCTATCCTTAGGTCGCTGGTTCGAATCCGGCTCGACGGATTGTTTTTGCAAATTTGTGACAATTCACATTTCTGTTGGTGAAGGGGCTGTCGATAGCTCAGTTGGTAGAGCGGAGGACTGTAGAGTGGCAGCTATCCTTAGGTCGCTGGTTCGAATCCGGCTCGACGGATTGTTTTTGCTAATTTGTGACAATTCACATTTCTGTTGGTGAAGTGGCTGTCGATAGCTCAGTTGGTAGAGGGGAGGACTCTAGAGTGACAGCTATCCCTCGGTCGCTGGTTTGAATCCGGCTCGACGGATTGTTTTTGCAAATTTGTGACAATTCACATTTCTGTTGGTGAAGGGGCTGTCGATAGCTCAGTTGGTAGAGCGGAGGACTGTAGAGTGGCAGCTATCCTCAGGTCGCTGGTTCGAATCCGGCTCGACGAATTGTTTTTGCAAATTTGTGACAATTCACATTTCTGTTATTGAAGTGGCTGCGGGTGTGACCAGATGTTCCGTCGATAGCTCAGTTGGTAGAGCGGAGGACTGTAGAGTGGCAGCTATCCTTAGGTCGCTGGTTCGAATCCGGCTCGACGGATTGTTTTTGCAAATTTGTGACAATTCACATTTCTGTTGGTGAAGGGGCTGTCGATAGCTCAGTTGGTAGAGCGGAGGACTGTAGAGTGGCAGCTATCCTTAGGTCGCTGGTTCGAATCCGGCTCGACGGATTGTTTTTGCTAATTTGTGACAATTCACATTTCTGTTGGTGAAGTGGCTGTCGATAGCTCAGTTGGTAGAGGGGAGGACTCTAGAGTGACAGCTATCCCTCGGTCGCTGGTTTGAATCCGGCTCGACGGATTGTTTTTGCAAATTTGTGACAATTCACATTTCTGTTGGTGAAGGGGCTGCCGATAGCTCAGTTGGTAGAGCGGAGGACTGTAGAGTGGCAGCTATCCTTAGGTCGCTGGTTTGAATCCGGCTCGACGGATTGTTTTTGCAAATTTGTGACAATTCACATTTCTGTTGGTGAAGGGGCTGTCGATAGCTCAGTTGGTAGAGCGGAGGACTGTAGAGTGGCAGCTATCCTCAGGTCGCTGGTTCGAATCCGGCTCGACGAATTGTTTTTGCAAATTTGTGACAATTCACATTTCTGTTATTGAAGTGGCTGCGGGTGTGACCAGATGTTCCGTCGATAGCTCAGTTGGTAGAGCGGAGGACTGTAGAGTGGCAGCTATCCTTAGGTCGCTGGTTCGAATCCGGCTCGACGGATTGTTTTTGCAAATTTGTGACAATTCACATTTCTGTTGGTGAAGGGGCTGTCGATAGCTCAGTTGGTAGAGCGGAGGACTGTAGAGTGGCAGCTATCCTTAGGTCGCTGGTTCGAATCCGGCTCGACGGATTGTTTTTGCTAATTTGTGACAATTCACATTTCTGTTGGTGAAGTGGCTGTCGATAGCTCAGTTGGTAGAGGGGAGGACTCTAGAGTGACAGCTATCCCTCGGTCGCTGGTTTGAATCCGGCTCGACGGATTGTTTTTGCAAATTTGTGACAATTCACATTTCTGTTGGTGAAGGGGCTGTCGATAGCTCAGTTGGTAGAGCGGAGGACTGTAGAGTGGCAGCTATCCTCAGGTCGCTGGTTCGAATCCGGCTCGACGAATTGTTTTTGCAAATTTGTGACAATTCACATTTCTGTTATTGAAGTGGCTGCGGGTGTGACCAGATGTTCCGTCGATAGCTCAGTTGGTAGAGCGGAGGACTGTAGAGTGGCAGCTATCCTTAGGTCGCTGGTTCGAATCCGGCTCGACGGATTGTTTTTGCAAATTTGTGACAATTCACATTTCTGTTGGTGAAGGGGCTGTCGATAGCTCAGTTGGTAGAGCGGAGGACTGTAGAGTGGCAGCTATCCTTAGGTCGCTGGTTCGAATCCGGCTCGACGGATTGTTTTTGCTAATTTGTGACAATTCACATTTCTGTTGGTGAAGTGGCTGTCGATAGCTCAGTTGGTAGAGGGGAGGACTCTAGAGTGACAGCTATCCCTCGGTCGCTGGTTTGAATCCGGCTCGACGGATTGTTTTTGCAAATTTGTGACAATTCACATTTCTGTTGGTGAAGGGGCTGCCGATAGCTCAGTTGGTAGAGCGGAGGACTGTAGAGTGGCAGCTATCCTTAGGTCGCTGGTTTGAATCCGGCTCGACGGATTGTTTTTGCAAATTTGTGACAATTCACATTTCTGTTGGTGAAGGGGCTGTCGATAGCTCAGTTGGTAGAGCGGAGGACTGTAGAGTGGCAGCTATCCTCAGGTCGCTGGTTCGAATCCGGCTCGACGAATTGTTTTTGCAAATTTGTGACAATTCACATTTCTGTTATTGAAGTGGCTGCGGGTGTGACCAGATGTTCCGTCGATAGCTCAGTTGGTAGAGCGGAGGACTGTAGAGTGGCAGCTATCCTTAGGTCGCTGGTTCGAATCCGGCTCGACGGATTGTTTTTGCAAATTTGTGACAATTCACATTTCTGTTGGTGAAGGGGCTGTCGATAGCTCAGTTGGTAGAGCGGAGGACTGTAGAGTGGCAGCTATCCTTAGGTCGCTGGTTCGAATCCGGCTCGACGGATTGTTTTTGCTAATTTGTGACAATTCACATTTCTGTTGGTGAAGTGGCTGTCGATAGCTCAGTTGGTAGAGGGGAGGACTCTAGAGTGACAGCTATCCCTCGGTCGCTGGTTTGAATCCGGCTCGACGGATTGTTTTTGCAAATTTGTGACAATTCACATTTCTGTTGGTGAAGGGGCTGTCGATAGCTCAGTTGGTAGAGCGGAGGACTGTAGAGTGGCAGCTATCCTCAGGTCGCTGGTTCGAATCCGGCTCGACGAATTGTTTTTGCAAATTTGTGACAATTCACATTTCTGTTATTGAAGTGGCTGCGGGTGTGACCAGATGTTCCGTCGATAGCTCAGTTGGTAGAGCGGAGGACTGTAGAGTGGCAGCTATCCTTAGGTCGCTGGTTCGAATCCGGCTCGACGGATTGTTTTTGCAAATTTGTGACAATTCACATTTCTGTTGGTGAAGGGGCTGTCGATAGCTCAGTTGGTAGAGCGGAGGACTGTAGAGTGGCAGCTATCCTTAGGTCGCTGGTTCGAATCCGGCTCGACGGATTGTTTTTGCTAATTTGTGACAATTCACATTTCTGTTGGTGAAGTGGCTGTCGATAGCTCAGTTGGTAGAGGGGAGGACTCTAGAGTGACAGCTATCCCTCGGTCGCTGGTTTGAATCCGGCTCGACGGATTGTTTTTGCAAATTTGTGACAATTCACATTTCTGTTGGTGAAGGGGCTGCCGATAGCTCAGTTGGTAGAGCGGAGGACTGTAGAGTGGCAGCTATCCTTAGGTCGCTGGTTTGAATCCGGCTCGACGGATTGTTTTTGCAAATTTGTGACAATTCACATTTCTGTTGGTGAAGGGGCTGTCGATAGCTCAGTTGGTAGAGCGGAGGACTGTAGAGTGGCAGCTATCCTCAGGTCGCTGGTTCGAATCCGGCTCGACGAATTGTTTTTGCAAATTTGTGACAATTCACATTTCTGTTATTGAAGTGGCTGCGGGTGTGACCAGATGTTCCGTCGATAGCTCAGTTGGTAGAGCGGAGGACTGTAGAGTGGCAGCTATCCTTAGGTCGCTGGTTCGAATCCGGCTCGACGGATTGTTTTTGCAAATTTGTGACAATTCACATTTCTGTTGGTGAAGTGGCTGTCGATAGCTCAGTTGGTAGAGGGGAGGACTCTAGAGTGACAGCTATCCCTCGGTCGCTGGTTTGAATCCGGCTCGACGGATTGTTTTTGCAAATTTGTGACAATTCACATTTCTGTTGGTGAAGGGGCTGCCGATAGCTCAGTTGGTAGAGCGGAGGACTGTAGAGTGGCAGCTATCCTTAGGTCGCTGGTTTGAATCCGGCTCGACGGATTGTTTTTGCAAATTTGTGACAATTCACATTTCTGTTGGTGAAGGGGCTGTCGATAGCTCAGTTGGTAGAGCGGAGGACTGTAGAGTGGCAGCTATCCTCAGGTCGCTGGTTCGAATCCGGCTCGACGAATTGTTTTTGCAAATTTGTGACAATTCACATTTCTGTTATTGAAGTGGCTGCGGGTGTTACCAGATGTTCCGTCGATAGCTCAGTTGGTAGAGCGGAGGACTGTAGAGTGGCAGCTATCCTTAGGTCGCTGGTTCGAATCCGGCTCGACGGATTGTTTTTGCAAATTTGTGACAATTCACATTTCTGTTATTGAAGTGGCTGCGGGTGTTACCAGATGTTCCGTCGATAGCTCAGTTGGTAGAGCGGAGGACTGTAGAGTGGCAGCTATCCTTAGGTCGCTGGTTCGAATCCGGCTCGACGGATTGTTTTTGCAAATTTGTGACAATTCACATTTCTGTTGGTGAAGTGGCTGTCGATAGATCAGTTGGTAGAGGGGAGGACTCTAGAGTGGCAGCTATCCTTAGGTCGCTGGTTTGAATCCGGCTCGACGGATTGTTTTTGCAAATTTGTGACAATTCACATTTCTGTTGGTGAAGGGGCTGTCGATAGCTCAGTTGGTAGAGCGGAGGACTGTAGAGTGGCAGCTATCCTCAGGTCGCTGGTTCGAATCCGGCTCGACGAATTGTTTTTGCAAATTTGTGACAATTCACATTTCTGTTATTGAAGTGGCTGCGGGTGTTACCAGATGTTCCGTCGATAGCTCAGTTGGTAGAGCGGAGGACTGTAGAGTGGCAGCTATCCTTAGGTCGCTGGTTCGAATCCGGCTCGACGAATTGTTTTTGCAAATTTGTGACAATTCACATTTCTGTTATTGAAGTGGCTGCGGATGTTACCAGATGTTCCGTCGATAGCTCAGTTGGTAGAGCGGAGGACTGTAGAGTGGCAGCTATCCTTAGGTCGCTGGTTCGAATCCGGCTCGACGGATTGTTTTTGCAAATTTGTGACAATTCACATTTCTGTTGGTGAAGGGGCTGTCGATAGCTCAGTTGGTAGAGCGGAGGACTGTAGAGTGGCAGCTATCCTTAGGTCGCTGGTTCGAATCCGGCTCGACGAATTGTTTTTGCAAATTTGTGACAATTCACATTTCTGTTATTGAAGTGGCTGCGGGTGTTACCAGATGTTCCGTCGATAGCTCAGTTGGTAGAGCGGAGGACTGTAGAGTGGCAGCTATCCTTAGGCCGCTGGTTCGAATCCGGCTCGACGGATTGCTTTTGCAAATATGTGACAGTTCACATTTCTGTTGGTGAAGTGGCTGTCGATAGCTCAGTTGGTAGAGGGGAGGACTCTAGAGTGGCAGCTATCCTTAGGTCGCTGGTTTGAATCCGGCTCGACGGATTGTTTTTGCAAATTTGTGACAATTCACATTTCTGTTGGTGAAGGGGCTGCCGATAGCTCAGTTGGTAGAGCGGAGGACTGTAGAGTGGCAGCTATCCTTAGGTCGCTGGTTCGAATCCGGCTCGACGGATTGTTTTTGCAAATTTGTGACAATTCACATTTCTGTTATTGAAGTGGCTGCGGGTGTGACCAGATGTTCCGTCGATAGCTCAGTTGGTAGAGCGGAGGACTGTAGAGTGGCAGCTATCCTTAGGTCGCTGGTTCGAATCCGGCTCGACGGATTGTTTTTGCAAATTTGTGACAATTCACATTTCTGTTGGTGAAGGGGCTGCCGATAGCTCAGTTGGTAGAGCGGAGGACTGTAGAGTGGCAGCTATCCTTAGGTCGCTGGTTTGAATCCGGCTCGACGGATTGTTTTTGCAAATTTGTGACAATTCACATTTCTGTTGGTGAAGTGGCTGTCGATAGCTCAGTTGGTAGAGGGGAGGACTCTAGAGTGACAGCTATCCCTCGGTCGCTGGTTTGAATCCGGGTCGACGGATTGTTTTTGCAAATTTGTGACAATTCACATTTCTGTTGGTGAAGGGGCTGCCGATAGCTCAGTTGGTAGAGCGGAGGACTGTAGAGTGGCAGCTATCCTTAGGTCGCTGGTTCGAATCCGGCTCGACGGATTGTTTTTGCAAATTTGTGACAATTCACATTTCTGTTATTGAAGTGGCTGCGGGTGTGACCAGATGTTCCGTCGATAGCTCAGTTGGTAGAGCGGAGGACTGTAGAGTGGCAGCTATCCTTAGGTCGCTGGTTCGAATCCGGCTCGACGGATTGTTTTTGCAAATTTGTGACAATTCACATTTCTGTTGGTGAAGGGGCTGTCGATAGCTCAGTTGGTAGAGCGGAGGACTGTAGAGTGGCAGCTATCCTTAGGTCGCTGGTTTGAATCCGGCTCGACGGATTGTTTTTGCAAATTTGTGACAATTCACATTTCTGTTGGTGAAGGGGCTGTCGATAGCTCAGTTGGTAGAGCGGAGGACTGTAGAGTGGCAGCTATCCTTAGGTCGCTGGTTCGAATCCGGCTCGACGGATTGTTTTTGCAAATTGGTGACAATTCACATTTCTGTTGGTGAAGTGGCTGTCGATAGATCAGTTGGTAGAGGGGAGGACTCTAGAGTGGCAGCTATCCTTAGGTCGCTGGTTTGAATCCGGCTCGACGGATTGTTTTTGCAAATTTGTGACAATTCACATTTCTGTTGGTGAAGGGGCTGTCGATAGCTCAGTTGGTAGAGCGGAGGACTGTAGAGTGGCAGCTATCCTCAGGTCGCTGGTTCGAATCCGGCTCGACGAATTGTTTTTGCAAATTTGTGACAATTCACATTTCTGTTATTGAAGTGGCTGCGGGTGTTACCAGATGTTCCGTCGATAGCTCAGTTGGTAGAGCGGAGGACTGTAGAGTGGCAGCTATCCTTAGGTCGCTGGTTCGAATCCGGCTCGACGAATTGTTTTTGCAAATTTGTGACAATTCACATTTCTGTTATTGAAGTGGCTGCGGATGTTACCAGATGTTCCGTCGATAGCTCAGTTGGTAGAGCGGAGGACTGTAGAGTGGCAGCTATCCTTAGGTCGCTGGTTCGAATCCGGCTCGACGGATTGTTTTTGCAAATTTGTGACAATTCACATTTCTGTTGGTGAAGGGGCTGTCGATAGCTCAGTTGGTAGAGCGGAGGACTGTAGAGTGGCAGCTATCCTTAGGTCGCTGGTTCGAATCCGGCTCGACGAATTGTTTTTGCAAATTTGTGACAATTCACATTTCTGTTATTGAAGTGGCTGCGGGTGTTACCAGATGTTCCGTCGATAGCTCAGTTGGTAGAGCGGAGGACTGTAGAGTGGCAGCTATCCTTAGGTCGCTGGTTCGAATCCGGCTCGACGGATTGCTTTTGCAAATATGTGACAGTTCACATTTCTGTTGGTGAAGTGGCTGTCGATAGCTCATTTGGTAGAGGGGAGGACTCTAGAGTGGCAGCTATCCTTAGGTCGCTGGTTTGAATCCGGCTCGACGGATTGTTTTTGCAAATTTGTGACAATTCACATTTCTGTTGGTGAAGGGGCTGCCGATAGCTCAGTTGGTAGAGCGGAGGACTGTAGAGTGGCAGCTATCCTTAGGTCGCTGGTTTGAATCCGGCTCGACGGATTGTTTTTGCAAATTTGCGACAATTCACATTTCTGTTGGTGAAGGGGCTGCCGATAGCTCAGTTGGTAGAGCGGAGGACTGTAGAGTGGCAGCTATCCTTAGGTCGCTGGTTCGAATCCGGCTCGACGGATTGTTTTTGCAAATTTGTGACAATTCACATTTCTGTTATTGAAGTGGCTGCGGGTGTTACCAGATGTTCCGTCGATAGCTCAGTTGGTAGAGCGGAGGACTGTAGAGTGGCAGCTATCCTTAGGTCGCTGGTTCGAATCCGGCTCGACGGATTGCTTTTGCAAATATGTGACAGTTCACATTTCTGTTGGTGAAGTGGCTGTCGATAGCTCAGTTGGTAGAGGGGAGGACTCTAGAGTGGCAGCTATCCTTAGGTCGCTGGTTTGAATCCGGCTCGACGGATTGTTTTTGCAAATTTGTGACAATTCACATTTCTGTTGGTGAAGGGGCTGCCGATAGCTCAGTTGGTAGAGCGGAGGACTGTAGAGTGGCAGCTATCCTTAGGTCGCTGGTTCGAATCCGGCTCGACGGATTGTTTTTGCAAATTTGTGACAATTCACATTTCTGTTATTGAAGTGGCTGCGGGTGTGACCAGATGTTCCGTCGATAGCTCAGTTGGTAGAGCGGAGGACTGTAGAGTGGCAGCTATCCTTAGGTCGCTGGTTCGAATCCGGCTCGACGGATTGTTTTTGCAAATTTGTGACAATTCACATTTCTGTTGGTGAAGGGGCTGCCGATAGCTCAGTTGGTAGAGCGGAGGACTGTAGAGTGGCAGCTATCCTTAGGTCGCTGGTTTGAATCCGGCTCGACGGATTGTTTTTGCAAATTTGTGACAATTCACATTTCTGTTGGTGAAGTGGCTGTCGATAGCTCAGTTGGTAGAGGGGAGGACTCTAGAGTGACAGCTATCCCTCGGTCGCTGGTTTGAATCCGGGTCGACGGATTGTTTTTGCAAATTTGTGACAATTCACATTTCTGTTGGTGAAGGGGCTGCCGATAGCTCAGTTGGTAGAGCGGAGGACTGTAGAGTGGCAGCTATCCTTAGGTCGCTGGTTCGAATCCGGCTCGACGGATTGTTTTTGCAAATTTGTGACAATTCACATTTCTGTTATTGAAGTGGCTGCGGGTGTGACCAGATGTTCCGTCGATAGCTCAGTTGGTAGAGCGGAGGACTGTAGAGTGGCAGCTATCCTTAGGTCGCTGGTTCGAATCCGGCTCGACGGATTGTTTTTGCAAATTTGTGACAATTCACATTTCTGTTGGTGAAGGGGCTGTCGATAGCTCAGTTGGTAGAGCGGAGGACTGTAGAGTGGCAGCTATCCTTAGGTCGCTGGTTTGAATCCGGCTCGACGGATTGTTTTTGCAAATTTGTGACAATTCACATTTCTGTTGGTGAAGGGGCTGTCGATAGCTCAGTTGGTAGAGCGGAGGACTGTAGAGTGGCAGCTATCCTTAGGTCGCTGGTTCGAATCCGGCTCGACGGATTGTTTTTGCAAATTTGTGACAATTCACATTTCTGTTATTGAAGTGGCTGCGGGTGTGACCAGATGTTCCGTCGATAGCTCAGTTGGTAGAGCGGAGGACTGTAGAGTGGCAGCTATCCTTAGGTCGCTGGTTCGAATCCGGCTCGACGGATTGTTTTTGCAAATTTGTGACAATTCACATTTCTGTTGGTGAAGGGGCTGTCGATAGCTCAGTTGGTAGAGCGGAGGACTGTAGAGTGGCAGCTATCCTCAGGTCGCTGGTTCGAATCCGGCTCGACCGATTGTTTGCAAATTTGTGACAATTCACATTTCTGTTGGTGAAGTGGCTGTCGATAGCTCAGTTGGTAGAGGGGAGGACTCTAGAGTGACAGCTATCCCTCGGTCGCTGGTTTGAATCCGGCTCGACGGATTGTTTTTGCAAATTTGTGACAATTCACATTTCTGTTATTGAAGTGGCTGCGGGTGTTACCAGATGTTCCGTCGATAGCTCAGTTGGTAGAGCGGAGGACTATAGAGTGGCAGCTATCCTTAGGTCGCTGGTTCGAATCCGGCTCGACGGATTGTTTTTGCAAATATGTGACAATTCACATTTCTGTCATTGAAGTGGCTGCGGGTGTTACCAGATGTTCCGTCGATAGCTCAGTTGGTAGAGCGGAGGACTGAAGAGTGGCAGCTATCCTTAGGTCGCTGGTTCGAATCCGGCTCGACGGATTGTTTTTGCAAATATGTGACAATTCACATTTCTGTTGGTGAAGTGGCTGTCGATAGCTCAGTTGGTAGAGGGGAGGACTCTAGAGTGGCAGCTATCCTTAGGTCGCTGGTTTGAATCCGGCTCGACGGATTGTTTTTGCAAATTTGTGACAATTCACATTTCTGTTATTGAAGTGGCTGCGGGTGTGACCAGATGTTCCGTCGATAGCTCAGTTGGTAGAGCGGAGGACTGTAGAGTGGCAGCTATCCTTAGGTCGCTGGTTCGAATCCGGCTCGACGGATTGTTTTTGCAAATTTGTGACAATTCACATTTCTGTTGGTGAAGGGGCTGTCGATAGCTCAGTTGGTAGAGCGGAGGACTGTAGAGTGGCAGCTATCCTTAGGTCGCTGGTTTGAATCCGGCTCGACGGATTGTTTTTGCAAATTTGTGACAATTCACATTTCTGTTGGTGAAGGGGCTGTCGATAGCTCAGTTGGTAGAGCGGAGGACTGTAGAGTGGCAGCTATCCTTAGGTCGCTGGTTCGAATCCGGCTCGACGGATTGTTTTTGCAAATTTGTGACAATTCACATTTCTGTTATTGAAGTGGCTGCGGGTGTGACCAGATGTTCCGTCGATAGCTCAGTTGGTAGAGCGGAGGACTGTAGAGTGGCAGCTATCCTTAGGTCGCTGGTTCGAATCCGGCTCGACGGATTGTTTTTGCAAATTTGTGACAATTCACATTTCTGTTGGTGAAGGGGCTGTCGATAGCTCAGTTGGTAGAGCGGAGGACTGTAGAGTGGCAGCTATCCTCAGGTCGCTGGTTCGAATCCGGCTCGACCGATTGTTTGCAAATTTGTGACAATTCACATTTCTGTTGGTGAAGTGGCTGTCGATAGCTCAGTTGGTAGAGGGGAGGACTCTAGAGTGGCAGCTATCCCTCGGTCGCTGGTTTGAATCCGGCTCGACGGATTGTTTTTGCAAATTTGTGACAATTCACATTTCTGTTATTGAAGTGGCTGCGGGTGTTACCAGATGTTCCGTCGATAGCTCAGTTGGTAGAGCGGAGGACTATAGAGTGGCAGCTATCCTTAGGTCGCTGGTTCGAATCCGGCTCGACGGATTGTTTTTGCAAATATGTGACAATTCACATTTCTGTCATTGAAGTGGCTGCGGGTGTTACCAGATGTTCCGTCGATAGCTCAGTTGGTAGAGCGGAGGACTGTAGAGTGGCAGCTATCCTTAGGTCGCTGGTTCGAATCCGGCTCGACGGATTGTTTTTGCAAATATGTGACAATTCACATTTCTGTTGGTGAAGTGGCTGTCGATAGCTCAGTTGGTAGAGGGGAGGACTCTAGAGTGGCAGCTATCCTTAGGTCGCTGGTTCGAATCCGGCTCGACGGATTGTTTTTGCAAATTTGTGACAATTCACATTTCTGTTGGTGAAGTGGCTGTCGATAGCTCAGTTGGTAGAGGGGAGGACTCTAGAGTGGCAGCTATCCCTCGGTCGCTGGTTTGAATCCGGCTCGGCGGATTGTTTTTGCAAATTTGTGACAATTCACATTTCTGTTGGTGAAGGGGCTGTCGATAGCTCAGTTGGTAGAGCGGAGGACTGTAGAGTGGCAGCTATCCCTCGGTCGCTGGTTTGAATCCGGCTCGACGGATTGTTTTTGCAAATTTGTGACAATTCACATTTCTGTTGGTGAAGGGGCTGCCGATAGCTCAGTTGGTAGAGCGGAGGACTGTAGAGTGGCAGCTATCCTTAGGTCGCTGGGTTGAATCCGGCTCGACGGATTGTTTTTGCAAATTTGTGACAATTCACATTTCTGTTATTGAAGTGGCTGCGGGTGTGACCAGATGTTCCGTCGATAGCTCAGTTGGTAGAGCGGAGGACTGTAGAGTGGCAGCTATCCTTAGGTCGCTGGTTCGAATCCGGCTCGACGGATTGTTTTTGCAAATTTGTGACAATTCACATTTCTGTTGGTGAAGGGGCTGTCGATAGCTCAGTTGGTAGAGGGGAGGACTCTAGAGTGACAGCTATCCCTCGGTCGCTGGTTTGAATCCGGCTCGACGGATTGTTTTTGCAAATTTGTGACAATTCACATTTCTGTTGGTGAAGGGGCTGCCGATAGCTCAGTTGGTAGAGCGGAGGACTGTAGAGTGGCAGCTATCCTTAGGTCGCTGGTTTGAATCCGGCTCGACGAATTGTTTTTGCAAATTTGTGACAATTCACATTTCTGTTATTGAAGTGGCTGCGGGTGTTACCAGATGTTCCGTCGATAGCTCAGTTGGTAGAGCGGAGGACTATAGAGTGGCAGCTATCCTTAGGTCGCTGGTTCGAATCCGGCTCGACGGATTGTTTTTGCAAATATGTGACAATTCACATTTCTGTCATTGAAGTGGCTGCGGGTGTTACCAGATGTTCCGTCGATAGCTCAGTTGGTAGAGCGGAGGACTGTAGAGTGGCAGCTATCCTTAGGTCGCTGGTTCGAATCCGGCTCGACGGATTGTTTTTGCAAATATGTGACAATTCACATTTCTGTTGGTGAAGTGGCTGTCGATAGCTCAGTTGGTAGAGGGGAGGACTCTAGAGTGGCAGCTATCCTTAGGTCGCTGGTTCGAATCCGGCTCGACGGATTGTTTTTGCAAATTTGTGACAATTCACATTTCTGTTGGTGAAGTGGCTGTCGATAGCTCAGTTGGTAGAGGGGAGGACTCTAGAGTGGCAGCTATCCCTCGGTCGCTGGTTTGAATCCGGCTCGACGGATTGTTTTTGCAAATTTGTGACAATTCACATTTCTGTTGGTGAAGGGGCTGTCGATAGCTCAGTTGGTAGAGCGGAGGACTGTAGAGTGGCAGCTATCCCTCGGTCGCTGGTTTGAATCCGGCTCGACGGATTGTTTTTGCAAATTTGTGACAATTCACATTTCTGTTGGTGAAGGGGCTGCCGATAGCTCAGTTGGTAGAGCGGAGGACTGTAGAGTGGCAGCTATCCTCAGGTCGCTGGTTCGAATCCGGCTCGACGAATTGTTTTTGCAAATTTGTGACAATTCACATTTCTGTTATTGAAGTGGCTGCGGGTGTGACCAGATGTTCCGTCGATAGCTCAGTTGGTAGAGCGGAGGACTGTAGAGTGGCAGCTATCCTTAGGTCGCTGGTTCGAATCCGGCTCGACGGATTGTTTTTGCAAATTTGTGACAATTCACATTTCTGTTGGTGAAGTGGCTGTCGATAGCTCAGTTGGTAGAGGGGAGGACTCTAGAGTGACAGCTATCCCTCGGTCGCTGGTTTGAATCCGGCTCGACGGATTGTTTTTGCAAATTTGTGACAATTCACATTTCTGTTATTGAAGTGGCTGCGGGTGTTACCAGATGTTCCGTCGATAGCTCAGTTGGTAGAGCGGAGGACTATAGAGTGGCAGCTATCCTTAGGTCGCTGGTTCGAATCCGGCTCGACGGATTGTTTTTGCAAATATGTGACAATTCACATTTCTGTCATTGAAGTGGCTGCGGGTGTTACCAGATGTTCCGTCGATAGCTCAGTTGGTAGAGCGGAGGACTGTAGAGTGGCAGCTATCCTTAGGTCGCTGGTTCGAATCCGGCTCGACGGATTGTTTTTGCAAATATGTGACAATTCACATTTCTGTTGGTGAAGTGGCTGTCGATAGCTCAGTTGGTAGAGGGGAGGACTCTAGAGTGGCAGCTATCCTTAGGTCGCTGGTTTGAATCCGGCTCGACGGATTGTTTTTGCAAATTTGTGACAATTCACATTTCTGTTATTGAAGTGGCTGCGGGTGTGACCAGATGTTCCGTCGATAGCTCAGTTGGTAGAGCGGAGGACTGTAGAGTGGCAGCTATCCTTAGGTCGCTGGTTCGAATCCGGCTCGACGGATTGTTTTTGCAAATTTGTGACAATTCACATTTCTGTTGGTGAAGGGGCTGTCGATAGCTCAGTTGGTAGAGCGGAGGACTGTAGAGTGGCAGCTATCCTTAGGTCGCTGGTTTGAATCCGGCTCGACGGATTGTTTTTGCAAATTTGTGACAATTCACATTTCTGTTGGTGAAGGGGCTGTCGATAGCTCAGTTGGTAGAGCGGAGGACTGTAGAGTGGCAGCTATCCTTAGGTCGCTGGTTCGAATCCGGCTCGACGGATTGTTTTTGCAAATTTGTGACAATTCACATTTCTGTTATTGAAGTGGCTGCGGGTGTGACCAGATGTTCCGTCGATAGCTCAGTTGGTAGAGCGGAGGACTGTAGAGTGGCAGCTATCCTTAGGTCGCTGGTTCGAATCCGGCTCGACGGATTGTTTTTGCAAATTTGTGACAATTCACATTTCTGTTGGTGAAGGGGCTGTCGATAGCTCAGTTGGTAGAGCGGAGGACTGTAGAGTGGCAGCTATCCTCAGGTCGCTGGTTCGAATCCGGCTCGACCGATTGTTTGCAAATTTGTGACAATTCACATTTCTGTTGGTGAAGTGGCTGTCGATAGCTCAGTTGGTAGAGGGGAGGACTCTAGAGTGACAGCTATCCCTCGGTCGCTGGTTTGAATCCGGCTCGACGGATTGTTTTTGCAAATTTGTGACAATTCACATTTCTGTTATTGAAGTGGCTGCGGGTGTTACCAGATGTTCCGTCGATAGCTCAGTTGGTAGAGCGGAGGACTATAGAGTGGCAGCTATCCTTAGGTCGCTGGTTCGAATCCGGCTCGACGGATTGTTTTTGCAAATATGTGACAATTCACATTTCTGTCATTGAAGTGGCTGCGGGTGTTACCAGATGTTCCGTCGATAGCTCAGTTGGTAGAGCGGAGGACTGTAGAGTGGCAGCTATCCTTAGGTCGCTGGTTCGAATCCGGCTCGACGGATTGTTTTTGCAAATATGTGACAATTCACATTTCTGTTGGTGAAGTGGCTGTCGATAGCTCAGTTGGTAGAGGGGAGGACTCTAGAGTGGCAGCTATCCTTAGGTCGCTGGTTCGAATCCGGCTCGACGGATTGTTTTTGCAAATTTGTGACAATTCACATTTCTGTTGGTGAAGTGGCTGTCGATAGCTCAGTTGGTAGAGGGGAGGACTCTAGAGTGGCAGCTATCCCTCGGTCGCTGGTTTGAATCCGGCTCGACGGATTGTTTTTGCAAATTTGTGACAATTCACATTTCTGTTGGTGAAGGGGCTGTCGATAGCTCAGTTGGTAGAGCGGAGGACTGTAGAGTGGCAGCTATCCCTCGGTCGCTGGTTTGAATCCGGCTCGACGGATTGTTTTTGCAAATTTGTGACAATTCACATTTCTGTTGGTGAAGGGGCTGCCGATAGCTCAGTTGGTAGAGCGGAGGACTGTAGAGTGGCAGCTATCCTTAGGTCGCTGGTTTGAATCCGGCTCGACGGATTGTTTTTGCAAATTTGTGACAATTCACATTTCTGTTATTGAAGTGGCTGCGGGTGTGACCAGATGTTCCGTCGATAGCTCAGTTGGTAGAGCGGAGGACTGTAGAGTGGCAGCTATCCTTAGGTCGCTGGTTCGAATCCGGCTCGACGGATTGTTTTTGCAAATTTGTGACAATTCACATTTCTGTTGGTGAAGGGGCTGTCGATAGCTCAGTTGGTAGAGGGGAGGACTCTAGAGTGACAGCTATCCCTCGGTCGCTGGTTTGAATCCGGCTCGACGGATTGTTTTTGCAAATTTGTGACAATTCA
The DNA here is from genome assembly GCA_963978905.1 of Trichostrongylus colubriformis. Taxonomy (NCBI): domain Eukaryota; kingdom Metazoa; phylum Nematoda; class Chromadorea; order Rhabditida; family Trichostrongylidae; genus Trichostrongylus; species Trichostrongylus colubriformis. The sequence goes on from OZ022258.1 coordinate 30,335,271, forward strand.
CATTTCTGTTGGTGAAGGGGCTGCCGATAGCTCAGTTGGTAGAGCGGAGGACTGTAGAGTGGCAGCTATCCTTAGGTCGCTGGTTTGAATCCGGCTCGACGGATTGTTTTTGCAAATTTGTGACAATTCACATTTCTGTTGGTGAAGGGGCTGTCGATAGCTCAGTTGGTAGAGCGGAGGACTGTAGAGTGGCAGCTATCCTCAGGTCGCTGGTTCGAATCCGGCTCGACGAATTGTTTTTGCAAATTTGTGACAATTCACATTTCTGTTATTGAAGTGGCTGCGGGTGTGACCAGATGTTCCGTCGATAGCTCAGTTGGTAGAGCGGAGGACTGTAGAGTGGCAGCTATCCTTAGGTCGCTGGTTCGAATCCGGCTCGACGGATTGTTTTTGCAAATTTGTGACAATTCACATTTCTGTTGGTGAAGTGGCTGTCGATAGCTCAGTTGGTAGAGGGGAGGACTCTAGAGTGACAGCTATCCCTCGGTCGCTGGTTTGAATCCGGCTCGACGGATTGTTTTTGCAAATTTGTGACAATTCACATTTCTGTTGGTGAAGGGGCTGCCGATAGCTCAGTTGGTAGAGCGGAGGACTGTAGAGTGGCAGCTATCCTTAGGTCGCTGGTTTGAATCCGGCTCGACGGATTGTTTTTGCAAATTTGTGACAATTCACATTTCTGTTGGTGAAGGGGCTGTCGATAGCTCAGTTGGTAGAGCGGAGGACTGTAGAGTGGCAGCTATCCTCAGGTCGCTGGTTCGAATCCGGCTCGACGAATTGTTTTTGCAAATTTGTGACAATTCACATTTCTGTTATTGAAGTGGCTGCGGGTGTGACCAGATGTTCCGTCGATAGCTCTGTTGGTAGAGCGGAGGACTGTAGAGTGGCAGCTATCCTTAGGTCGCTGGTTCGAATCCGGCTCGACGGATTGTTTTTGCAAATTTGTGACAATTCACATTTCTGTTGGTGAAGGGGCTGTCGATAGCTCAGTTGGTAGAGGGGAGGACTCTAGAGTGACAGCTATCCCTCGGTCGCTGGTTTGAATCCGGCTCGACGGATTGTTTTTGCAAATTTGTGACAATTCACATTTCTGTTGGTGAAGGGGCTGCCGATAGCTCAGTTGGTAGAGCGGAGGACTGTAGAGTGGCAGCTATCCTTAGGTCGCTGGTTTGAATCCGGCTCGACGAATTGTTTTTGCAAATTTGTGACAATTCACATTTCTGTTATTGAAGTGGCTGCGGGTGTTACCAGATGTTCCGTCGATAGCTCAGTTGGTAGAGCGGAGGACTATAGAGTGGCAGCTATCCTTAGGTCGCTGGTTCGAATCCGGCTCGACGGATTGTTTTTGCAAATATGTGACAATTCACATTTCTGTCATTGAAGTGGCTGCGGGTGTTACCAGATGTTCCGTCGATAGCTCAGTTGGTAGAGCGGAGGACTGTAGAGTGGCAGCTATCCTTAGGTCGCTGGTTCGAATCCGGCTCGACGGATTGTTTTTGCAAATATGTGACAATTCACATTTCTGTTGGTGAAGTGGCTGTCGATAGCTCAGTTGGTAGAGGGGAGGACTCTAGAGTGGCAGCTATCCTTAGGTCGCTGGTTCGAATCCGGCTCGACGGATTGTTTTTGCAAATTTGTGACAATTCACATTTCTGTTGGTGAAGTGGCTGTCGATAGCTCAGTTGGTAGAGGGGAGGACTCTAGAGTGGCAGCTATCCCTCGGTCGCTGGTTTGAATCCGGCTCGACGGATTGTTTTTGCAAATTTGTGACAATTCACATTTCTGTTGGTGAAGGGGCTGTCGATAGCTCAGTTGGTAGAGCGGAGGACTGTAGAGTGGCAGCTATCCCTCGGTCGCTGGTTTGAATCCGGCTCGACGGATTGTTTTTGCAAATTTGTGACAATTCACATTTCTGTTGGTGAAGGGGCTGCCGATAGCTCAGTTGGTAGAGCGGAGGACTGTAGAGTGGCAGCTATCCTCAGGTCGCTGGTTCGAATCCGGCTCGACGAATTGTTTTTGCAAATTTGTGACAATTCACATTTCTGTTATTGAAGTGGCTGCGGGTGTGACCAGATGTTCCGTCGATAGCTCAGTTGGTAGAGCGGAGGACTGTAGAGTGGCAGCTATCCTTAGGTCGCTGGTTCGAATCCGGCTCGACGGATTGTTTTTGCAAATTTGTGACAATTCACATTTCTGTTGGTGAAGTGGCTGTCGATAGCTCAGTTGGTAGAGGGGAGGACTCTAGAGTGACAGCTATCCCTCGGTCGCTGGTTTGAATCCGGCTCGACGGATTGTTTTTGCAAATTTGTGACAATTCACATTTCTGTTATTGAAGTGGCTGCGGGTGTTACCAGATGTTCCGTCGATAGCTCAGTTGGTAGAGCGGAGGACTATAGAGTGGCAGCTATCCTTAGGTCGCTGGTTCGAATCCGGCTCGACGGATTGTTTTTGCAAATATGTGACAATTCACATTTCTGTCATTGAAGTGGCTGCGGGTGTTACCAGATGTTCCGTCGATAGCTCAGTTGGTAGAGCGGAGGACTGTAGAGTGGCAGCTATCCTTAGGTCGCTGGTTCGAATCCGGCTCGACGGATTGTTTTTGCAAATATGTGACAATTCACATTTCTGTTGGTGAAGTGGCTGTCGATAGCTCAGTTGGTAGAGGGGAGGACTCTAGAGTGGCAGCTATCCTTAGGTCGCTGGTTTGAATCCGGCTCGACGGATTGTTTTTGCAAATTTGTGACAATTCACATTTCTGTTATTGAAGTGGCTGCGGGTGTGACCAGATGTTCCGTCGATAGCTCAGTTGGTAGAGCGGAGGACTGTAGAGTGGCAGCTATCCTTAGGTCGCTGGTTCGAATCCGGCTCGACGGATTGTTTTTGCAAATTTGTGACAATTCACATTTCTGTTGGTGAAGGGGCTGTCGATAGCTCAGTTGGTAGAGCGGAGGACTGTAGAGTGGCAGCTATCCTTAGGTCGCTGGTTTGAATCCGGCTCGACGGATTGTTTTTGCAAATTTGTGACAATTCACATTTCTGTTGGTGAAGTGGCTGCGGGTGTGACCAGATGTTCCGTCGATAGCTCAGTTGGTAGAGCGGAGGACTGTAGAGTGGCAGCTATCCTTAGGTCGCTGGTTCGAATCCGGCTCGACGGATTGTTTTTGCAAATTTGTGACAATTCACATTTCTGTTGGTGAAGGGGCTGTCGATAGCTCAGTTGGTAGAGCGGAGGACTGTAGAGTGGCAGCTATCCTCAGGTCGCTGGTTCGAATCCGGCTCGACCGATTGTTTGCAAATTTGTGACAATTCACATTTCTGTTGGTGAAGTGGCTGTCGATAGCTCAGTTGGTAGAGGGGAGGACTCTAGAGTGACAGCTATCCCTCGGTCGCTGGTTTGAATCCGGCTCGACGGATTGTTTTTGCAAATTTGTGACAATTCACATTTCTGTTATTGAAGTGGCTGCGGGTGTTACCAGATGTTCCGTCGATAGCTCAGTTGGTAGAGCGGAGGACTATAGAGTGGCAGCTATCCTTAGGTCGCTGGTTCGAATCCGGCTCGACGGATTGTTTTTGCAAATATGTGACAATTCACATTTCTGTCATTGAAGTGGCTGCGGGTGTTACCAGATGTTCCGTCGATAGCTCAGTTGGTAGAGCGGAGGACTGTAGAGTGGCAGCTATCCTTAGGTCGCTGGTTCGAATCCGGCTCGACGGATTGTTTTTGCAAATATGTGACAATTCACATTTCTGTTGGTGAAGTGGCTGTCGATAGCTCAGTTGGTAGAGGGGAGGACTCTAGAGTGGCAGCTATCCTTAGGTCGCTGGTTCGAATCCGGCTCGACGGATTGTTTTTGCAAATTTGTGACAATTCACATTTCTGTTGGTGAAGTGGCTGTCGATAGCTCAGTTGGTAGAGGGGAGGACTCTAGAGTGGCAGCTATCCCTCGGTCGCTGGTTTGAATCCGGCTCGACGGATTGTTTTTGCAAATTTGTGACAATTCACATTTCTGTTGGTGAAGGGGCTGTCGATAGCTCAGTTGGTAGAGCGGAGGACTGTAGAGTGGCAGCTATCCCTCGGTCGCTGGTTTGAATCCGGCTCGACGGATTGTTTTTGCAAATTTGTGACAATTCACATTTCTGTTGGTGAAGGGGCTGCCGATAGCTCAGTTGGTAGAGCGGAGGACTGTAGAGTGGCAGCTATCCTTAGGTCGCTGGTTTGAATCCGGCTCGACGGATTGTTTTTGCAAATTTGTGACAATTCACATTTCTGTTATTGAAGTGGCTGCGGGTGTGACCAGATGTTCCGTCGATAGCTCAGTTGGTAGAGCGGAGGACTGTAGAGTGGCAGCTATCCTTAGGTCGCTGGTTCGAATCCGGCTCGACGGATTGTTTTTGCAAATTTGTGACAATTCACATTTCTGTTGGTGAAGGGGCTGTCGATAGCTCAGTTGGTAGAGGGGAGGACTCTAGAGTGACAGCTATCCCTCGGTCGCTGGTTTGAATCCGGCTCGACGGATTGTTTTTGCAAATTTGTGACAATTCACATTTCTGTTGGTGAAGGGGCTGCCGATAGCTCAGTTGGTAGAGCGGAGGACTGTAGAGTGGCAGCTATCCTTAGGTCGCTGGTTTGAATCCGGCTCGACGGATTGTTTTTGCAAATTTGTGACAATTCACATTTCTGTTGGTGAAGGGGCTGTCGATAGCTCAGTTGGTAGAGCGGAGGACTGTAGAGTGGCAGCTATCCTCAGGTCGCTGGTTCGAATCCGGCTCGACGAATTGTTTTTGCAAATTTGTGACAATTCACATTTCTGTTATTGAAGTGGCTGCGGGTGTGACCAGATGTTCCGTCGATAGCTCAGTTGGTAGAGCGGAGGACTGTAGAGTGGCAGCTATCCTTAGGTCGCTGGTTCGAATCCGGCTCGACGGATTGTTTTTGCAAATTTGTGACAATTCACATTTCTGTTGGTGAAGTGGCTGTCGATAGCTCAGTTGGTAGAGGGGAGGACTCTAGAGTGACAGCTATCCCTCGGTCGCTGGTTTGAATCCGGCTCGACGGATTGTTTTTGCAAATTTGTGACAATTCACATTTCTGTTGGTGAAGGGGCTGCCGATAGCTCAGTTGGTAGAGCGGAGGACTGTAGAGTGGCAGCTATCCTTAGGTCGCTGGTTTGAATCCGGCTCGACGGATTGTTTTTGCAAATTTGTGACAATTCACATTTCTGTTGGTGAAGGGGCTGTCGATAGCTCAGTTGGTAGAGCGGAGGACTGTAGAGTGGCAGCTATCCTCAGGTCGCTGGTTCGAATCCGGCTCGACGAATTGTTTTTGCAAATTTGTGACAATTCACATTTCTGTTATTGAAGTGGCTGCGGGTGTTACCAGATGTTCCGTCGATAGCTCAGTTGGTAGAGCGGAGGACTGTAGAGTGGCAGCTATCCTTAGGTCGCTGGTTCGAATCCGGCTCGACGGATTGTTTTTGCAAATTTGTGACAATTCACATTTCTGTTATTGAAGTGGCTGCGGGTGTTACCAGATGTTCCGTCGATAGCTCAGTTGGTAGAGCGGAGGACTGTAGAGTGGCAGCTATCCTTAGGTCGCTGGTTCGAATCCGGCTCGACGGATTGTTTTTGCAAATTTGTGACAATTCACATTTCTGTTGGTGAAGTGGCTGTCGATAGATCAGTTGGTAGAGGGGAGGACTCTAGAGTGGCAGCTATCCTTAGGTCGCTGGTTTGAATCCGGCTCGACGGATTGTTTTTGCAAATTTGTGACAATTCACATTTCTGTTGGTGAAGGGGCTGTCGATAGCTCAGTTGGTAGAGCGGAGGACTGTAGAGTGGCAGCTATCCTCAGGTCGCTGGTTCGAATCCGGCTCGACGAATTGTTTTTGCAAATTTGTGACAATTCACATTTCTGTTATTGAAGTGGCTGCGGGTGTTACCAGATGTTCCGTCGATAGCTCAGTTGGTAGAGCGGAGGACTGTAGAGTGGCAGCTATCCTTAGGTCGCTGGTTCGAATCCGGCTCGACGAATTGTTTTTGCAAATTTGTGACAATTCACATTTCTGTTATTGAAGTGGCTGCGGATGTTACCAGATGTTCCGTCGATAGCTCAGTTGGTAGAGCGGAGGACTGTAGAGTGGCAGCTATCCTTAGGTCGCTGGTTCGAATCCGGCTCGACGGATTGTTTTTGCAAATTTGTGACAATTCACATTTCTGTTGGTGAAGGGGCTGTCGATAGCTCAGTTGGTAGAGCGGAGGACTGTAGAGTGGCAGCTATCCTTAGGTCGCTGGTTCGAATCCGGCTCGACGAATTGTTTTTGCAAATTTGTGACAATTCACATTTCTGGTATTGAAGTGGCTGCGGGTGTTACCAGATGTTCCGTCGATAGCTCAGTTGGTAGAGCGGAGGACTGTAGAGTGGCAGCTATCCTTAGGTCGCTGGTTCGAATCCGGCTCGACGGATTGCTTTTGCAAATATGTGACAGTTCACATTTCTGTTGGTGAAGTGGCTGTCGATAGCTCAGTTGGTAGAGGGGAGGACTCTAGAGTGGCAGCTATCCTTAGGTCGCTGGTTTGAATCCGGCTCGACGGATTGTTTTTGCAAATTTGTGACAATTCACATTTCTGTTGGTGAAGGGGCTGCCGATAGCTCAGTTGGTAGAGCGGAGGACTGTAGAGTGGCAGCTATCCTTAGGTCGCTGGTTTGAATCCGGCTCGACGGATTGTTTTTGCAAATTTGTGACAATTCACATTTCTGTTGGTGAAGGGGCTGCCGATAGCTCAGTTGGTAGAGCGGAGGACTGTAGAGTGGCAGCTATCCTTAGGTCGCTGGTTCGAATCCGGCTCGACGGATTGTTTTTGCAAATTTGTGACAATTCACATTTCTGTTATTGAAGTGGCTGCGGGTGTTACCAGATGTTCCGTCGATAGCTCAGTTGGTAGAGCGGAGGACTATATAGTGGCAGCTATCCTTAGGTCGCTGGTTCGAATCCGGCTCGACGGATTGCTTTTGCAAATATGTGACAGTTCACATTTCTGTTGGTGAAGTGGCTGTCGATAGCTCAGTTGGTAGAGGGGAGGACTCTAGAGTGGCAGCTATCCTTAGGTCGCTGGTTTGAATCCGGCTCGACGGATTGTTTTTGCAAATTTGTGACAATTCACATTTCTGTTGGTGAAGGGGCTGCCGATAGCTCAGTTGGTAGAGCGGAGGACTGTAGAGTGGCAGCTATCCTTAGGTCGCTGGTTCGAATCCGGCTCGACGGATTGTTTTTGCAAATTTGTGACAATTCACATTTCTGTTATTGAAGTGGCTGTGGGTGTGACCAGATGTTCCGTCGATAGCTCAGTTGGTAGAGCGGAGGACTGTAGAGTGGCAGCTATCCTTAGGTCGCTGGTTCGAATCCGGCTCGACGGATTGTTTTTGCAAATTTGTGACAATTCACATTTCTGTTGGTGAAGGGGCTGCCGATAGCTCAGTTGGTAGAGCGGAGGACTGTAGAGTGGCAGCTATCCTTAGGTCGCTGGTTTGAATCCGGCTCGACGGATTGTTTTTGCAAATTTGTGACAATTCACATTTCTGTTGGTGAAGTGGCTGTCGATAGCTCAGTTGGTAGAGGGGAGGACTCTAGAGTGACAGCTATCCCTCGGTCGCTGGTTTGAATCCGGCTCGACGGATTGTTTTTGCAAATTTGTGACAATTCACATTTCTGTTGGTGAAGGGGCTGCCGATAGCTCAGTTGGTAGAGCGGAGGACTGTAGAGTGGCAGCTATCCTTAGGTCGCTGGTTCGAATCCGGCTCGACGGATTGTTTTTGCAAATTTGTGACAATTCACATTTCTGTTATTGAAGTGGCTGCGGGTGTGACCAGATGTTCCGTCGATAGCTCAGTTGGTAGAGCGGAGGACTGTAGAGTGGCAGCTATCCTTAGGTCGCTGGTTCGAATCCGGCTCGACGGATTGTTTTTGCAAATTTGTGACAATTCACATTTCTGTTGGTGAAGGGGCTGTCGATAGCTCAGTTGGTAGAGCGGAGGACTGTAGAGTGGCAGCTATCCTTAGGTCGCTGGTTTGAATCCGGCTCGACGGATTGTTTTTGCAAATTTGTGACAATTCACATTTCTGTTGGTGAAGGGGCTGTCGATAGCTCAGTTGGTAGAGCGGAGGACTGTAGAGTGGCAGCTATCCTTAGGTCGCTGGTTCGAATCCGGCTCGACGGATTGTTTTTGCAAATTTGTGACAATTCACATTTCTGTTATTGAAGTGGCTGCGGGTGTGACCAGATGTTCCGTCGATAGCTCAGTTGGTAGAGCGGAGGACTGTAGAGTGGCAGCTATCCTTAGGTCGCTGGTTCGAATCCGGCTCGACGGATTGTTTTTGCAAATTTGTGACAATTCACATTTCTGTTGGTGAAGGGGCTGTCGATAGCTCAGTTGGTAGAGCGGAGGACTGTAGAGTGGCAGCTATCCTCAGGTCGCTGGTTCGAATCCGGCTCGACCGATTGTTTGCAAATTTGTGACAATTCACATTTCTGTTGGTGAAGTGGCTGTCGATAGCTCAGTTGGTAGAGGGGAGGACTCTAGAGTGACAGCTATCCCTCGGTCGCTGGTTTGAATCCGGCTCGACGGATTGTTTTTGCAAATTTGTGACAATTCACATTTCTGTTATTGAAGTGGCTGCGGGTGTTACCAGATGTTCCGTCGATAGCTCAGTTGGTAGAGCGGAGGACTATAGAGTGGCAGCTATCCTTAGGTCGCTGGTTCGAATCCGGCTCGACGGATTGTTTTTGCAAATATGTGACAATTCACATTTCTGTCATTGAAGTGGCTGCGGGTGTTACCAGATGTTCCGTCGATAGCTCAGTTGGTAGAGCGGAGGACTGTAGAGTGGCAGCTATCCTTAGGTCGCTGGTTCGAATCCGGCTCGACGGATTGTTTTTGCAAATATGTGACAATTCACATTTCTGTTGGTGAAGTGGCTGTCGATAGCTCAGTTGGTAGAGGGGAGGACTCTAGAGTGGCAGCTATCCTTAGGTCGCTGGTTCGAATCCGGCTCGACGGATTGTTTTTGCAAATATGTGACAATTCACATTTCTGTTGGTGAAGTGGCTGTCGATAGCTCAGTTGGTAGAGCGGAGGACTCTAGAGTGGCAGCTATCTCTCGGTCGCTGGTTTGAATCCGGCTCGACGGATTGTTTTTGCAAATTTGTGACAATTCACATTTCTGTTGGTGAAGGGGCTGCCGATAGCTCAGTTGGTAGAGCGGAGGACTGTAGAGTGGCAGCTATCCTTAGGTCGCTGGTTCGAATCCGGCTCGACGGATTGTTTTTGCAAATTTGTGACAATTCACATTTCTGTTATTGAAGTGGCTGCGGGTGTGACCAGATGTTCCGTCGATAGCTCAGTTGGTAGAGCGGAGGACTGTAGAGTGGCAGCTATCCTTAGGTCGCTGGTTCGAATCCGGCTCGACGGATTGTTTTTGCAAATTTGTGACAATTCACATTTCTGTTATTGAAGTGGCTGCGGGTGTGACCAGATGTTCCGTCGATAGCTCAGTTGGTAGAGCGGAGGACTGTAGAGTGGCAGCTATCCTTAGGTCGCTGGTTCGAATCCGGCTCGACGGATTGTTTTTGCAAATTTGTGACAATTCACATTTCTGTTATTGAAGTGGCTGCGGGTGTGACCAGATGTTCCGTCGATAGCTCAGTTGGTAGAGCGGAGGACTGTAGAGTGGCAGCTATCCTTAGGTCGCTGGTTCGAATCCGGCTCGACGGATTGTTTTTGCAAATTTGTGACAATTCACATTTCTGTTGGTGAAGGGGCTGCCGATAGCTCAGTTGGTAGAGCGGAGGACTGTAGAGTGGCAGCTATCCTTAGGTCGCTGGTTTGAATCCGGCTCGACGGATTGTTTTTGCAAATTTGTGACAATTCACATTTCTGTTGGTGAAGTGGCTGTCGATAGCTCAGTTGGTAGAGGGGAGGACTCTAGAGTGACAGCTATCCCTCGGTCGCTGGTTTGAATCCGGCTCGACGGATTGTTTTTGCAAATTTGTGACAATTCACATTTCTGTTGGTGAAGGGGCTGCCGATAGCTCAGTTGGTAGAGCGGAGGACTGTAGAGTGGCAGCTATCCTTAGGTCGCTGGTTCGAATCCGGCTCGACGGATTGTTTTTGCAAATTTGTGACAATTCACATTTCTGTTATTGAAGTGGCTGCGGGTGTGACCAGATGTTCCGTCGATAGCTCAGTTGGTAGAGCGGAGGACTGTAGAGTGGCAGCTATCCTTAGGTCGCTGGTTCGAATCCGGCTCGACGGATTGTTTTTGCAAATTTGTGACAATTCACATTTCTGTTGGTGAAGGGGCTGTCGATAGCTCAGTTGGTAGAGCGGAGGACTGTAGAGTGGCAGCTATCCTTAGGTCGCTGGTTTGAATCCGGCTCGACGGATTGTTTTTGCAAATTTGTGACAATTCACATTTCTGTTGGTGAAGGGGCTGTCGATAGCTCAGTTGGTAGAGCGGAGGACTGTAGAGTGGCAGCTATCCTTAGGTCGCTGGTTCGAATCCGGCTCGACGGATTGTTTTTGCAAATTTGTGACAATTCACATTTCTGTTATTGAAGTGGCTGCGGGTGTGACCAGATGTTCCGTCGATAGCTCAGTTGGTAGAGCGGAGGACTGTAGAGTGGCAGCTATCCTTAGGTCGCTGGTTCGAATCCGGCTCGACGGATTGTTTTTGCAAATTTGTGACAATTCACATTTCTGTTGGTGAAGGGGCTGTCGATAGCTCAGTTGGTAGAGCGGAGGACTGTAGAGTGGCAGCTATCCTCAGGTCGCTGGTTCGAATCCGGCTCGACCGATTGTTTGCAAATTTGTGACAATTCACATTTCTGTTGGTGAAGTGGCTGTCGATAGCTCAGTTGGTAGAGGGGAGGACTCTAGAGTGACAGCTATCCCTCGGTCGCTGGTTTGAATCCGGCTCGACGGATTGTTTTTGCAAATTTGTGACAATTCACATTTCTGTTATTGAAGTGGCTGCGGGTGTTACCAGATGTTCCGTCGATAGCTCAGTTGGTAGAGCGGAGGACTATAGAGTGGCAGCTATCCTTAGGTCGCTGGTTCGAATCCGGCTCGACGGATTGTTTTTGCAAATATGTGACAATTCACATTTCTGTCATTGAAGTGGCTGCGGGTGTTACCAGATGTTCCGTCGATAGCTCAGTTGGTAGAGCGGAGGACTGTAGAGTGGCAGCTATCCTTAGGTCGCTGGTTCGAATCCGGCTCGACGGATTGTTTTTGCAAATATGTGACAATTCACATTTCTGTTGGTGAAGTGGCTGTCGATAGCTCAGTTGGTAGAGGGGAGGACTCTAGAGTGGCAGCTATCCTTAGGTCGCTGGTTCGAATCCGGCTCGACGGATTGTTTTTGCAAATATGTGACAATTCACATTTCTGTTGGTGAAGTGGCTGTCGATAGCTCAGTTGGTAGAGCGGAGGACTCTAGAGTGGCAGCTATCTCTCGGTCGCTGGTTTGAATCCGGCTCGACGGATTGTTTTTGCAAATTTGTGACAATTCACATTTCTGTTGGTGAAGGGGCTGCCGATAGCTCAGTTGGTAGAGCGGAGGACTGTAGAGTGGCAGCTATCCTTAGGTCGCTGGTTCGAATCCGGCTCGACGGATTGTTTTTGCAAATTTGTGACAATTCACATTTCTGTTATTGAAGTGGCTGCGGGTGTGACCAGATGTTCCGTCGATAGCTCAGTTGGTAGAGCGGAGGACTGTAGAGTGGCAGCTATCCTTAGGTCGCTGGTTCGAATCCGGCTCGACGGATTGTTTTTGCAAATTTGTGACAATTCACATTTCTGTTATTGAAGTGGCTGCGGGTGTGACCAGATGTTCCGTCGATAGCTCAGTTGGTAGAGCGGAGGACTGTAGAGTGGCAGCTATCCTTAGGTCGCTGGTTCGAATCCGGCTCGACGGATTGTTTTTGCAAATTTGTGACAATTCACATTTCTGTTGGTGAAGGGGCTGTCGATAGCTCAGTTGGTAGAGCGGAGGACTGTAGAGTGGCAGCTATCCTCAGGTCGCTGGTTCGAATCCGGCTCGACGGACTGTTTTTGCAAATTTGTGACAATTCACATTTCTGTTATTGAAGTGGCTGCGGGTGTTACCAGATGTTCCGTCGATAGCTCAGTTGGTAGAGCGGAGGACTGTAGAGTGGCAGCTATCCTTAGGTCGCTGGTTCGAATCCGGCTCGACGGATTGCTTTTGCAAATATGTGACAGTTCACATTTCTGTTGGTGAAGTGGCTGTCGATAGCTCAGTTGGTAGAGGGGAGGACTCTAGAGTGGCAGCTATCCTTAGGTCGCTGGTTCGGATCCGGCTCGACGGATTGTTTTTGCAAATTTGTGACAATTCACATTTCTGTTGGTGAAGGGGCTGTCGATAGCTCAGTTGGTAGAGCGGAGGACTGTAGAGTGGCAGCTATCCTCAGGTCGCTGGTTCGAATCCGGCTCGACCGATTGTTTGCAAATTTGTGACAATTCACATTTCTGTTGGTGAAGGGGCTGCCGATAGCTCAGTTGGTAGAGCGGAGGACTGTAGAGTGGCAGCTATCCTTAGGTCGCTGGTGTGAATCCGGCTCGACGGATTGTTTTTGCAAATTTGTGACAATTCACATTTCTGTTGGTGAAGGGGCTGTCGATAGCTCAGTTGGTAGAGGGGAGGACTCTAGAGTGGCAGCTATCCTTAGGTCGCTGGTTCGAATCCGGCTCGACGGATTGTTTTTGCAAATTTGTGACAATTCACATTTCTGTTGGTGAAGTGGCTGTCGATAGCTCAGTTGGTAGAGGGGAGGACTCTAGAGTGGCAGCTATCCCTCGGTCGCTGGTTTGAATCCGGCTCGACGGATTGTTTTTGCAAATTTGTGACAATTCACATTTCTGTTGGTGAAGGGGCTGTCGATAGCTCAGTTGGTAGAGCGGAGGACTGTAGAGTGGCAGCCTTAGGTTGCTGGTTTGAATCCGGCTCGACGGATTGTTTTTGCAAATTTGTGACAATTCACATTTCTGTTGGTGAAGGGGCTGCCGATAGCTCAGTTGGTAGAGCGGAGGACTGTAGAGTGGCAGCTATCCTTAGGTCGCTGGTTCGAATCCGGCTCGACGGATTGTTTTTGCAAATTTGTGACAATTCACATTTCTGTTATTGAAGTGGCTGCGGGTGTGACCAGATGTTCCGTCGATAGCTCAGTTGGTAGAGCGGAGGACTGTAGAGTGGCAGCTATCCTTAGGTCGCTGGTTCGAATCCGGCTCGACGGATTGTTTTTACAAATTTGTGACAATTCACATTTCTGTTGGTGAAGGGGCTGTCGATAGCTCAGTTGGTAGAGCGGAGGACTGTAGAGTGGCAGCTATCCTCAGGTCGCTGGTTCGAATCCGGCTCGACGGACTGTTTTTGCAAATTTGTGACAATTCACATTTCTGTTATTGAAGTGGCTGCGGGTGTTACCAGATGTTCCGTCGATAGCTCAGTTGGTAGAGCGGAGGACTGTAGAGTGGCAGCTATCCTTAGGTCGCTGGTTCGAATCCGGCTCGACGGATTGTTTTTGCAAATTTGTGACAATTCACATTTCTGTTATTGAAGTGGCTGCGGGTGTTACCAGATGTTCCGTCGATAGCTCAGTTGGTAGAGCGGAGGACTGTAGAGTGGCAGCTATCCTTAGGTCGCTGGTTCGAATCCGGCTCGACGGATTTTTTTTGCAAATTTGTGACAATTCACATTTCTGTTGGTGAAGTGGCTGTCGATAGCTCAGTTGGTAGAGGGGAGGACTCTAGAGTGGCAGCTATCTCTCGGTCGCTGGTTTGAATCCGGCTCGACGGATTGTTTTTGCAAATTTGTGACAATTCACATTTCTGTTGGTGAAGGGGCTGTCGATAGCTCAGTTGGTAGAGCGGAGGACTGTAGAGTGGCAGCTATCCTTAGGTCGATGGTTCGAATCCGGCTCGACGGATTGTTTCTGCAAATTTGTGACAATTCACATTTCTGTTGGTGAAGTGGCTGTCGATAGCTCAGTTGGTAGAGGGGAGGACTCTAGAGTGACAGCTATCCCTCGGTCGCTGGTTTGAATCCGGCTCGACGGATTGTTTTTGCAAATTTGTGACAATTCACATTTCTGTTGGTGAAGGGGCTGCCGATAGCTCAGTTGGTAGAGCGGAGGACTGTAGAGTGGCAGCTATCCTTAGGTCGCTGGTTTGAATCCGGCTCGACGGATTGTTTTTGCAAATTTGTGACAATTCACATTTCTGTTGGTGAAGGGGCTGTCGATAGCTCAGTTGGTAGAGCGGAGGACTGTAGAGTGGCAGCTATCCTCAGGTCGCTGGTTCGAATCCGGCTCGACGAATTGTTTTTGCAAATTTGTGACAATTCACATTTCTGTTATTGAAGTGGCTGCGGGTGTTACCAGATGTTCCGTCGATAGCTCAGTTGGTAGAGCGGAGGACTGTAGAGTGGCAGCTATCCTTAGGTCGCTGGTTCGAATCCGGCTCGACGGATTGTTTTTGCTAATTTGTGACAATTCACATTTCTGTTGGTGAAGGGGCTGCCGATAGCTCAGTTGGTAGAGCGGAGGACTGTAGAGTGGCAGCTATCCTTAGGTCGCTGGTGTGAATCCGGCTCGACGGATTGTTTTTGCAAATTTGTGACAATTCACATTTCTGTTGGTGAAGGGGCTGTCGATAGCTCAGTTGGTAGAGGGGAGGACTCTAGAGTGGCAGCTATCCTTAGGTCGCTGGTTCGAATCCGGCTCGACGGATTGTTTTTGCAAATTTGTGACAATTCACATTTCTGTTGGTGAAGTGGCTGTCGATAGCTCAGTTGGTAGAGGGGAGGACTCTAGAGTGGCAGCTATCCCTCGGTCGCTGGTTTGAATCCGGCTCGACGGATTGTTTTTGCAAATTTGTGACAATTCACATTTCTGTTGGTGAAGGGGCTGTCGATAGCTCAGTTGGTAGAGCGGAGGACTGTAGAGTGGCAGCCTTAGGTCGCTGGTTTGAATCCGGCTCGACGGATTGTTTTTGCAAATTTGTGACAATTCACATTTCTGTTGGTGAAGGGGCTGCCGATAGCTCAGTTGGTAGAGCGGAGGACTGTAGAGTGGCAGCTATCCTTAGGTCGCTGGTTCGAATCCGGCTCGACGGATTGTTTTTGCAAATTTGTGACAATTCACATTTCTGTTATTGAAGTGGCTGCGGGTGTGACCAGATGTTCCGTCGATAGCTCAGTTGGTAGAGCGGAGGACTGTAGAGTGGCAGCTATCCTTAGGTCGCTGGTTCGAATCCGGCTCGACGGATTGTTTTTGCAAATTTGTGACAATTCACATTTCTGTTGGTGAAGGGGCTGTCGATAGCTCAGTTGGTAGAGCGGAGGACTGTAGAGTGGCAGCTATCCTCAGGTCGCTGGTTCGAATCCGGCTCGACGGACTGTTTTTGCAAATTTGTGACAATTCACATTTCTGTTATTGAAGTGGCTGCGGGTGTTACCAGATGTTCCGTCGATAGCTCAGTTGGTAGAGCGGAGGACTGTAGAGTGGCAGCTATCCTTAGGTCGCTGGTTCGAATCCGGCTCGACGGATTGTTTTTGCAAATTTGTGACAATTCACATTTCTGTTATTGAAGTGGCTGCGGGTGTTACCAGATGTTCCGTCGATAGCTCAGTTGGTAGAGCGGAGGACTGTAGAGTGGCAGCTATCCTTAGGTCGCTGGTTCGAATCCGGCTCGACGGATTGTTTCTGCAAATTTGTGACAATTCACATTTCTGTTGGTGAAGTGGCTGTCGATAGCTCAGTTGGTAGAGGGGAGGACTCTAGAGTGACAGCTATCCCTCGGTCGCTGGTTTGAATCCGGCTCGACGGATTGTTTTTGCAAATTTGTGACAATTCACATTTCTGTTGGTGAAGGGGCTGCCGATAGCTCAGTTGGTAGAGCGGAGGACTGTAGAGTGGCAGCTATCCTTAGGTCGCTGGTTTGAATCCGGCTCGACGGATTGTTTTTGCAAATTTGTGACAATTCACATTTCTGTTGGTGAAGGGGCTGCCGATAGCTCAGTTGGTAGAGCGGAGGACTGTAGAGTGGCAGCTATCCTTAGGTCGCTGGTTTGAATCCGGCTCGACGGATTGTTTTTGCAAATTTGTGACAATTCACATTTCTGTTGGTGAAGTGGCTGTCGATAGCTCAGTTGGTAGAGGGGAGGACTCTAGAGTGACAGCTATCCCTCGGTCGCTGGTTTGAATCCGGCTCGACGGATTGTTTTTGCAAATTTGTGACAATTCACATTTCTGTTGGTGAAGGGGCTGCCGATAGCTCAGTTGGTAGAGCGGAGGACTGTAGAGTGGCAGCTATCCTTAGGTCGCTGGTTCGAATCCGGCTCGACGGATTGTTTTTGCAAATTTGTGACAATTCACATTTCTGTTGGTGAAGGGGCTGTCGATAGCTCAGTTGGTAGAGCGGAGGACTCTAGAGTGGCAGCTATCTCTCGGTCGCTGGTTTGAATCCGGCTCGACGGATTGTTTTTGCAAATTTGTGACAATTCACATTTCTGTTGGTGAAGGGGCTGTCGATAGCTCAGTTGGTAGAGCGGAGGACTGTAGAGTGGCAGCTATCCTTAGGTCGCTGGTTCGAATCCGGCTCGACGGATTTTTTTTGCAAATTTGTGACAATTCACATTTCTGTTGGTGAAGTGGCTGTCGATAGCTCAGTTGGTAGAGGGGAGGACTCTAGAGTGGCAGCTATCTCTCGGTCGCTGGTTTGAATCCGGCTCGACGGATTGTTTTTGCAAATTTGTGACAATTCACATTTCTGTTGGTGAAGGGGCTGTCGATAGCTCAGTTGGTAGAGCGGAGGACTGTAGAGTGGCAGCTATCCTTAGGTCGCTGGTTCGAATCCGGCTCGACGGATTGTTTCTGCAAATTTGTGACAATTCACATTTCTGTTGGTGAAGTGGCTGTCGATAGCTCAGTTGGTAGAGGGGAGGACTCTAGAGTGGCAGCTATCCTTAGGTCGCTGGTTCGAATCCGGCTCGACGGATTGTTTTTGCAAATTTGTGACAATTCACATTTCTGTTATTGAAGTGGCTGCGGGTGTGACCAGATGTTCCGTCGATAGCTCAGTTGGTAGAGCGGAGGACTGTAGAGTGGCAGCTATCCTTAGGTCGCTGGTTCGAATCCGGCTCGACGGATTGTTTTTGCAAATTTGTGACAATTCACATTTCTGTTATTGAAGTGGCTGCGGGTGTTACCAGATGTTCCGTCGATAGCTCAGTTGGTAGAGCGGAGGACTGTAGAGTGGCAGCTATCCTTAGGTCGCTGGTTCGAATCCGGCTCGACGGATTGTTTTTGCAAATTTGTGACAATTCACATTTCTGTTGGTGAAGGGGCTGCCGATAGCTCAGTTGGTAGAGCGGAGGACTGTAGAGTGGCAGCTATCCTTAGGTCGCTGGTTCGAATCCGGCTCGACGGATTGTTTTTGCAAATTTGTGACAATTCACATTTCTTATTGAAGTGGCTGCGGGTGTGACCAGATGTTCCGTCGATAGCTCAGTTGGTAGAGCGGAGGACTGTAGAGTGGCAGCTATCCTTAGGTCGCTGGTTCGAATCCGGCTCGACGGATTGCTTTTGCAAATATGTGACAGTTCACATTTCTGTTGGTGAAGTGGCTGTCGATAGCTCAGTTGGTAGAGGGGAGGACTCTAGAGTGGCAGCTATCCTTAGGTCGCTGGTTCGAATCCGGCTCGACGGATTGTTTTTGCAAATTTGTGACAATTCACATTTCTGTTGGTGAAGGGGCTGTCGATAGCTCAGTTGGTAGAGCGGAGGACTGTAGAGTGGCAGCTATCCTCAGGTCGCTGGTTCGAATCCGGCTCGACCGATTGTTTGCAAATTTGTGACAATTCACATTTCTGTTGGTGAAGTGGCTGTCGATAGCTCAGTTGGTAGAGGGGAGGACTCTAGAGTGACAGCTATCCCTCGGTCGCTGGTTTGAATCCGGCTCGACGGATTGTTTTTGCAAATTTGTGACAATTCACATTTCTGTTATTGAAGTGGCTGCGGGTGTTACCAGATGTTCCGTCGATAGCTCAGTTGGTAGAGCGGAGGACTATAGAGTGGCAGCTATCCTTAGGTCGCTGGTTCGAATCCGGCTCGACGGATTGTTTTTGCAAATATGTGACAATTCACATTTCTGTCATTGAAGTGGCTGCGGGTGTTACCAGATGTTCCGTCGATAGCTCAGTTGGTAGAGCGGAGGACTGTAGAGTGGCAGCTATCCTTAGGTCGCTGGTTCGAATCCGGCTCGACGGATTGTTTTTGCAAATATGTGACAATTCACATTTCTGTTGGTGAAGTGGCTGTCGATAGCTCAGTTGGTAGAGGGGAGGACTCTAGAGTGGCAGCTATCCTTAGGTCGCTGGTTCGAATCCGGCTCGACGGATTGTTTTTGCAAATTTGTGACAATTCACATTTCTGTTGGTGAAGTGGCTGTCGATAGCTCAGTTGGTAGAGGGGAGGACTCTAGAGTGGCAGCTATCCCTCGGTCGCTGGTTTGAATCCGGCTCGACGGATTGTTTTTGCAAATTTGTGACAATTCACATTTCTGTTGGTGAAGGGGCTGTCGATAGCTCAGTTGGTAGAGCGGAGGACTGTAGAGTGGCAGCTATCCTTAGGTCGCTGGTTTGAATCCGGCTCGACGGATTGTTTTTGCAAATTTGTGACAATTCACATTTCTGTTGGTGAAGGGGCTGCCGATAGCTCAGTTGGTAGAGCGGAGGACTGTAGAGTGGCAGCTATCCTTAGGTCGCTGGTTCGAATCCGGCTCGACGGATTGTTTTTGCAAATTTGTGACAATTCACATTTCTGTTATTGAAGTGGCTGCGGGTGTGACCAGATGTTCCGTCGATAGCTCAGTTGGTAGAGCGGAGGACTGTAGAGTGGCAGCTATCCTTAGGTCGCTGGTTCGAATCCGGTTCGACGGATTGTTTTTGCAAATTTGTGACAATTCACATTTCTGTTGGTGAAGGGGCTGTCGATAGCTCAGTTGGTAGAGCGGAGGACTGTAGAGTGGCAGCTATCCTTAGGTCGCTGGTTCGAATCCGGCTCGACGGATTGTTTTTGCAAATTTGTGACAATTCACATTTCTGTTATTGAAGTGGCTGCGGGTGTTACCAGATGTTCCGTCGATAGCTCAGTTGGTAGAGCGGAGGACTGTAGAGTGGCAGCTATCCTTAGGTCGCTGGTTCGAATCCGGCTCGACGGATTGTTTTTGCAAATTTGTGACAATTCACATTTCTGTTATTGAAGTGGCTGCGGGTGTTACCAGATGTTCCGTCGATAGCTCAGTTGGTAGAGCGGAGGACTGTAGAGTGGCAGCTATCCTTAGGTCGCTGGTTCGAATCCGGCTCGACGGATTGTTTTTGCAAATATGTGACAATTCACATTTCTGTTGGTGAAGTGGCTGTCGATAGCTCAGTTGGTAGAGGGGAGGACTCTAGAGTGGCAGCTATCCTTAGGTCGCTGGTTCGAATCCGGCTCGACGGATTGTTTTTGCAAATTTGTGACAATTCACATTTCTGTTATTGAAGTGGCTGCGGGTGTGACCAGATGTTCCGTCGATAGCTCAGTTGGTAGAGCGGAGGACTGTAGAGTGGCAGCTATCCTTAGGTCGCTGGTTCGAATCCGGTTCGACGGATTGTTTTTGCAAATTTGTGACAATTCACATTTCTGTTGGTGAAGGGGCTGTCGATAGCTCAGTTGGTAGAGCGGAGGACTGTAGAGTGGCAGCTATCCTTAGGTCGCTGGTTCGAATCCGGCTCGACGGATTGTTTTTGCAAATTTGTGACAATTCACATTTCTGTTATTGAAGTGGCTGCGGGTGTTACCAGATGTTCCGTCGATAGCTCAGTTGGTAGAGCGGAGGACTGTAGAGTGGCAGCTATCCTTAGGTCGCTGGTTCGAATCCGGCTCGACGGATTGTTTTTGCAAATTTGTGACAATTCACATTTCTGTTATTGAAGTGGCTGCGGGTGTTACCAGATGTTCCGTCGATAGCTCAGTTGGTAGAGCGGAGGACTGTAGAGTGGCAGCTATCCTTAGGTCGCTGGTTCGAATCCGGCTCGACGGATTGTTTTTGCAAATATGTGACAATTCACATTTCTGTTGGTGAAGTGGCTGTCGATAGCTCAGTTGGTAGAGGGG
Source organism: Trichostrongylus colubriformis (assembly GCA_963978905.1). Lineage (NCBI taxonomy): Eukaryota > Metazoa > Nematoda > Chromadorea > Rhabditida > Trichostrongylidae > Trichostrongylus > Trichostrongylus colubriformis. Next base: position 30,355,500 of record OZ022258.1, read on the forward strand.
AGGACTCTAGAGTGGCAGCTATCCTTAGGTCGCTGGTTCGAATCCGGCTCGACGGATTGTTTTTGCAAATTTGTGACAATTCACATTTCTGTTGGTGAAGGGGCTGTCGATAGCTCAGTTGGTAGAGCGGAGGACTGTAGAGTGGCAGCTATCCTCAGGTCGCTGGTTCGAATCCGGCTCGACGGATTGTTTTTGCAAATTTGTGACAATTCACATTTCTGTTGGTGAAGGGGCTGTCGATAGCTCAGTTGGTAGAGCGGAGGACTGTAGAGTGGCAGCTATCCTCAGGTCGCTGGTTCGAATCCGGCTCGACGAATTGTTTTTGCAAATTTGTGACAATTCACATTTCTGTTATTGAAGTGGCTGCGGGTGTTACCAGATGTTCCGTCGATAGCTCAGTTGGTAGAGCGGAGGACTGTAGAGTGGCAGCTATCCTTAGGTCGCTGGTTCGAATCCGGCTCGACGGATTGTTTTTGCAAATTTGTGACAATTCACATTTCTGTTATTGAAGTGGCTGCGGGTGTTACCAGATGTTCCGTCGATAGCTCAGTTGGTAGAGCGGAGGACTGTAGAGTGGCAGCTATCCTTAGGTCGCTGGTTCGAATCCGGCTCGACGGATTGTTTTTGCAAATTTGTGACAATTCACATTTCTGTTGGTGAAGTGGCTGTCGATAGCTCAGTTGGTAGAGCGGAGGACTGTAGAGTGGCAGCTATCCTTAGGTCGCTGGTTCGAATCCGGCTCGACGGATTGTTTTTGCAAATTTGTGACAATTCACATTTCTGTTATTGAAGTGGCTGCGGGTGTTACCAGATGTTCCGTCGATAGCTCAGTTGGTAGAGCGGAGGACTGTAGAGTGGCAGCTATCCTTAGGTCGCTGGTTCGAATCCGGCTCGACGGATTGTTTTTGCAAATATGTGACAATTCACATTTCTGTTGGTGAAGTGGCTGTCGATAGCTCAGTTGGTAGAGGGGAGGACTCTAGAGTGGCAGCTATCCTTAGGTCGCTGGTTCGAATCCGGCTCGACGGATTGTTTTTGCAAATTTGTGACAATTCACATTTCTGTTATTGAAGTGGCTGCGGGTGTTACCAGATGTTCCGTCGATAGCTCAGTTGGTAGAGCGGAGGACTGTAGAGTGGCAGCTATCCTTAGGTCGCTGGTTCGAATCCGGCTCGACGGATTGTTTTTGCAAATATGTGACAATTCACATTTCTGTTGGTGAAGTGGCTGTCGATAGCTCAGTTGGTAGAGGGGAGGACTCTAGAGTGGCAGCTATCCTTAGGTCGCTGGTTCGAATCCGGCTCGACGGATTGTTTTTGCAAATTTGTGACAATTCACATTTCTGTTATTGAAGTGGCTGCGGGTGTGACCAGATGTTCCGTCGATAGCTCAGTTGGTAGAGCGGAGGACTGTAGAGTGGCAGCTATCCTTAGGTCGCTGGTTCGAATCCGGTTCGACGGATTGTTTTTGCAAATTTGTGACAATTCACATTTCTGTTGGTGAAGGGGCTGTCGATAGCTCAGTTGGTAGAGCGGAGGACTGTAGAGTGGCAGCTATCCTTAGGTCGCTGGTTCGAATCCGGCTCGACGGATTGTTTTTGCAAATTTGTGACAATTCACATTTCTGTTATTGAAGTGGCTGCGGGTGTTACCAGATGTTCCGTCGATAGCTCAGTTGGTAGAGCGGAGGACTGTAGAGTGGCAGCTATCCTTAGGTCGCTGGTTCGAATCCGGCTCGACGGATTGTTTTTGCAAATTTGTGACAATTCACATTTCTGTTATTGAAGTGGCTGCGGGTGTTACCAGATGTTCCGTCGATAGCTCAGTTGGTAGAGCGGAGGACTGTAGAGTGGCAGCTATCCTTAGGTCGCTGGTTCGAATCCGGCTCGACGGATTGTTTTTGCAAATATGTGACAATTCACATTTCTGTTGGTGAAGTGGCTGTCGATAGCTCAGTTGGTAGAGGGGAGGACTCTAGAGTGGCAGCTATCCTTAGGTCGCTGGTTCGAATCCGGCTCGACGGATTGTTTTTGCAAATTTGTGACAATTCACATTTCTGTTGGTGAAGGGGCTGTCGATAGCTCAGTTGGTAGAGCGGAGGACTGTAGAGTGGCAGCTATCCTCAGGTCGCTGGTTCGAATCCGGCTCGACGAATTGTTTTTGCAAATTTGTGACAATTCACATTTCTGTTATTGAAGTGGCTGCGGGTGTTACCAGATGTTCCGTCGATAGCTCAGTTGGTAGAGCGGAGGACTGTAGAGTGGCAGCTATCCTTAGGTCGCTGGTTCGAATCCGGCTCGACGGATTGTTTTTGCAAATTTGTGACAATTCACATTTCTGTTATTGAAGTGGCTGCGGGTGTTACCAGATGTTCCGTCGATAGCTCAGTTGGTAGAGCGGAGGACTGTAGAGTGGCAGCTATCCTTAGGTCGCTGGTTCGAATCCGGCTCGACGGATTGTTTTTGCAAATTTGTGACAATTCACATTTCTGTTGGTGAAGTGGCTGTCGATAGCTCAGTTGGTAGAGCGGAGGACTGTAGAGTGGCAGCTATCCTTAGGTCGCTGGTTCGAATCCGGCTCGACGGATTGTTTTTGCAAATTTGTGACAATTCACATTTCTGTTATTGAAGTGGCTGCGGGTGTTACCAGATGTTCCGTCGATAGCTCAGTTGGTAGAGCGGAGGACTGTAGAGTGGCAGCTATCCTTAGGTCGCTGGTTCGAATCCGGCTCGACGGATTGTTTTTGCAAATATGTGACAATTCACATTTCTGTTGGTGAAGTGGCTGTCGATAGCTCAGTTGGTAGAGGGGAGGACTCTAGAGTGGCAGCTATCCTTAGGTCGCTGGTTCGAATCCGGCTCGACGGATTGTTTTTGCAAATTTGTGACAATTCACATTTCTGTTGGTGAAGTGGCTGTCGATAGCTCAGTTGGTAGAGGGGAGGACTCTAGAGTGGCAGCTATCCTTAGGTCGCTGGTTCGAATCCGGCTCGACGGATTGTTTTTGCAAATTTGTGACAATTCACATTTCTGTTGGTGAAGGGGCTGTCGATAGCTCAGTTGGTAGAGCGGAGGACTGTAGAGTGGCAGCTATCCTCAGGTCGCTGGTTCGAATCCGGCTCGACGGATTGTTTTTGCAAATTTGTGACAATTCACATTTCTGTTGGTGAAGGGGCTGTCGATAGCTCAGTTGGTAGAGCGGAGGACTGTAGAGTGGCAGCTATCCTCAGGTCGCTGGTTCGAATCCGGCTCGACGAATTGTTTTTGCAAATTTGTGACAATTCACATTTCTGTTATTGAAGTGGCTGCGGGTGTTACCAGATGTTCCGTCGATAGCTCAGTTGGTAGAGCGGAGGACTGTAGAGTGGCAGCTATCCTTAGGTCGCTGGTTCGAATCCGGCTCGACGGATTGTTTTTGCAAATTTGTGACAATTCACATTTCTGTTATTGAAGTGGCTGCGGGTGTTACCAGATGTTCCGTCGATAGCTCAGTTGGTAGAGCGGAGGACTGTAGAGTGGCAGCTATCCTTAGGTCGCTGGTTCGAATCCGGCTCGACGGATTGTTTTTGCAAATTTGTGACAATTCACATTTCTGTTGGTGAAGTGGCTGTCGATAGCTCAGTTGGTAGAGCGGAGGACTGTAGAGTGGCAGCTATCCTTAGGTCGCTGGTTCGAATCCGGCTCGACGGATTGTTTTTGCAAATTTGTGACAATTCACATTTCTGTTATTGAAGTGGCTGCGGGTGTTACCAGATGTTCCGTCGATAGCTCAGTTGGTAGAGCGGAGGACTGTAGAGTGGCAGCTATCCTTAGGTCGCTGGTTCGAATCCGGCTCGACGGATTGTTTTTGCAAATATGTGACAATTCACATTTCTGTTGGTGAAGTGGCTGTCGATAGCTCAGTTGGTAGAGGGGAGGACTCTAGAGTGGCAGCTATCCTTAGGTCGCTGGTTCGAATCCGGCTCGACGGATTGTTTTTGCAAATTTGTGACAATTCACATTTCTGTTATTGAAGTGGCTGCGGGTGTGACCAGATGTTCCGTCGATAGCTCAGTTGGTAGAGCGGAGGACTGTAGAGTGGCAGCTATCCTTAGGTCGCTGGTTCGAATCCGGTTCGACGGATTGTTTTTGCAAATTTGTGACAATTCACATTTCTGTTGGTGAAGGGGCTGTCGATAGCTCAGTTGGTAGAGCGGAGGACTGTAGAGTGGCAGCTATCCTTAGGTCGCTGGTTCGAATCCGGCTCGACGGATTGTTTTTGCAAATTTGTGACAATTCACATTTCTGTTATTGAAGTGGCTGCGGGTGTTACCAGATGTTCCGTCGATAGCTCAGTTGGTAGAGCGGAGGACTGTAGAGTGGCAGCTATCCTTAGGTCGCTGGTTCGAATCCGGCTCGACGGATTGTTTTTGCAAATTTGTGACAATTCACATTTCTGTTATTGAAGTGGCTGCGGGTGTTACCAGATGTTCCGTCGATAGCTCAGTTGGTAGAGCGGAGGACTGTAGAGTGGCAGCTATCCTTAGGTCGCTGGTTCGAATCCGGCTCGACGGATTGTTTTTGCAAATATGTGACAATTCACATTTCTGTTGGTGAAGTGGCTGTCGATAGCTCAGTTGGTAGAGGGGAGGACTCTAGAGTGGCAGCTATCCTTAGGTCGCTGGTTCGAATCCGGCTCGACGGATTGTTTTTGCAAATTTGTGACAATTCACATTTCTGTTGGTGAAGTGGCTGTCGATAGCTCAGTTGGTAGAGGGGAGGACTCTAGAGTGGCAGCTATCCCTCGGTCGCTGGTTTGAATCCGGCTCGACGGATTGTTTTTGCAAATTTGTGACAATTCACATTTCTGTTGGTGAAGGGGCTGTCGATAGCTCAGTTGGTAGAGCGGAGGACTGTAGAGTGGCAGCTATCCTCAGGTCGCTGGTTCGAATCCGGCTCGACGAATTGTTTTTGCAAATTTGTGACAATTCACATTTCTGTTATTGAAGTGGCTGCGGGTGTTACCAGATGTTCAGTCGATAGCTCAGTTGGTAGAGCGGAGGACTGTAGAGTGGCAGCTATCCTTAGGTCGCTGGTTCGAATCCGGCTCGACGGATTGTTTTTGCAAATTTGTGACAATTCACATTTCTGTTATTGAAGTGGCTGCGGGTGTTACCAGATGTTCCGTCGATAGCTCAGTTGGTAGAGCGGAGGACTGTAGAGTGGCAGCTATCCTTAGGTCGCTGGTTCGAATCCGGCTCGACGGATTGTTTTTGCAAATTTGTGACAATTCACATTTCTGTTGGTGAAGTGGCTGTCGATAGCTCAGTTGGTAGAGGGGAGGACTCTAGAGTGGCAGCTATCCCTCGGTCGCTGGTTTGAATCCGGCTCGACGGATTGTTTTTGCAAATTTGTGACAATTCACATTTCTGTTGGTGAAGGGGCTGTCGATAGCTCAGTTGGTAGAGCGGAGGACTGTAGAGTGGCAGCTATCCTTAGGTCGCTGGTTTGAATCCGGCTCGACGGATTGTTTTTGCAAATTTGTGACAATTCACAAATTCCAATTCACATTTCTGTTGGTGAAGGGGCTGCCGATAGCTCAGTTGGTAGAGCGGAGGACTGTAGAGTGGCAGCTATCCTTAGGTCGCTGGTTCGAATCCGGCTGGACGGATTGTTTTTGCAAATTTGTGACAATTCACATTTCTGTTATTGAAGTGGCTGCGGGTGTGACCAGATGTTCCGTCGATAGCTCAGTTGGTAGAGCGGAGGACTGTAGAGTGGCAGCTATCCCTCGGTCGCTGGTTCGAATCCGGCTCGACGGATTGTTTTTGCAAATTTGTGACAATTCACATTTCTGTTGGTGAAGTGGCCGTCGATAGCTCAGTTGGTAGAGGGGAGGACTCTAGAGTGACAGCTATCCCTCGGTCGCTGGTTTGAATCCGGCTCGACGGATTGTTTTTGCAAATTTGTGACAATTCACATTTCTGTTGGTGAAGGGGCTGCCGATAGCTCAGTTGGTAGAGCGGAGGACTGTAGAGTGGCAGCTATCCTTAGGTCACTGGTTTGAATCTGGCTCGACGGATTGTTTTTGCAAATTTGTGACAATTCACATTTCTGTTGGTGAAGGGGCTGTCGATAGCTCAGTTGGTAGAGCGGAGGACTGTAGAGTGGCAGCTATCCTCAGGTCGCTGGTTCGAATCCGGCTCGACGAATTGTTTTTGCAAATTTGTGACAATTCACATTTCTGTTATTGAAGTGGCTGCGGGTGTTACCAGATGTTCAGTCGATAGCTCAGTTGGTAGAGCGGAGGACTGTAGAGTGGCAGCTATCCTTAGGTCGCTGGTTCGAATCCGGCTCGACGGATTGTTTTTGCAAATTTGTGACAATTCACATTTCTGTTATTGAAGTGGCTGCGGGTGTTACCAGATGTTCAGTCGATAGCTCAGTTGGTAGAGCGGAGGACTGTAGAGTGGCAGCTATCCTTAGGTCGCTGGTTCGAATCCGGCTCGACGGATTGTTTTTGCAAATTTGTGACAATTCACATTTCTGTTATTGAAGTGGCTGCGGGTGTTACCAGATGTTCCGTCGATAGCTCAGTTGGTAGAGCGGAGGACTCTAGAGTGACAGCTATCCCTCGGTCGCTGGTTTGAATCCGGCTCGACGGATTGTTTTTGCAAATTTGTGACAATTCACATTTCTGTTGGTGAAGGGGCTGCCGATAGCTCAGTTGGTAGAGCGGAGGACTGTAGAGTGGCAGCTATCCTTAGGTCGCTGGTTCGAATCCGGCTCGACGGATTGTTTTTGCAAATTTGTGACAATTCACATTTCTGTTATTGAAGTGGCTGCGGGTGTGACCAGATGTTCCGTCGATAGCTCAGTTGGTAGAGCGGAGGACTGTAGAGTGGCAGCTATCCTTAGGTCGCTGGTTCGAATCCGGCTCGACGGATTGTTTTTGCAAATTTGTGACAATTCACATTTCTGTTGGTGAAGGGGCTGTCGATAGCTCAGTTGGTAGAGCGGAGGACTGTAGAGTGGCAGCTATCCTCAGGTCGCTGGTTCGAATCCGGCTCGACGGACTGTTTTTGCAAATTTGTTACAATTCACATTTCTGTTATTGAAGTGGCTGCGGGTGTTACCAGATGTTCCGTCGATAGCTCAGTTGGTAGAGCGGAGGACTGTAGAGTGGCAGCTATCCTTAGGTCGCTGGTTCGAATCCGGCTCGACGGATTGTTTTTGCAAATTTGTGACAATTCACATTTCTGTTATTGAAGTGGCTGCGGGTGTTACCAGATGTTCCGTCGATAGCTCAGTTGGTAGAGCGGAGGACTGTAGAGTGGCAGCTATCCTTAGGTCGCTGGTTCGAATCCGGCTCGACGGATTTTTTTTGCAAATTTGTGACAATTCACATTTCTGTTGGTGAAGTGGCTGTCGATAGCTCAGTTGGTAGAGGGGAGGACTCTAGAGTGGCAGCTATCTCTCGGTCGCTGGTTTGAATCCGGCTCGACGGATTGTTTTTGCAAATTTGTGACAATTCACATTTCTGTTGGTGAAGGGGCTGTCGATAGCTCAGTTGGTAGAGCGGAGGACTGTAGAGTGGCAGCTATCCTTAGGTCGCTGGTTCGAATCCGGCTCGACGGATTGTTTCTGCAAATTTGTGACAATTCACATTTCTGTTGGTGAAGTGGCTGTCGATAGCTCAGTTGGTAGAGGGGAGGACTCTAGAGTGACAGCTATCCCTCGGTCGCTGGTTTGAATCCGGTTCGACGGATTGTTTTTGCAAATTTGTGACAATTCACATTTCTGTTGGTGAAGGGGCTGCCGATAGCTCAGTTGGTAGAGCGGAGGACTGTAGAGTGGCAGCTATCCTTAGGTCGCTGGTTCGAATCCGGCTCGACGGATTGTTTTTGCAAATTTGTGACAATTCACATTTCTGTTATTGAAGTGGCTGCGGGTGTTACCAGATGTTCCGTCGATAGCTCAGTTGGTAGAGCGGAGGACTGTAGAGTGGCAGCTATCCTTAGGTCGCTGGTTCGAATCCGGCTCGACGGATTGTTTTTGCAAATTTGTGACAATTCACATTTCTGTTGGTGAAGGGGCTGTCGATAGCTCAGTTGGTAGAGCGGAGGACTGTAGAGTGGCAGCTATCCTTAGGTCGCTGGTTCGAATCCGGCTCGACGGATTGTTTTTGCAAATTTGTGACAATTCACATTTCTGTTATTGAAGTGGCTGCGGGTGTTACCAGATGTTCCGTCGATAGCTCAGCTGGTAGAGCGGAGGACTGTAGAGTGGCAGCTATCCTTAGGTCGCTGGTTCGAATCCGGCTCGACGGATTGCTTTTGCAAATATGTGACAGTTCACATTTCTGTTGGTGAAGGGGCTGTCGATAGCTCAGTTGGTAGAGCGGAGGACTGTAGAGTGGCAGCTATCCTTAGGTCGCTGGTTCGAATCCGGCTCGACGGATTGTTTTTGCAAATTTGTGACAATTCACATTTCTGTTATTGAAGTGGCTGCGGGTGTTACCAGATGTTCCGTCGATAGCTCAGTTGGTAGAGCGGAGGACTGTAGAGTGGCAGCTATCCTTAGGTCGCTGGTTCGAATCCGGCTCGACGGATTGTTTTTGCAAATTTGTGACAATTCACATTTCTGTTGGTGAAGGGGCTGTCGATAGCTCAGTTGGTAGAGCGGAGGACTGTAGAGTGGCAGCTATCCTTAGGTCGCTGGTTCGAATCCGGCTCGACGAATTGTTTTTGCAAATTTGTGACAATTCACATTTCTGTTATTGAAGTGGCTGCGGGTGTTACCAGATGTTCCGTCGATAGCTCAGTTGGTAGAGCGGAGGACTGTAGAGTGGCAGCTATCCTTAGGTCGCTGGTTCGAATCCGGCTCGACGGATTGTTTTTGCAAATTTGTGACAATTCACATTTCTGTTATTGAAGTGGCTGCGGGTGTTACCAGATGTTCCGTCGATAGCTCAGTTGGTAGAGCGGAGGACTGTAGAGTGGCAGCTATCCTTAGGTCGCTGGTTCGAATCCGGCTCGACGGATTGTTTTTGCAAATATGTGACAATTCACATTTCTGTTATTGAAGTGGCTGCGGGTGTTACCAGATGTTCCGTCGATAGCTCAGTTGGTAGAGCGGAGGACTGTAGAGTGGCAGCTATCCTTAGGTCGCTGGTTCGAATCCGGCTCGACGGATTGCTTTTGCAAATATGTGACAGTTCACATTTCTGTTGGTGAAGTGGCTGTCGATAGCTGAGTTGGTAGAGGGGAGGACTCTAGAGTGACAGCTATCCCTCGGTCGCTGGTTTGAATCCGGTTCGACGGATTGTTTTTGCAAATTTGTGACAATTCACATTTCTGTTGGTGAAGGGGCTGCCGATAGCTCAGTTGGTAGAGCGGAGGACTGTAGAGTGGCAGCTATCCTTAGGTCGCTGGTTCGAATCCGGCTCGACGGATTGTTTTTGCAAATTTGTGACAATTCACATTTCTGTTATTGAAGTGGCTGCGGGTGTTACCAGATGTTCCGTCGATAGCTCAGTTGGTAGAGCGGAGGACTGTAGAGTGGCAGCTATCCTTAGGTCGCTGGTTCGAATCCGGCTCGACGGATTGTTTTTGCAAATTTGTGACAATTCACATTTCTGTTGGTGAAGGGGCTGTCGATAGCTCAGTTGGTAGAGCGGAGGACTGTAGAGTGGCAGCTATCCTTAGGTCGCTGGTTCGAATCCGGCTCGACGGATTGTTTTTGCAAATTTGTGACAATTCACATTTCTGTTATTGAAGTGGCTGCGGGTGTTACCAGATGTTCCGTCGATAGCTCAGTTGGTAGAGCGGAGGACTGTAGAGTGGCAGCTATCCTTAGGTCGCTGGTTCGAATCCGGCTCGACGGATTGCTTTTGCAAATATGTGACAGTTCACATTTCTGTTGGTGAAGTGGCTGTCGATAGCTCAGTTGGTAGAGGGGAGGACTCTAGAGTGGCAGCTATCCTTAGGTCGCTGGTTCGAATCCGGCTCGACGGATTGTTTTTGCAAATTTGTGACAATTCACATTTCTGTTGGTGAAGGGGCTGTCGATAGCTCAGTTGGTAGAGCGGAGGACTGTAGAGTGGCAGCTATCCTTAGGTCGCTGGTTCGAATCCGGCTCGACGGATTGTTTTTGCAAATTTGTGACAATTCACATTTCTGTTATTGAAGTGGCTGCGGGTGTTACCAGATGTTCCGTCGATAGCTCAGTTGGTAGAGCGGAGGACTGTAGAGTGGCAGCTATCCTTAGGTCGCTGGTTCGAATCCGGCTCGACGGATTGTTTTTGCAAATTTGTGACAATTCACATTTCTGTTGGTGAAGGGGCTGTCGATAGCTCAGTTGGTAGAGCGGAGGACTGTAGAGTGGCAGCTATCCTTAGGTCGCTGGTTCGAATCCGGCTCGACGAATTGTTTTTGCAAATTTGTGACAATTCACATTTCTGTTATTGAAGTGGCTGCGGGTGTTACCAGATGTTCCGTCGATAGCTCAGTTGGTAGAGCGGAGGACTGTAGAGTGGCAGCTATCCTTAGGTCGCTGGTTCGAATCCGGCTCGACGGATTGTTTTTGCAAATTTGTGACAATTCACATTTCTGTTATTGAAGTGGCTGCGGGTGTTACCAGATGTTCCGTCGATAGCTCAGTTGGTAGAGCGGAGGACTGTAGAGTGGCAGCTATCCTTAGGTCGCTGGTTCGAATCCGGCTCGACGGATTGTTTTTGCAAATATGTGACAATTCACATTTCTGTTATTGAAGTGGCTGCGGGTGTTACCAGATGTTCCGTCGATAGCTCAGTTGGTAGAGCGGAGGACTGTAGAGTGGCAGCTATCCTTAGGTCGCTGGTTCGAATCCGGCTCGACGGATTGCTTTTGCAAATATGTGACAGTTCACATTTCTGTTGGTGAAGTGGCTGTCGATAGCTGAGTTGGTAGAGGGGAGGACTCTAGAGTGACAGCTATCCCTCGGTCGCTGGTTTGAATCCGGTTCGACGGATTGTTTTTGCAAATTTGTGACAATTCACATTTCTGTTGGTGAAGGGGCTGCCGATAGCTCAGTTGGTAGAGCGGAGGACTGTAGAGTGGCAGCTATCCTTAGGTCGCTGGTTCGAATCCGGCTCGACGGATTGTTTTTGCAAATTTGTGACAATTCACATTTCTGTTATTGAAGTGGCTGCGGGTGTTACCAGATGTTCCGTCGATAGCTCAGTTGGTAGAGCGGAGGACTGTAGAGTGGCAGCTATCCTTAGGTCGCTGGTTCGAATCCGGCTCGACGGATTGTTTTTGCAAATTTGTGACAATTCACATTTCTGTTGGTGAAGGGGCTGTCGATAGCTCAGTTGGTAGAGCGGAGGACTGTAGAGTGGCAGCTATCCTTAGGTCGCTGGTTCGAATCCGGCTCGACGGATTGTTTTTGCAAATTTGTGACAATTCACATTTCTGTTATTGAAGTGGCTGCGGGTGTTACCAGATGTTCCGTCGATAGCTCAGTTGGTAGAGCGGAGGACTGTAGAGTGGCAGCTATCCTTAGGTCGCTGGTTCGAATCCGGCTCGACGGATTGCTTTTGCAAATATGTGACAGTTCACATTTCTGTTGGTGAAGTGGCTGTCGATAGCTCAGTTGGTAGAGGGGAGGACTCTAGAGTGGCAGCTATCCTTAGGTCGCTGGTTCGAATCCGGCTCGACGGATTGTTTTTGCAAATTTGTGACAATTCACATTTCTGTTGGTGAAGGGGCTGTCGATAGCTCAGTTGGTAGAGCGGAGGACTGTAGAGTGGCAGCTATCCTTAGGTCGCTGGTTCGAATCCGGCTCGACGGATTGTTTTTGCAAATTTGTGACAATTCACATTTCTGTTATTGAAGTGGCTGCGGGTGTTACCAGATGTTCCGTCGATAGCTCAGTTGGTAGAGCGGAGGACTGTAGAGTGGCAGCTATCCTTAGGTCGCTGGTTCGAATCCGGCTCGACGGATTGTTTTTGCAAATTTGTGACAATTCACATTTCTGTTGGTGAAGGGGCTGTCGATAGCTCAGTTGGTAGAGCGGAGGACTGTAGAGTGGCAGCTATCCTTAGGTCGCTGGTTCGAATCCGGCTCGACGAATTGTTTTTGCAAATTTGTGACAATTCACATTTCTGTTATTGAAGTGGCTGCGGGTGTTACCAGATGTTCCGTCGATAGCTCAGTTGGTAGAGCGGAGGACTGTAGAGTGGCAGCTATCCTTAGGTCGCTGGTTCGAATCCGGCTCGACGGATTGTTTTTGCAAATTTGTGACAATTCACATTTCTGTTATTGAAGTGGCTGCGGGTGTTACCAGATGTTCCGTCGATAGCTCAGTTGGTAGAGCGGAGGACTGTAGAGTGGCAGCTATCCTTAGGTCGCTGGTTCGAATCCGGCTCGACGGATTGTTTTTGCAAATATGTGACAATTCACATTTCTGTTATTGAAGTGGCTGCGGGTGTTACCAGATGTTCCGTCGATAGCTCAGTTGGTAGAGCGGAGGACTGTAGAGTGGCAGCTATCCTTAGGTCGCTGGTTCGAATCCGGCTCGACGGATTGCTTTTGCAAATATGTGACAGTTCACATTTCTGTTGGTGAAGTGGCTGTCGATAGCTGAGTTGGTAGAGGGGAGGACTCTAGAGTATCAGCTATCCCTCGGTCGCTGGTTTGAATCCGGCTCGACGGATTGTTTTTGCAAATTTGTGACAATTCACATTTCTGTTGGTGAAGGGGCTGTCGATAGCTCAGTTGGTAGAGAGGAGGACTGTAGAGTGGCAGCTATCCTTAGGTCGCTGGTTCGAATCCGGCTCGACGGATTGTTTTTGCAAATTTGTGACAATTCACATTTCTGTTATTGAAGTGGCTGCGGGTGTTACCAGATGTTCCGTCGATAGCTCAGTTGGTAGAGCGGAGGACTGTAGAGTGGCAGCTATCCTTAGGTCGCTGGTTCGAATCCGGCTCGACGGATTGCTTTTGCAAATATGTGACAGTTCACATTTCTGTTGGTGAAGTGGCTGTCGATAGCTCAGTTGGTAGAGCGGAGGACTGTAGAGTATCAGCTATCCCTCGGTCGCTGGTTTGAATCCGGCTCGACGGATTGTTTTTGCAAATTTGTGACAATTCACATTTCTGTTGGTGAAGGGGCTGTCGATAGCTCAGTTGGTAGAGCGGAGGACTGTAGAGTGGCAGCTATCCTTAGGTCGCTGGTTCGAATCCGGCTCGACGGATTGTTTTTGCAAATTTGTGACAATTCACATTTCTGTTATTGAAGTGGCTGCGGGTGTTACCAGATGTTCCGTCGATAGCTCAGTTGGTAGAGCGGAGGACTGTAGAGTGGCAGCTATCCTTAGGTCGCTGGTTCGAATCCGGCTCGACGGATTGCTTTTGCAAATATGTGACAGTTCACATTTCTGTTGGTGAAGTGGCTGTCGATAGCTCAGCTGGTAGAGGGGAGGACTCTAGAGTGGCAGCTATCCTTAGGTCGCTGGTTCGAATCCGGCTCGACGGATTGTTTTTGCAAATTTGTGACAATTCACATTTCTGTTGGTGAAGGGGCTGTCGATAGCTCAGTTGGTAGAGCGGAAGACTGTAGAGTGGCAGCTATCCTTAGGTCGCTGGTTCGAATCCGGCTCGACGGATTGTTTTTGCAAATTTGTGACAATTCACATTTCTGTTATTGAAGTGGCTGCGGGTGTTACCAGATGTTCCGTCGATAGCTCAGTTGGTAGAGCGGAGGACTGTAGAGTGGCAGCTATCCTTAGGTCGCTGGTTCGAATCCGGCTCGACGGATTGTTTTTGCAAATTTGTGACAATTCACATTTCTGTTGGTGAAGGGGCTGTCGATAGCTCAGTTGGTAGAGCGGAGGACTGTAGAGTGGCAGCTATCCTTAGGTCGCTGGTTCGAATCCGGCTCGACGAATTGTTTTTGCAAATTTGTGACAATTCACATTTCTGTTATTGAAGTGGCTGCGGGTGTTACCAGATGTTCCGTCGATAGCTCAGTTGGTAGAGCGGAGGACTGTAGAGTGGCAGCTATCCTTAGGTCGCTGGTTCGAATCCGGCTCGACGGATTGCTTTTGCAAATATGTGACAGTTCACATTTCTGTTGGTGAAGTGGCTGTCGATAGCTCAGTTGGTAGAGGAGAGGACTCTAGAGTATCAGCTATCCCTCGGTCGCTGGTTTGAATCCGGCTCGACGGATTGTTTTTGCAAATTTGTGACAATTCACATTTCTGTTGGTGAAGGGGCTGTCGATAGCTCAGTTGGTAGAGCGGAGGACTGTAGAGTGGCAGCTATCCTTAGGTCGCTGGTTCGAATCCGGCTCGACGGATTGTTTTTGCAAATTTGTGACAATTCACATTTCTGTTATTGAAGTGGCTGCGGGTGTTACCAGATGTTCCGTCGATAGCTCAGTTGGTAGGGCGGAGGACTGTAGAGTGGCAGCTATCCTTAGGTCGCTGGTTCGAATCCGGCTCGACGGATTGCTTTTGCAAATATGTGACAATTCACATTTCTGTTGGTGAAGTGGCTGTCGATAGCTCAGTTGGTAGAGCGGAGGACTGTAGAGTATCAGCTATCCCTCGGTCGCTGGTTTGAATCCGGCTCGACGGATTGTTTTTGCAAATTTGTGACAATTCACATTTCTGTTATTGAAGTGGCTGCGGGTGTTACCAGATGTTCCGTCGATAGCTCAGTTGGTAGAGCGGAGGACTGTAGAGTGGCAGCTATCCTTAGGTCGCTGGTTCGAATCCGGCTCGACGGATTGTTTTTGCAAATTTGTGACAATTCACATTTCTGTTATTGAAGTGGCTGCGGGTGTTACCAGATGTTCCGTCGATAGCTCAGTTGGTAGAGCGGAGGACTGTAGAGTGGCAGCTATCCTTAGGTCGCTGGTTCGAATCCGGCTCGACGGATTGCTTTTGCAAATATGTGACAGTTCACATTTCTGTTGGTGAAGTGGCTGTCGATAGCTGAGTTGGTAGAGGGGAGGACTCTAGAGTATCAGCTATCCCTCGGTCGCTGGTTTGAATCCGGCTCGACGGATTGTTTTTGCAAATTTGTGACAATTCACATTTCTGTTGGTGAAGGGGCTGTCGATAGCTCAGTTGGTAGAGCGGAGGACTGTAGAGTGGCAGCTATCCTTAGGTCGCTGGTTCGAATCCGGCTCGACGGATTGTTTTTGCAAATTTGTGACAATTCACATTTCTGTTATTGAAGTGGCTGCGGGTGTTACCAGATGTTCCGTCGATAGCTCAGTTGGTAGAGCGGAGGACTGTAGAGTGGCAGCTATCCTTAGGTCGCTGGTTCGAATCCGGCTCGACGGATTGCTTTTGCAAATATGTGACAGTTCACATTTCTGTTGGTGAAGTGGCTGTCGATAGCTCAGTTGGTAGAGCGGAGGACTGTAGAGTATCAGCTATCCCTCGGTCGCTGGTTTGAATCCGGCTCGACGGATTGTTTTTGCAAATTTGTGACAATTCACATTTCTGTTGGTGAAGGGGCTGTCGATAGCTCAGTTGGTAGAGCGGAGGACTGTAGAGTGGCAGCTATCCTTAGGTCGCTGGTTCGAATCCGGCTCGACGGATTGTTTTTGCAAATTTGTGACAATTCACATTTCTGTTATTGAAGTGGCTGCGGGTGTTACCAGATGTTCCGTCGATAGCTCAGTTGGTAGAGCGGAGGACTGTAGAGTGGCAGCTATCCTTAGGTCGCTGGTTCGAATCCGGCTCGACGGATTGCTTTTGCAAATATGTGACAGTTCACATTTCTGTTGGTGAAGTGGCTGTCGATAGCTGAGTTGGTAGAGGGGAGGACTCTAGAGTGACAGCTATCCCTCGGTCGCTGGTTTGAATCCGGTTCGACGGATTGTTTTTGCAAATTTGTGACAATTCACATTTCTGTTGGTGAAGGGGCTGCCGATAGCTCAGTTGGTAGAGCGGAGGACTGTAGAGTGGCAGCTATCCTTAGGTCGCTGGTTCGAATCCGGCTCGACGGATTGTTTTTGCAAATTTGTGACAATTCACATTTCTGTTATTGAAGTGGCTGCGGGTGTTACCAGATGTTCCGTCGATAGCTCAGTTGGTAGAGCGGAGGACTGTAGAGTGGCAGCTATCCTTAGGTCGCTGGTTCGAATCCGGCTCGACGGATTGTTTTTGCAAATTTGTGACAATTCACATTTCTGTTGGTGAAGGGGCTGTCGATAGCTCAGTTGGTAGAGCGGAGGACTGTAGAGTGGCAGCTATCCTTAGGTCGCTGGTTCGAATCCGGCTCGACGGATTGTTTTTGCAAATTTGTGACAATTCACATTTCTGTTATTGAAGTGGCTGCGGGTGTTACCAGATGTTCCGTCGATAGCTCAGTTGGTAGAGCGGAGGACTGTAGAGTGGCAGCTATCCTTAGGTCGCTGGTTCGAATCCGGCTCGACGGATTGCTTTTGCAAATATGTGACAGTTCACATTTCTGTTGGTGAAGTGGCTGTCGATAGCTCAGTTGGTAGAGGGGAGGACTCTAGAGTGGCAGCTATCCTTAGGTCGCTGGTTCGAATCCGGCTCGACGGATTGTTTTTGCAAATTTGTGACAATTCACATTTCTGTTGGTGAAGGGGCTGTCGATAGCTCAGTTGGTAGAGCGGAGGACTGTAGAGTGGCAGCTATCCTTAGGTCGCTGGTTCGAATCCGGCTCGACGGATTGTTTTTGCAAATTTGTGACAATTCACATTTCTGTTATTGAAGTGGCTGCGGGTGTTACCAGATGTTCCGTCGATAGCTCAGTTGGTAGAGCGGAGGACTGTAGAGTGGCAGCTATCCTTAGGTCGCTGGTTCGAATCCGGCTCGACGGATTGTTTTTGCAAATTTGTGACAATTCACATTTCTGTTGGTGAAGGGGCTGTCGATAGCTCAGTTGGTAGAGCGGAGGACTGTAGAGTGGCAGCTATCCTTAGGTCGCTGGTTCGAATCCGGCTCGACGAATTGTTTTTGCAAATTTGTGACAATTCACATTTCTGTTATTGAAGTGGCTGCGGGTGTTACCAGATGTTCCGTCGATAGCTCAGTTGGTAGAGCGGAGGACTGTAGAGTGGCAGCTATCCTTAGGTCGCTGGTTCGAATCCGGCTCGACGGATTGTTTTTGCAAATTTGTGACAATTCACATTTCTGTTATTGAAGTGGCTGCGGGTGTTACCAGATGTTCCGTCGATAGCTCAGTTGGTAGAGCGGAGGACTGTAGAGTGGCAGCTATCCTTAGGTCGCTGGTTCGAATCCGGCTCGACGGATTGTTTTTGCAAATATGTGACAATTCACATTTCTGTTATTGAAGTGGCTGCGGGTGTTACCAGATGTTCCGTCGATAGCTCAGTTGGTAGAGCGGAGGACTGTAGAGTGGCAGCTATCCTTAGGTCGCTGGTTCGAATCCGGCTCGACGGATTGCTTTTGCAAATATGTGACAGTTCACATTTCTGTTGGTGAAGTGGCTGTCGATAGCTGAGTTGGTAGAGGGGAGGACTCTAGAGTATCAGCTATCCCTCGGTCGCTGGTTTGAATCCGGCTCGACGGATTGTTTTTGCAAATTTGTGACAATTCACATTTCTGTTGGTGAAGGGGCTGTCGATAGCTCAGTTGGTAGAGAGGAGGACTGTAGAGTGGCAGCTATCCTTAGGTCGCTGGTTCGAATCCGGCTCGACGGATTGTTTTTGCAAATTTGTGACAATTCACATTTCTGTTATTGAAGTGGCTGCGGGTGTTACCAGATGTTCCGTCGATAGCTCAGTTGGTAGAGCGGAGGACTGTAGAGTGGCAGCTATCCTTAGGTCGCTGGTTCGAATCCGGCTCGACGGATTGCTTTTGCAAATATGTGACAGTTCACATTTCTGTTGGTGAAGTGGCTGTCGATAGCTCAGTTGGTAGAGCGGAGGACTGTAGAGTATCAGCTATCCCTCGGTCGCTGGTTTGAATCCGGCTCGACGGATTGTTTTTGCAAATTTGTGACAATTCACATTTCTGTTGGTGAAGGGGCTGTCGATAGCTCAGTTGGTAGAGCGGAGGACTGTAGAGTGGCAGCTATCCTTAGGTCGCTGGTTCGAATCCGGCTCGACGGATTGTTTTTGCAAATTTGTGACAATTCACATTTCTGTTATTGAAGTGGCTGCGGGTGTTACCAGATGTTCCGTCGATAGCTCAGTTGGTAGAGCGGAGGACTGTAGAGTGGCAGCTATCCTTAGGTCGCTGGTTCGAATCCGGCTCGACGGATTGCTTTTGCAAATATGTGACAGTTCACATTTCTGTTGGTGAAGTGGCTGTCGATAGCTCAGCTGGTAGAGGGGAGGACTCTAGAGTGGCAGCTATCCTTAGGTCGCTGGTTCGAATCCGGCTCGACGGATTGTTTTTGCAAATTTGTGACAATTCACATTTCTGTTGGTGAAGGGGCTGTCGATAGCTCAGTTGGTAGAGCGGAAGACTGTAGAGTGGCAGCTATCCTTAGGTCGCTGGTTCGAATCCGGCTCGACGGATTGTTTTTGCAAATTTGTGACAATTCACATTTCTGTTATTGAAGTGGCTGCGGGTGTTACCAGATGTTCCGTCGATAGCTCAGTTGGTAGAGCGGAGGACTGTAGAGTGGCAGCTATCCTTAGGTCGCTGGTTCGAATCCGGCTCGACGGATTGTTTTTGCAAATTTGTGACAATTCACATTTCTGTTGGTGAAGGGGCTGTCGATAGCTCAGTTGGTAGAGCGGAGGACTGTAGAGTGGCAGCTATCCTTAGGTCGCTGGTTCGAATCCGGCTCGACGAATTGTTTTTGCAAATTTGTGACAATTCACATTTCTGTTATTGAAGTGGCTGCGGGTGTTACCAGATGTTCCGTCGATAGCTCAGTTGGTAGAGCGGAGGACTGTAGAGTGGCAGCTATCCTTAGGTCGCTGGTTCGAATCCGGCTCGACGGATTGCTTTTGCAAATATGTGACAGTTCACATTTCTGTTGGTGAAGTGGCTGTCGATAGCTCAGTTGGTAGAGGAGAGGACTCTAGAGTATCAGCTATCCCTCGGTCGCTGGTTTGAATCCGGCTCGACGGATTGTTTTTGCAAATTTGTGACAATTCACATTTCTGTTGGTGAAGGGGCTGTCGATAGCTCAGTTGGTAGAGCGGAGGACTGTAGAGTGGCAGCTATCCTTAGGTCGCTGGTTCGAATCCGGCTCGACGGATTGTTTTTGCAAATTTGTGACAATTCACATTTCTGTTATTGAAGTGGCTGCGGGTGTTACCAGATGTTCCGTCGATAGCTCAGTTGGTAGGGCGGAGGACTGTAGAGTGGCAGCTATCCTTAGGTCGCTGGTTCGAATCCGGCTCGACGGATTGCTTTTGCAAATATGTGACAATTCACATTTCTGTTGGTGAAGTGGCTGTCGATAGCTCAGTTGGTAGAGCGGAGGACTGTAGAGTATCAGCTATCCCTCGGTCGCTGGTTTGAATCCGGCTCGACGGATTGTTTTTGCAAATTTGTGACAATTCACATTTCTGTTATTGAAGTGGCTGCGGGTGTTACCAGATGTTCCGTCGATAGCTCAGTTGGTAGAGCGGAGGACTGTAGAGTGGCAGCTATCCTTAGGTCGCTGGTTCGAATCCGGCTCGACGGATTGTTTTTGCAAATTTGTGACAATTCACATTTCTGTTATTGAAGTGGCTGCGGGTGTTACCAGATGTTCCGTCGATAGCTCAGTTGGTAGAGCGGAGGACTGTAGAGTGGCAGCTATCCTTAGGTCGCTGGTTCGAATCCGGCTCGACGGATTGCTTTTGCAAATATGTGACAGTTCACATTTCTGTTGGTGAAGTGGCTGTCGATAGCTGAGTTGGTAGAGGGGAGGACTCTAGAGTATCAGCTATCCCTCGGTCGCTGGTTTGAATCCGGCTCGACGGATTGTTTTTGCAAATTTGTGACAATTCACATTTCTGTTGGTGAAGGGGCTGTCGATAGCTCAGTTGGTAGAGCGGAGGACTGTAGAGTGGCAGCTATCCTTAGGTCGCTGGTTCGAATCCGGCTCGACGGATTGTTTTTGCAAATTTGTGACAATTCACATTTCTGTTATTGAAGTGGCTGCGGGTGTTACCAGATGTTCCGTCGATAGCTCAGTTGGTAGAGCGGAGGACTGTAGAGTGGCAGCTATCCTTAGGTCGCTGGTTCGAATCCGGCTCGACGGATTGCTTTTGCAAATATGTGACAGTTCACATTTCTGTTGGTGAAGTGGCTGTCGATAGCTCAGTTGGTAGAGCGGAGGACTGTAGAGTATCAGCTATCCCTCGGTCGCTGGTTTGAATCCGGCTCGACGGATTGTTTTTGCAAATTTGTGACAATTCACATTTCTGTTGGTGAAGGGGCTGTCGATAGCTCAGTTGGTAGAGCGGAGGACTGTAGAGTGGCAGCTATCCTTAGGTCGCTGGTTCGAATCCGGCTCGACGGATTGTTTTTGCAAATTTGTGACAATTCACATTTCTGTTATTGAAGTGGCTGCGGGTGTTACCAGATGTTCCGTCGATAGCTCAGTTGGTAGAGCGGAGGACTGTAGAGTGGCAGCTATCCTTAGGTCGCTGGTTCGAATCCGGCTCGACGGATTGCTTTTGCAAATATGTGACAGTTCACATTTCTGTTGGTGAAGTGGCTGTCGATAGCTCAGTTGGTAGAGCGGAGGACTGTAGAGTGGCAGCTATCCTTAGGTCGCTGGTTCGAATCCGGCTCGACGGATTTTTTTTGCAAATTTGTGACAATTCACATTTCTGTTGGTGAAGTGGCTGTCGATAGCTCAGTTGGTAGAGGGGAGGACTCTAGAGTGGCAGCTATCTCTCGGTCGCTGGTTTGAATCCGGCTCGACGGATTGTTTTTGCAAATTTGTGACAATTCACATTTCTGTTGGTGAAGGGGCTGTCGATAGCTCAGTTGGTAGAGCGGAGGACTGTAGAGTGGCAGCTATCCTTAGGTCGCTGGTTCGAATCCGGCTCGACGGATTGTTTCTGCAAATTTGTGACAATTCACATTTCTGTTGGTGAAGTGGCTGTCGATAGCTCAGTTGGTAGAGGGGAGGACTCTAGAGTGACAGCTATCCCTCGGTCGCTGGTTTGAATCCGGTTCGACGGATTGTTTTTGCAAATTTGTGACAATTCACATTTCTGTTGGTGAAGGGGCTGCCGATAGCTCAGTTGGTAGAGCGGAGGACTGTAGAGTGGCAGCTATCCTTAGGTCGCTGGTTCGAATCCGGCTCGACGGATTGTTTTTGCAAATTTGTGACAATTCACATTTCTGTTATTGAAGTGGCTGCGGGTGTTACCAGATGTTCCGTCGATAGCTCAGTTGGTAGAGCGGAGGACTGTAGAGTGGCAGCTATCCTTAGGTCGCTGGTTCGAATCCGGCTCGACGGATTGTTTTTGCAAATTTGTGACAATTCACATTTCTGTTGGTGAAGGGGCTGTCGATAGCTCAGTTGGTAGAGCGGAGGACTGTAGAGTGGCAGCTATCCTTAGGTCGCTGGTTCGAATCCGGCTCGACGGATTGTTTTTGCAAATTTGTGACAATTCACATTTCTGTTATTGAAGTGGCTGCGGGTGTTACCAGATGTTCCGTCGATAGCTCAGTTGGTAGAGCGGAGGACTGTAGAGTGGCAGCTATCCTTAGGTCGCTGGTTCGAATCCGGCTCGACGGATTGCTTTTGCAAATATGTGACAGTTCACATTTCTGTTGGTGAAGTGGCTGTCGATAGCTGAGTTGGTAGAGGGGAGGACTCTAGAGTATCAGCTATCCCTCGGTCGCTGGTTTGAATCCGGCTCGACGGATTGTTTTTGCAAATTTGTGACAATTCACATTTCTGTTGGTGAAGGGGCTGTCGATAGCTCAGTTGGTAGAGCGGAGGACTGTAGAGTGGCAGCTATCCTTAGGTCGCTGGTTCGAATCCGGCTCGACGGATTGTTTTTGCAAATTTGTGACAATTCACATTTCTGTTATTGAAGTGGCTGCGGGTGTTACCAGATGTTCCGTCGATAGCTCAGTTGGTAGAGCGGAGGACTGTAGAGTGGCAGCTATCCTTAGGTCGCTGGTTCGAATCCGGCTCGACGGATTGCTTTTGCAAATATGTGACAGTTCACATTTCTGTTGGTGAAGTGGCTGTCGATAGCTCAGTTGGTAGAGGGGAGGACTCTAGAGTGGCAGCTATCCTTAGGTCGCTGGTTCGAATCCGGCTCGACGGATTGTTTTTGCAAATTTGTGACAATTCACATTTCTGTTGGTGAAGGGGCTGTCGATAGCTCAGTTGGTAGAGCGGAGGACTGTAGAGTGGCAGCTATCCTTAGGTCGCTGGTTCGAATCCGGCTCGACGGATTGTTTTTGCAAATTTGTGACAATTCACATTTCTGTTATTGAAGTGGCTGCGGGTGTTACCAGATGTTCCGTCGATAGCTCAGTTGGTAGAGCGGAGGACTGTAGAGTGGCAGCTATCCTTAGGTCGCTGGTTCGAATCCGGCTCGACGGATTGTTTTTGCAAATTTGTGACAATTCACATTTCTGTTGGTGAAGGGGCTGTCGATAGCTCAGTTGGTAGAGCGGAGGACTGTAGAGTGGCAGCTATCCTTAGGTCGCTGGTTCGAATCCGGCTCGACGAATTGTTTTTGCAAATTTGTGACAATTCACATTTCTGTTATTGAAGTGGCTGCGGGTGTTACCAGATGTTCCGTCGATAGCTCAGTTGGTAGAGCGGAGGACTGTAGAGTGGCAGCTATCCTTAGGTCGCTGGTTCGAATCCGGCTCGACGGATTGTTTTTGCAAATTTGTGACAATTCACATTTCTGTTATTGAAGTGGCTGCGGGTGTTACCAGATGTTCCGTCGATAGCTCAGTTGGTAGAGCGGAGGACTGTAGAGTGGCAGCTATCCTTAGGTCGCTGGTTCGAATCCGGCTCGACGGATTGTTTTTGCAAATATGTGACAATTCACATTTCTGTTATTGAAGTGGCTGCGGGTGTTACCAGATGTTCCGTCGATAGCTCAGTTGGTAGAGCGGAGGACTGTAGAGTGGCAGCTATCCTTAGGTCGCTGGTTCGAATCCGGCTCGACGGATTGCTTTTGCAAATATGTGACAGTTCACATTTCTGTTGGTGAAGTGGCTGTCGATAGCTGAGTTGGTAGAGGGGAGGACTCTAGAGTATCAGCTATCCCTCGGTCGCTGGTTTGAATCCGGCTCGACGGATTGTTTTTGCAAATTTGTGACAATTCACATTTCTGTTGGTGAAGGGGCTGTCGATAGCTCAGTTGGTAGAGCGGAGGACTGTAGAGTGGCAGCTATCCTTAGGTCGCTGGTTCGAATCCGGCTCGACGGATTGTTTTTGCAAATTTGTGACAATTCACATTTCTGTTATTGAAGTGGCTGCGGGTGTTACCAGATGTTCCGTCGATAGCTCAGTTGGTAGAGCGGAGGACTGTAGAGTGGCAGCTATCCTTAGGTCGCTGGTTCGAATCCGGCTCGACGGATTGTTTTTGCAAATTTGTGACAATTCACATTTCTGTTATTGAAGTGGCTGCGGGTGTTACCAGATGTTCCGTCGATAGCTCAGTTGGTAGAGCGGAGGACTGTAGAGTGGCAGCTATCCTTAGGTCGCTGGTTCGAATCCGGCTCGACGGATTGTTTTTGCAAATATGTGACAATTCACATTTCTGTTATTGAAGTGGCTGCGGGTGTTACCAGATGTTCCGTCGATAGCTCAGTTGGTAGAGCGGAGGACTGTAGAGTGGCAGCTATCCTTAGGTCGCTGGTTCGAATCCGGCTCGACGAATTGTTTTTGCAAATATGTGACAATTCACATTTCTGTTATTGAAGTGGCTGCGGGTGTTACCAGATGTTCCGTCGATAGCTCAGTTGGTAGAGGGGAGGACTCTAGAGTATCAGCTATCCCTCGGTCGCTGGTTTGAATCCGGCTCGACGGATTGTTTTTGCAAATTTGTGACAATTCACATTTCTGTTGGTGAAGGGGCTGTCGATAGCTCAGTTGGTAGAGCGGAGGACTGTAGAGTGGCAGCTATCCTTAGGTCGCTGGTTCGAATCCGGCTCGACGGATTGTTTTTGCAAATTTGTGACAATTCACATTTCTGTTATTGAAGTGGCTGCGGGTGTTACCAGATGTTCCGTCGATAGCTCAGTTGGTAGAGCGGAGGACTGTAGAGTGGCAGCTATCCTTAGGTCGCTGGTTCGAATCCGGCTCGACGGATTGCTTTTGCAAATATGTGACAGTTCACATTTCTGTTGGTGAAGTGGCTGTCGATAGCTCAGTTGGTAGAGGAGAGGACTCTAGAGTATCAGCTATCCCTCGGTCGCTGGTTTGAATCCGGCTCGACGGATTGTTTTTGCAAATTTGTGACAATTCACATTTCTGTTGGTGAAGGGGCTGTCGATAGCTCAGTTGGTAGAGCGGAGGACTGTAGAGTGGCAGCTATCCTTAGGTCGCTGGTTCGAATCCGGCTCGACGGATTGTTTTTGCAAATTTGTGACAATTCACATTTCTGTTATTGAAGTGGCTGCGGGTGTTACCAGATGTTCCGTCGATAGCTCAGTTGGTAGGGCGGAGGACTGTAGAGTGGCAGCTATCCTTAGGTCGCTGGTTCGAATCCGGCTCGACGGATTGCTTTTGCAAATATGTGACAATTCACATTTCTGTTGGTGAAGTGGCTGTCGATAGCTCAGTTGGTAGAGCGGAGGACTGTAGAGTATCAGCTATCCCTCGGTCGCTGGTTTGAATCCGGCTCGACGGATTGTTTTTGCAAATTTGTGACAATTCACATTTCTGTTATTGAAGTGGCTGCGGGTGTTACCAGATGTTCCGTCGATAGCTCAGTTGGTAGAGCGGAGGACTGTAGAGTGGCAGCTATCCTTAGGTCGCTGGTTCGAATCCGGCTCGACGGATTGTTTTTGCAAATTTGTGACAATTCACATTTCTGTTATTGAAGTGGCTGCGGGTGTTACCAGATGTTCCGTCGATAGCTCAGTTGGTAGAGCGGAGGACTGTAGAGTGGCAGCTATCCTTAGGTCGCTGGTTCGAATCCGGCTCGACGGATTGCTTTTGCAAATATGTGACAGTTCACATTTCTGTTGGTGAAGTGGCTGTCGATAGCTGAGTTGGTAGAGGGGAGGACTCTAGAGTATCAGCTATCCCTCGGTCGCTGGTTTGAATCCGGCTCGACGGATTGTTTTTGCAAATTTGTGACAATTCACATTTCTGTTGGTGAAGGGGCTGTCGATAGCTCAGTTGGTAGAGCGGAGGACTGTAGTGTGGCAGCTATCCTTAGGTCGCTGGTTCGAATCCGGCTCGACGGATTGTTTTTGCAAATTTGTGACAATTCACATTTCTGTTATTGAAGTGGCTGCGGGTGTTACCAGATGTTCCGTCGATAGCTCAGTTGGTAGAGCGGAGGACTGTAGAGTGGCAGCTATCCTTAGGTCGCTGGTTCGAATCCGGCTCGACGGATTGCTTTTGCAAATATGTGACAGTTCACATTTCTGTTGGTGAAGTGGCTGTCGATAGCTCAGTTGGTAGAGCGGAGGACTGTAGAGTATCAGCTATCCCTCGGTCGCTGGTTTGAATCCGGCTCGACGGATTGTTTTTGCAAATTTGTGACAATTCACATTTCTGTTGGTGAAGGGGCTGTCGATAGCTCAGTTGGTAGAGCGGAGGACTGTAGAGTGGCAGCTATCCTTAGGTCGCTGGTTCGAATCCGGCTCGACGGATTGTTTTTGCAAATTTGTGACAATTCACATTTCTGTTATTGAAGTGGCTGCGGGTGTTACCAGATGTTCCGTCGATAGCTCAGTTGGTAGAGCGGAGGACTGTAGAGTGGCAGCTATCCTTAGGTCGCTGGTTCGAATCCGGCTCGACGGATTGCTTTTGCAAATATGTGACAGTTCACATTTCTGTTGGTGAAGTGGCTGTCGATAGCTCAGTTGGTAGAGCGGAGGACTGTAGAGTGGCAGCTATCCTTAGGTCGCTGGTTCGAATCCGGCTCGACGGATTTTTTTTGCAAATTTGTGACAATTCACATTTCTGTTGGTGAAGTGGCTGTCGATAGCTCAGTTGGTAGAGGGGAGGACTCTAGAGTGGCAGCTATCTCTCGGTCGCTGGTTTGAATCCGGCTCGACGGATTGTTTTTGCAAATTTGTGACAATTCACATTTCTGTTGGTGAAGGGGCTGTCGATAGCTCAGTTGGTAGAGCGGAGGACTGTAGAGTGGCAGCTATCCTTAGGTCGCTGGTTCGAATCCGGCTCGACGGATTGTTTCTGCAAATTTGTGACAATTCACATTTCTGTTGGTGAAGTGGCTGTCGATAGCTCAGTTGGTAGAGGGGAGGACTCTAGAGTGACAGCTATCCCTCGGTCGCTGGTTTGAATCCGGTTCGACGGATTGTTTTTGCAAATTTGTGACAATTCACATTTCTGTTGGTGAAGGGGCTGCCGATAGCTCAGTTGGTAGAGCGGAGGACTGTAGAGTGGCAGCTATCCTTAGGTCGCTGGTTCGAATCCGGCTCGACGGATTGTTTTTGCAAATTTGTGACAATTCACATTTCTGTTATTGAAGTGGCTGCGGGTGTTACCAGATGTTCCGTCGATAGCTCAGTTGGTAGAGCGGAGGACTGTAGAGTGGCAGCTATCCTTAGGTCGCTGGTTCGAATCCGGCTCGACGGATTGTTTTTGCAAATTTGTGACAATTCACATTTCTGTTGGTGAAGGGGCTGTCGATAGCTCAGTTGGTAGAGCGGAGGACTGTAGAGTGGCAGCTATCCTTAGGTCGCTGGTTCGAATCCGGCTCGACGGATTGTTTTTGCAAATTTGTGACAATTCACATTTCTGTTATTGAAGTGGCTGCGGGTGTTACCAGATGTTCCGTCGATAGCTCAGTTGGTAGAGCGGAGGACTGTAGAGTGGCAGCTATCCTTAGGTCGCTGGTTCGAATCCGGCTCGACGGATTGCTTTTGCAAATATGTGACAGTTCACATTTCTGTTGGTGAAGTGGCTGTCGATAGCTCAGTTGGTAGAGGGGAGGACTCTAGAGTGGCAGCTATCCTTAGGTCGCTGGTTCGAATCCGGCTCGACGGATTGTTTTTGCAAATTTGTGACAATTCACATTTCTGTTGGTGAAGGGGCTGTCGATAGCTCAGTTGGTAGAGCGGAGGACTGTAGAGTGGCAGCTATCCTTAGGTCGCTGGTTCGAATCCGGCTCGACGGATTGTTTTTGCAAATTTGTGACAATTCACATTTCTGTTATTGAAGTGGCTGCGGGTGTTACCAGATGTTCCGTCGATAGCTCAGTTGGTAGAGCGGAGGACTGTAGAGTGGCAGCTATCCTTAGGTCGCTGGTTCGAATCCGGCTCGACGGATTGTTTTTGCAAATTTGTGACAATTCACATTTCTGTTGGTGAAGGGGCTGTCGATAGCTCAGTTGGTAGAGCGGAGGACTGTAGAGTGGCAGCTATCCTTAGGTCGCTGGTTCGAATCCGGCTCGACGAATTGTTTTTGCAAATTTGTGACAATTCACATTTCTGTTATTGAAGTGGCTGCGGGTGTTACCAGATGTTCCGTCGATAGCTCAGTTGGTAGAGCGGAGGACTGTAGAGTGGCAGCTATCCTTAGGTCGCTGGTTCGAATCCGGCTCGACGGATTGTTTTTGCAAATTTGTGACAATTCACATTTCTGTTATTGAAGTGGCTGCGGGTGTTACCAGATGTTCCGTCGATAGCTCAGTTGGTAGAGCGGAGGACTGTAGAGTGGCAGCTATCCTTAGGTCGCTGGTTCGAATCCG
The DNA here is from genome assembly GCA_963978905.1 of Trichostrongylus colubriformis. NCBI lineage: Eukaryota > Metazoa > Nematoda > Chromadorea > Rhabditida > Trichostrongylidae > Trichostrongylus > Trichostrongylus colubriformis. The sequence goes on from OZ022258.1 coordinate 30,383,299, forward strand.
GCTCGACGGATTGTTTTTGCAAATATGTGACAATTCACATTTCTGTTATTGAAGTGGCTGCGGGTGTTACCAGATGTTCCGTCGATAGCTCAGTTGGTAGAGCGGAGGACTGTAGAGTGGCAGCTATCCTTAGGTCGCTGGTTCGAATCCGGCTCGACGGATTGCTTTTGCAAATATGTGACAGTTCACATTTCTGTTGGTGAAGTGGCTGTCGATAGCTGAGTTGGTAGAGGGGAGGACTCTAGAGTATCAGCTATCCCTCGGTCGCTGGTTTGAATCCGGCTCGACGGATTGTTTTTGCAAATTTGTGACAATTCACATTTCTGTTGGTGAAGGGGCTGTCGATAGCTCAGTTGGTAGAGCGGAGGACTGTAGAGTGGCAGCTATCCTTAGGTCGCTGGTTCGAATCCGGCTCGACGGATTGTTTTTGCAAATTTGTGACAATTCACATTTCTGTTATTGAAGTGGCTGCGGGTGTTACCAGATGTTCCGTCGATAGCTCAGTTGGTAGAGCGGAGGACTGTAGAGTGGCAGCTATCCTTAGGTCGCTGGTTCGAATCCGGCTCGACGGATTGCTTTTGCAAATATGTGACAGTTCACATTTCTGTTGGTGAAGTGGCTGTCGATAGCTCAGTTGGTAGAGCGGAGGACTGTAGAGTATCAGCTATCCCTCGGTCGCTGGTTTGAATCCGGCTCGACGGATTGTTTTTGCAAATTTGTGACAATTCACATTTCTGTTGGTGAAGGGGCTGTCGATAGCTCAGTTGGTAGAGCGGAGGACTGTAGAGTGGCAGCTATCCTTAGGTCGCTGGTTCGAATCCGGCTCGACGGATTGTTTTTGCAAATTTGTGACAATTCACATTTCTGTTATTGAAGTGGCTGCGGGTGTTACCAGATGTTCCGTCGATAGCTCAGTTGGTAGAGCGGAGGACTGTAGAGTGGCAGCTATCCTTAGGTCGCTGGTTCGAATCCGGCTCGACGGATTGCTTTTGCAAATATGTGACAGTTCACATTTCTGTTGGTGAAGTGGCTGTCGATAGCTCAGCTGGTAGAGGGGAGGACTCTAGAGTGGCAGCTATCCTTAGGTCGCTGGTTCGAATCCGGCTCGACGGATTGTTTTTGCAAATTTGTGACAATTCACATTTCTGTTGGTGAAGGGGCTGTCGATAGCTCAGTTGGTAGAGCGGAGGACTGTAGAGTGGCAGCTATCCTTAGGTCGCTGGTTCGAATCCGGCTCGACGGATTGTTTTTGCAAATTTGTGACAATTCACATTTCTGTTATTGAAGTGGCTGCGGGTGTTACCAGATGTTCCGTCGATAGCTCAGTTGGTAGAGCGGAGGACTGTAGAGTGGCAGCTATCCTTAGGTCGCTGGTTCGAATCCGGCTCGACGGATTGTTTTTGCAAATTTGTGACAATTCACATTTCTGTTGGTGAAGGGGCTGTCGATAGCTCAGTTGGTAGAGCGGAGGACTGTAGAGTGGCAGCTATCCTTAGGTCGCTGGTTCGAATCCGGCTCGACGAATTGTTTTTGCAAATTTGTGACAATTCACATTTCTGTTATTGAAGTGGCTGCGGGTGTTACCAGATGTTCCGTCGATAGCTCAGTTGGTAGAGCGGAGGACTGTAGAGTGGCAGCTATCCTTAGGTCGCTGGTTCGAATCCGGCTCGACGGATTGCTTTTGCAAATATGTGACAGTTCACATTTCTGTTGGTGAAGTGGCTGTCGATAGCTCAGTTGGTAGAGGAGAGGACTCTAGAGTATCAGCTATCCCTCGGTCGCTGGTTTGAATCCGGCTCGACGGATTGTTTTTGCAAATTTGTGACAATTCACATTTCTGTTGGTGAAGGGGCTGTCGATAGCTCAGTTGGTAGAGCGGAGGACTGTAGAGTGGCAGCTATCCTTAGGTCGCTGGTTCGAATCCGGCTCGACGGATTGTTTTTGCAAATTTGTGACAATTCACATTTCTGTTATTGAAGTGGCTGCGGGTGTTACCAGATGTTCCGTCGATAGCTCAGTTGGTAGGGCGGAGGACTGTAGAGTGGCAGCTATCCTTAGGTCGCTGGTTCGAATCCGGCTCGACGGATTGCTTTTGCAAATATGTGACAATTCACATTTCTGTTGGTGAAGTGGCTGTCGATAGCTCAGTTGGTAGAGCGGAGGACTGTAGAGTATCAGCTATCCCTCGGTCGCTGGTTTGAATCCGGCTCGACGGATTGTTTTTGCAAATTTGTGACAATTCACATTTCTGTTGGTGAAGGGGCTGTCGATAGCTCAGTTGGTAGAGCGGAGGACTGTAGAGTGGCAGCTATCCTTAGGTCGCTGGTTCGAATCCGGCTCGACGGATTGTTTTTGCAAATTTGTGACAATTCACATTTCTGTTATTGAAGTGGCTGCGGGTGTTACCAGATGTTCCGTCGATAGCTCAGTTGGTAGAGCGGAGGACTGTAGAGTGGCAGCTATCCTTAGGTCGCTGGTTCGAATCCGGCTCGACGGATTGTTTTTGCAAATTTGTGACAATTCACATTTCTGTTATTGAAGTGGCTGCGGGTGTTACCAGATGTTCCGTCGATAGCTCAGTTGGTAGAGCGGAGGACTGTAGAGTGGCAGCTATCCTTAGGTCGCTGGTTCGAATCCGGCTCGACGGATTGCTTTTGCAAATATGTGACAGTTCACATTTCTGTTGGTGAAGTGGCTGTCGATAGCTCAGTTGGTAGAGGGGAGGACTCTAGAGTGGCAGCTATCCTTAGGTCGCTGGTTCGAATCCGGCTCGACGGATTGTTTTTGCAAATTTGTGACAATTCACATTTCTGTTGGTGAAGGGGCTGTCGATAGCTCAGTTGGTAGAGCGGAGGACTGTAGAGTGGCAGCTATCCTTAGGTCGCTGGTTCGAATCCGGCTCGACGGATTGTTTTTGCAAATTTGTGACAATTCACATTTCTGTTATTGAAGTGGCTGCGGGTGTTACCAGATGTTCCGTCGATAGCTCAGTTGGTAGAGCGGAGGACTGTAGAGTGGCAGCTATCCTTAGGTCGCTGGTTCGAATCCGGCTCGACGGATTGTTTTTGCAAATTTGTGACAATTCACATTTCTGTTGGTGAAGGGGCTGTCGATAGCTCAGTTGGTAGAGCGGAGGACTGTAGAGTGGCAGCTATCCTTAGGTCGCTGGTTCGAATCCGGCTCGACGAATTGTTTTTGCAAATTTGTGACAATTCACATTTCTGTTATTGAAGTGGCTGCGGGTGTTACCAGATGTTCCGTCGATAGCTCAGTTGGTAGAGCGGAGGACTGTAGAGTGGCAGCTATCCTTAGGTCGCTGGTTCGAATCCGGCTCGACGGATTGTTTTTGCAAATTTGTGACAATTCACATTTCTGTTATTGAAGTGGCTGCGGGTGTTACCAGATGTTCCGTCGATAGCTCAGTTGGTAGAGCGGAGGACTGTAGAGTGGCAGCTATCCTTAGGTCGCTGGTTCGAATCCGGCTCGACGGATTGTTTTTGCAAATATGTGACAATTCACATTTCTGTTATTGAAGTGGCTGCGGGTGTTACCAGATGTTCCGTCGATAGCTCAGTTGGTAGAGCGGAGGACTGTAGAGTGGCAGCTATCCTTAGGTCGCTGGTTCGAATCCGGCTCGACGGATTGCTTTTGCAAATATGTGACAGTTCACATTTCTGTTGGTGAAGTGGCTGTCGATAGCTGAGTTGGTAGAGGGGAGGACTCTAGAGTATCAGCTATCCCTCGGTCGCTGGTTTGAATCCGGCTCGACGGATTGTTTTTGCAAATTTGTGACAATTCACATTTCTGTTGGTGAAGGGGCTGTCGATAGCTCAGTTGGTAGAGCGGAGGACTGTAGAGTGGCAGCTATCCTTAGGTCGCTGGTTCGAATCCGGCTCGACGGATTGTTTTTGCAAATTTGTGACAATTCACATTTCTGTTATTGAAGTGGCTGCGGGTGTTACCAGATGTTCCGTCGATAGCTCAGTTGGTAGAGCGGAGGACTGTAGAGTGGCAGCTATCCTTAGGTCGCTGGTTCGAATCCGGCTCGACGGATTGTTTTTGCAAATTTGTGACAATTCACATTTCTGTTATTGAAGTGGCTGCGGGTGTTACCAGATGTTCCGTCGATAGCTCAGTTGGTAGAGCGGAGGACTGTAGAGTGGCAGCTATCCTTAGGTCGCTGGTTCGAATCCGGCTCGACGGATTGTTTTTGCAAATATGTGACAATTCACATTTCTGTTATTGAAGTGGCTGCGGGTGTTACCAGATGTTCCGTCGATAGCTCAGTTGGTAGAGCGGAGGACTGTAGAGTGGCAGCTATCCTTAGGTCGCTGGTTCGAATCCGGCTCGACGAATTGTTTTTGCAAATTTGTGACAATTCACATTTCTGTTATTGAAGTGGCTGCGGGTGTTACCAGATGTTCCGTCGATAGCTCAGTTGGTAGAGCGGAGGACTGTAGAGTGGCAGCTATCCTTAGGTCGCTGGTTCGAATCCGGCTCGACGGATTGCTTTTGCAAATATGTGACAGTTCACATTTCTGTTGGTGAAGTGGCTGTCGATAGCTCAGTTGGTAGAGGGGAGGACTCTAGAGTATCAGCTATCCCTCGGTCGCTGGTTTGAATCCGGCTCGACGGATTGTTTTTGCAAATTTGTGACAATTCACATTTCTGTTGGTGAAGGGGCTGTCGATAGCTCAGTTGGTAGAGCGGAGGACTGTAGAGTGGCAGCTATCCTTAGGTCGCTGGTTCGAATCCGGCTCGACGGATTGTTTTTGCAAATTTGTGACAATTCACATTTCTGTTATTGAAGTGGCTGCGGGTGTTACCAGATGTTCCGTCGATAGCTCAGTTGGTAGAGCGGAGGACTGTAGAGTGGCAGCTATCCTTAGGTCGCTGGTTCGAATCCGGCTCGACGGATTGCTTTTGCAAATATGTGACAGTTCACATTTCTGTTGGTGAAGTGGCTGTCGATAGCTCAGTTGGTAGAGGGGAGGACTCTAGAGTATCAGCTATCCCTCGGTCGCTGGTTTGAATCCGGCTCGACGGATTGTTTTTGCAAATTTGTGACAATTCACATTTCTGTTGGTGAAGGGGCTGTCGATAGCTCAGTTGGTAGAGCGGAGGACTGTAGAGTGGCAGCTATCCTTAGGTCGCTGGTTCGAATCCGGCTCGACGGATTGTTTTTGCAAATTTGTGACAATTCACATTTCTGTTATTGAAGTGGCTGCGGGTGTTACCAGATGTTCCGTCGATAGCTCAGTTGGTAGAGCGGAGGACTGTAGAGTGGCAGCTATCCTTAGGTCGCTGGTTCGAATCCGGCTCGACGGATTGCTTTTGCAAATATGTGACAATTCACATTTCTGTTGGTGAAGTGGCTGTCGATAGCTCAGTTGGTAGAGCGGAGGACTGTAGAGTGGCAGCTATCCTTAGGTCGCTGGTTCGAATCCGGCTCGACGGATTGTTTTTGCAAATTTGTGACAATTCACATTTCTGTTATTGAAGTGGCTGCGGGTGTTACCAGATGTTCCGTCGATAGCTCAGTTGGTAGAGCGGAGGACTGTAGAGTGGCAGCTATCCTTAGGTCGCTGGTTCGAATCCGGCTCGACGGATTGCTTTTGCAAATATGTGACAGTTCACATTTCTGTTGGTGAAGTGGCTGTCGATAGCTCAGTTGGTAGAGGGGAGGACTCTAGAGTGGCAGCTATCCTTAGGTCGCTGGTTCGAATCCGGCTCGACGGATTGTTTTTGCAAATTTGTGACAATTCACATTTCTGTTGGTGAAGGGGCTGTCGATAGCTCAGTTGGTAGAGCGGAGGACTGTAGAGTGGCAGCTATCCTTAGGTCGCTGGTTCGAATCCGGCTCGACGGATTGTTTTTGCAAATTTGTGACAATTCACATTTCTGTTATTGAAGTGGCTGCGGGTGTTACCAGATGTTCCGTCGATAGCTCAGTTGGTAGAGCGGAGGACTGTAGAGTGGCAGCTATCCTTAGGTCGCTGGTTCGAATCCGGCTCGACGGATTGTTTTTGCAAATTTGTGACAATTCACATTTCTGTTGGTGAAGGGGCTGTCGATAGCTCAGTTGGTAGAGCGGAGGACTGTAGAGTGGCAGCTATCCTTAGGTCGCTGGTTCGAATCCGGCTCGACGAATTGTTTTTGCAAATTTGTGACAATTCACATTTCTGTTATTGAAGTGGCTGCGGGTGTTACCAGATGTTCCGTCGATAGCTCAGTTGGTAGAGCGGAGGACCGTAGAGTGGCAGCTATCCTTAGGTCGCTGGTTCGAATCCGGCTCGACGGATTGCTTTTGCAAATATGTGACAGTTCACATTTCTGTTGGTGAAGTGGCTGTCGATAGCTCAGTTGGTAGAGGGGAGGACTCTAGAGTGGCAGCTATCCTTAGGTCGCTGGTTCGAATCCGGCTCGACGGATTGTTTTTGCAAATTTGTGACAATTCACATTTCTGTTGGTGAAGGGGCTGTCGATAGCTCAGTTGGTAGAGCGGAGGACTGTAGAGTGGCAGCTATCCTTAGGTCGCTGGTTCGAATCCGGCTCGACGGATTGTTTTTGCAAATTTGTGACAATTCACATTTCTGTTATTGAAGTGGCTGCGGGTGTTACCAGATGTTCCGTCGATAGCTCAGTTGGTAGAGCGGAGGACTGTAGAGTGGCAGCTATCCTTAGGTCGCTGGTTCGAATCCGGCTCGACGGATTGTTTTTGCAAATTTGTGACAATTCACATTTCTGTTGGTGAAGGGGCTGTCGATAGCTCAGTTGGTAGAGCGGAGGACTGTAGAGTGGCAGCTATCCTTAGGTCGCTGGTTCGAATCCGGCTCGACGAATTGTTTTTGCAAATTTGTGACAATTCACATTTCTGTTATTGAAGTGGCTGCGGGTGTTACCAGATGTTCCGTCGATAGCTCAGTTGGTAGAGCGGAGGACTGTAGAGTGGCAGCTATCCTTAGGTCGCTGGTTCGAATCCGGCTCGACGGATTGTTTTTGCAAATTTGTGACAATTCACATTTCTGTTATTGAAGTGGCTGCGGGTGTTACCAGATGTTCCGTCGATAGCTCAGTTGGTAGAGCGGAGGACTGTAGAGTGGCAGCTATCCTTAGGTCGCTGGTTCGAATCCGGCTCGACGGATTGTTTTTGCAAATATGTGACAATTCACATTTCTGTTATTGAAGTGGCTGCGGGTGTTACCAGATGTTCCGTCGATAGCTCAGTTGGTAGAGCGGAGGACTGTAGAGTGGCAGCTATCCTTAGGTCGCTGGTTCGAATCCGGCTCGACGGATTGTTTTTGCAAATTTGTGACAATTCACATTTCTGTTGGTGAAGTGGCTGTCGATAGCTGAGTTGGTAGAGGGGAGGACTCTAGAGTATCAGCTATCCCTCGGTCGCTGGTTTGAATCCGGCTCGACGGATTGTTTTTGCAAATTTGTGACAATTCACATTTCTGTTGGTGAAGGGGCTGTCGATAGCTCAGTTGGTAGAGCGGAGGACTGTAGAGTGGCAGCTATCCTTAGGTCGCTGGTTCGAATCCGGCTCGACGGATTGTTTTTGCAAATTTGTGACAATTCACATTTCTGTTATTGAAGTGGCTGCGGGTGTTACCAGATGTTCCCTCGATAGCTCAGTTGGTAGAGCGGAGGACTGTAGAGTGGCAGCTATCCTTAGGTCGCTGGTTCGAATCCGGCTCGACGGATTGTTTTTGCAAATTTGTGACAATTCACATTTCTGTTGGTGAAGGGGCTGTCGATAGCTCAGTTGGTAGAGCGGAGGACTGTAGAGTGGCAGCTATCCTTAGGTCGCTGGTTCGAATCCGGCTCGACGAATTGTTTTTGCAAATTTGTGACAATTCACATTTCTGTTATTGAAGTGGCTGCGGGTGTTACCAGATGTTCCGTCGATAGCTCAGTTGGTAGAGCGGAGGACTGTAGAGTGGCAGCTATCCTTAGGTCGCTGGTTCGAATCCGGCTCGACGGATTGTTTTTGCAAATTTGTGACAATTCACATTTCTGTTATTGAAGTGGCTGCGGGTGTTACCAGATGTTCCGTCGATAGCTCAGTTGGTAGAGCGGAGGACTGTAGAGTGGCAGCTATCCTTAGGTCGCTGGTTCGAATCCGGCTCGACGGATTGTTTTTGCAAATATGTGACAATTCACATTTCTGTTATTGAAGTGGCTGCGGGTGTTACCAGATGTTCCGTCGATAGCTCAGTTGGAAGAGCGGAGGACTGTAGAGTGGCAGCTATCCTTAGGTCGCTGGTTCGAATCCGGCTCGACGGATTGTTTTTGCAAATTTGTGACAATTCACATTTCTGTTGGTGAAGTGGCTGTCGATAGCTGAGTTGGTAGAGGGGAGGACTCTAGAGTATCAGCTATCCCTCGGTCGCTGGTTTGAATCCGGCTCGACGGATTGTTTTTGCAAATTTGTGACAATTCACATTTCTGTTGGTGAAGGGGCTGTCGATAGCTCAGTTGGTAGAGCGGAGGACTGTAGAGTGGCAGCTATCCTTAGGTCGCTGGTTCGAATCCGGCTCGACGGATTGTTTTTGCAAATTTGTGACAATTCACATTTCTGTTATTGAAGTGGCTGCGGGTGTTACCAGATGTTCCGTCGATAGCTCAGTTGGTAGAGCGGAGGACTGTAGAGTGGCAGCTATCCTTAGGTCGCTGGTTCGAATCCGGCTCGACGGATTGCTTTTGCAAATATGTGACAGTTCACATTTCTGTTGGTGAAGTGGCTGTCGATAGCTCAGTTGGTAGAGGGGAGGACTCTAGAGTGGCAGCTATCCTTAGGTCGCTGGTTCGAATCCGGCTCGACGGATTGTTTTTGCAAATTTGTGACAATTCACATTTCTGTTGGTGAAGGGGCTGTCGATAGCTCAGTTGGTAGAGCGGAGGACTGTAGAGTGGCAGCTATCCTTAGGTCGCTGGTTCGAATCCGGCTCGACGGATTGTTTTTGCAAATTTGTGACAATTCACATTTCTGTTATTGAAGTGGCTGCGGGTGTTACCAGATGTTCCGTCGATAGCTCAGTTGGTAGAGCGGAGGACTGTAGAGTGGCAGCTATCCTTAGGTCGGTGGTTCGAATCCGGCTCGACGGATTGCTTTTGCAAATATGTGACAGTTCACATTTCTGTTGGTGAAGTGGCGGTCGATAGCTCAGTTGGTAGAGGGGAGGACTCTAGAGTGGCAGCTATCCTTAGGTCGCTGGTTCGAATCCGGCTCGACGGATTGTTTTTGCAAATTTGTGACAATTCACATTTCTGTTGGTGAAGGGGCTGTCGATAGCTCAGTTGGTAGAGCGGAGGACTGTAGAGTGGCAGCTATCCTTAGGTCGCTGGTTCGAATCCGGCTCGACGGATTGTTTTTGCAAATTTGTGACAATTCACATTCCTGTTATTGAAGTGGCTGCGGGTGTTACCAGATGTTCCGTCGATAGCTCAGTTGGTAGAGCGGAGGACTGTAGAGTGGCAGCTATCCTTAGGTCGCTGGTTCGAATCCGGCTCGACGGATTGTTTTTGCAAATTTGTGACAATTCACATTTCTGTTATTGAAGTGGCTGCGGGTGTTACCAGATGTTCCGTCGATAGCTCAGTTGGTAGAGCGGAGGACTGTAGAGTGGCAGCTATCCTTAGGTCGCTGGTTCGAATCCGGCTCGACGGATTGTTTTTGCAAATTTGTGACAATTCACATTTCTGTTGGTGAAGTGGCTGTCGATAGCTGAGTTGGTAGAGGGGAGGACTCTAGAGTGGCAGCTATCCCTCGGTCGCTGGTTTGAATCCGGCTCGACGGATTGTTTTTGCAAATTTGTGACAATTCACATTTCTGTTGGTGAAGGGGCTGTCGATAGCTCAGTTGGTAGAGCGGAGGACTGTAGAGTGGCAGCTATCCTTAGGTCGCTGGTTCGAATCCGGCTCGACGGATTGTTTTTGCAAATTTGTGACAATTCACTTTTCTGTTATTGAAGTGGCTGCGGGTGTTACCAGATGTTCCGTCGATAGCTCAGTTGGTAGAGCGGAGGACTGTAGAGTGGCAGCTATCCTTAGGTCGCTGGTTCGAATCCGGCTCGACGGATTGTTTTTGCAAATTTGTGACAATTCACATTTCTGTTATTGAAGTGGCTGCGGGTGTTACCAGATGTTCCGTCGATAGCTCAGTTGGTAGAGCGGAGGACTGTAGAGTGGCAGCTATCCTTAGGTCGCTGGTTCGAATCCGGCTCGACGGATTGCTTTTGCAAATATGTGACAATTCACATTTCTGTTGGTGAAGTGGCTGTCGATAGCTCAGTTGGTAGAGCGGAGGACTGTAGAGTATCAGCTATCCCTCGGTCGCTGGTTTGAATCCGGCTCGACGGATTGTTTTTGCAAATTTGTGACAATTCACATTTCTGTTGGTGAAGGGGCTGTCGATAGCTCAGTTGGTAGAGCGGAGGACTGTAGAGTGGCAGCTATCCTTAGGTCGCTGGTTCGAATCCGGCTCGACGGATTGTTTTTGCAAATTTGTGACAATTCACATTTCTGTTATTGAAGTGGCTGCGGGTGTTACCAGATGTTCCGTCGATAGCTCAGTTGGTAGAGCGGAGGACTGTAGAGTGGCAGCTATCCTTAGGTCGCTGGTTCGAATCCGGCTCGACGGATTGCTTTTGCAAATATGTGACAGTTCACATTTCTGTTGGTGAAGTGGCTGTCGATAGCTCAGTTGGTAGAGGGGAGGACTCTAGAGTGGCAGCTATCCTTAGGTCGCTGGTTCGAATCCGGCTCGACGGATTGTTTTTGCAAATTTGTGACAATTCACATTTCTGTTGGTGAAGGGGCTGTCGATAGCTCAGTTGGTAGAGCGGAGGACTGTAGAGTGGCAGCTATCCTTAGGTCGCTGGTTCGAATCCGGCTCGACGGATTGTTTTTGCAAATTTGTGACAATTCACATTTCTGTTATTGAAGTGGCTGCGGGTGTTACCAGATGTTCCGTCGATAGCTCAGTTGGTAGAGCGGAGGACTGTAGAGTGGCAGCTATCCTTAGGTCGCTGGTTCGAATCCGGCTCGACGGATTGTTTTTGCAAATTTGTGACAATTCACATTTCTGTTGGTGAAGGGGCTGTCGATAGCTCAGTTGGTAGAGCGGAGGACTGTAGAGTGGCAGCTATCCTTAGGTCGCTGGTTCGAATCCGGCTCGACGAATTGTTTTTGCAAATTTGTGACAATTCACATTTCTGTTATTGAAGTGGCTGCGGGTGTTACCAGATGTTCCGTCGATAGCTCAGTTGGTAGAGCGGAGGACTGTAGAGTGGCAGCTATCCTTAGGTCGCTGGTTCGAATCCGGCTCGACGGATTGCTTTTGCAAATATGTGACAGTTCACATTTCTGTTGGTGAAGTGGCTGTCGATAGCTCAGTTGGTAGAGGGGAGGACTCTAGAGTGGCAGCTATCCTTAGGTCGCTGGTTCGAATCCGGCTCGACGGATTGTTTTTGCAAATTTGTGACAATTCACATTTCTGTTGGTGAAGGGGCTGTCGATAGCTCAGTTGGTAGAGCGGAGGACTGTAGAGTGGCAGCTATCCTTAGGTCGCTGGTTCGAATCCGGCTCGACGGATTGTTTTTGCAAATTTGTGACAATTCACATTTCTGTTATTGAAGTGGCTGCGGGTGTTACCAGATGTTCCGTCGATAGCTCAGTTGGTAGAGCGGAGGACTGTAGAGTGGCAGCTATCCTTAGGTCGCTGGTTCGAATCCGGCTCGACGGATTGTTTTTGCAAATTTGTGACAATTCACATTTCTGTTGGTGAAGGGGCTGTCGATAGCTCAGTTGGTAGAGCGGAGGACTGTAGAGTGGCAGCTATCCTTAGGTCGCTGGTTCGAATCCGGCTCGACGAATTGTTTTTGCAAATTTGTGACAATTCACATTTCTGTTATTGAAGTGGCTGCGGGTGTTACCAGATGTTCCGTCGATAGCTCAGTTGGTAGAGCGGAGGACTGTAGAGTGGCAGCTATCCTTAGGTCGCTGGTTCGAATCCGGCTCGACGGATTGTTTTTGCAAATTTGTGACAATTCACATTTCTGTTGGTGAAGTGGCTGCGGGTGTTACCAGATGTTCCGTCGATAGCTCAGTTGGTAGAGCGGAGGACTGTAGAGTGGCAGCTATCCTTAGGTCGCTGGTTCGAATCCGGCTCGACGGATTGTTTTTGCAAATATGTGACAATTCACATTTCTGTTATTGAAGTGGCTGCGGGTGTTACCAGATGTTCCGTCGATAGCTCAGTTGGTAGAGCGGAGGACTGTAGAGTGGCAGCTATCCTTAGGTCGCTGGTTCGAATCCGGCTCGACGGATTGTTTTTGCAAATTTGTGACAATTCACATTTCTGTTGGTGAAGTGGCTGTCGATAGCTGAGTTGGTAGAGGGGAGGACTCTAGAGTATCAGCTATCCCTCGGTCGCTGGTTTGAATCCGGCTCGACGGATTGTTTTTGCAAATTTGTGACAATTCACATTTCTGTTGGTGAAGGGGCTGTCGATAGCTCAGTTGGTAGAGCGGAGGACTGTAGAGTGGCAGCTATCCTTAGGTCGCTGGTTCGAATCCGGCTCGACGGATTGTTTTTGCAAATTTGTGACAATTCACATTTCTGTTATTGAAGTGGCTGCGGGTGTTACCAGATGTTCCGTCGATAGCTCAGTTGGTAGAGCGGAGGACTGTAGAGTGGCAGCTATCCTTAGGTCGCTGGTTCGAATCCGGCTCGACGGATTGTTTTTGCAAATTTGTGACAATTCACATTTCTGTTGGTGAAGGGGCTGTCGATAGCTCAGTTGGTAGAGCGGAGGACTGTAGAGTGGCAGCTATCCTTAGGTCGCTGGTTCGAATCCGGCTCGACGAATTGTTTTTGCAAATTTGTGACAATTCACATTTCTGTTATTGAAGTGGCTGCGGGTGTTACCAGATGTTCCGTCGATAGCTCAGTTGGTAGAGCGGAGGACTGTAGAGTGGCAGCTATCCTTAGGTCGCTGGTTCGAATCCGGCTCGACGGATTGTTTTTGCAAATTTGTGACAATTCACATTTCTGTTATTGAAGTGGCTGCGGGTGTTACCAGATGTTCCGTCGATAGCTCAGTTGGTAGAGCGGAGGACTGTAGAGTGGCAGCTATCCTTAGGTCGCTGGTTCGAATCCGGCTCGACGGATTGTTTTTGCAAATATGTGACAATTCACATTTCTGTTATTGAAGTGGCTGCGGGTGTTACCAGATGTTCCGTCGATAGCTCAGTTGGTAGAGCGGAGGACTGTAGAGTGGCAGCTATCCTTAGGTCGCTGGTTCGAATCCGGCTCGACGAATTGTTTTTGCAAATTTGTGACAATTCACATTTCTGTTATTGAAGTGGCTGCGGGTGTTACCAGATGTTCCGTCGATAGCTCAGTTGGTAGAGCGGAGGACTGTAGAGTGGCAGCTATCCTTAGGTCGCTGGTTCGAATCCGGCTCGACGGATTGCTTTTGCAAATATGTGACAGTTCACATTTCTGTTGGTGAAGTGGCTGTCGATAGCTCAGTTGGTAGAGGGGAGGACTCTAGAGTATCAGCTATCCCTCGGTCGCTGGTTTGAATCCGGCTCGACGGATTGTTTTTGCAAATTTGTGACAATTCACATTTCTGTTGGTGAAGGGGCTGTCGATAGCTCAGTTGGTAGAGCGGAGGACTGTAGAGTGGCAGCTATCCTTAGGTCGCTGGTTCGAATCCGGCTCGACGGATTGTTTTTGCAAATTTGTGACAATTCACATTTCTGTTATTGAAGTGGCTGCGGGTGTTACCAGATGTTCCGTCGATAGCTCAGTTGGTAGAGCGGAGGACTGTAGAGTGGCAGCTATCCTTAGGTCGCTGGTTCGAATCCGGCTCGACGGATTGCTTTTGCAAATATGTGACAGTTCACATTTCTGTTGGTGAAGTGGCTGTCGATAGCTCAGTTGGTAGAGGGGAGGACTCTAGAGTATCAGCTATCCCTCGGTCGCTGGTTTGAATCCGGCTCGACGGATTGTTTTTGCAAATTTGTGACAATTCACATTTCTGTTGGTGAAGGGGCTGTCGATAGCTCAGTTGGTAGAGCGGAGGACTGTAGAGTGGCAGCTATCCTTAGGTCGCTGGTTCGAATCCGGCTCGACGGATTGTTTTTGCAAATTTGTGACAATTCACATTTCTGTTATTGAAGTGGCTGCGGGTGTTACCAGATGTTCCGTCGATAGCTCAGTTGGTAGAGCGGAGGACTGTAGAGTGGCAGCTATCCTTAGGTCGCTGGTTCGAATCCGGCTCGACGGATTGCTTTTGCAAATATGTGACAATTCACATTTCTGTTGGTGAAGTGGCTGTCGATAGCTCAGTTGGTAGAGCGGAGGACTGTAGAGTGGCAGCTATCCTTAGGTCGCTGGTTCGAATCCGGCTCGACGGATTGTTTTTGCAAATTTGTGACAATTCACATTTCTGTTATTGAAGTGGCTGCGGGTGTTACCAGATGTTCCGTCGATAGCTCAGTTGGTAGAGCGGAGGACTGTAGAGTGGCAGCTATCCTTAGGTCGCTGGTTCGAATCCGGCTCGACGGATTGCTTTTGCAAATATGTGACAGTTCACATTTCTGTTGGTGAAGTGGCTGTCGATAGCTCAGTTGGTAGAGGGGAGGACTCTAGAGTGGCAGCTATCCTTAGGTCGCTGGTTCGAATCCGGCTCGACGGATTGTTTTTGCAAATTTGTGACAATTCACATTTCTGTTGGTGAAGGGGCTGTCGATAGCTCAGTTGGTAGAGCGGAGGACTGTAGAGTGGCAGCTATCCTTAGGTCGCTGGTTCGAATCCGGCTCGACGGATTGTTTTTGCAAATTTGTGACAATTCACATTTCTGTTATTGAAGTGGCTGCGGGTGTTACCAGATGTTCCGTCGATAGCTCAGTTGGTAGAGCGGAGGACTGTAGAGTGGCAGCTATCCTTAGGTCGCTGGTTCGAATCCGGCTCGACGGATTGTTTTTGCAAATTTGTGACAATTCACATTTCTGTTGGTGAAGGGGCTGTCGATAGCTCAGTTGGTAGAGCGGAGGACTGTAGAGTGGCAGCTATCCTTAGGTCGCTGGTTCGAATCCGGCTCGACGAATTGTTTTTGCAAATTTGTGACAATTCACATTTCTGTTATTGAAGTGGCTGCGGGTGTTACCAGATGTTCCGTCGATAGCTCAGTTGGTAGAGCGGAGGACCGTAGAGTGGCAGCTATCCTTAGGTCGCTGGTTCGAATCCGGCTCGACGGATTGCTTTTGCAAATATGTGACAGTTCACATTTCTGTTGGTGAAGTGGCTGTCGATAGCTCAGTTGGTAGAGGGGAGGACTCTAGAGTGGCAGCTATCCTTAGGTCGCTGGTTCGAATCCGGCTCGACGGATTGTTTTTGCAAATTTGTGACAATTCACATTTCTGTTGGTGAAGGGGCTGTCGATAGCTCAGTTGGTAGAGCGGAGGACTGTAGAGTGGCAGCTATCCTTAGGTCGCTGGTTCGAATCCGGCTCGACGGATTGTTTTTGCAAATTTGTGACAATTCACATTTCTGTTATTGAAGTGGCTGCGGGTGTTACCAGATGTTCCGTCGATAGCTCAGTTGGTAGAGCGGAGGACTGTAGAGTGGCAGCTATCCTTAGGTCGCTGGTTCGAATCCGGCTCGACGGATTGTTTTTGCAAATTTGTGACAATTCACATTTCTGTTGGTGAAGGGGCTGTCGATAGCTCAGTTGGTAGAGCGGAGGACTGTAGAGTGGCAGCTATCCTTAGGTCGCTGGTTCGAATCCGGCTCGACGAATTGTTTTTGCAAATTTGTGACAATTCACATTTCTGTTATTGAAGTGGCTGCGGGTGTTACCAGATGTTCCGTCGATAGCTCAGTTGGTAGAGCGGAGGACTGTAGAGTGGCAGCTATCCTTAGGTCGCTGGTTCGAATCCGGCTCGACGGATTGTTTTTGCAAATTTGTGACAATTCACATTTCTGTTATTGAAGTGGCTGCGGGTGTTACCAGATGTTCCGTCGATAGCTCAGTTGGTAGAGCGGAGGACTGTAGAGTGGCAGCTATCCTTAGGTCGCTGGTTCGAATCCGGCTCGACGGATTGTTTTTGCAAATATGTGACAATTCACATTTCTGTTATTGAAGTGGCTGCGGGTGTTACCAGATGTTCCGT
The DNA here is from genome assembly GCA_963978905.1 of Trichostrongylus colubriformis. Classification (NCBI taxonomy): domain Eukaryota; kingdom Metazoa; phylum Nematoda; class Chromadorea; order Rhabditida; family Trichostrongylidae; genus Trichostrongylus; species Trichostrongylus colubriformis. Next base: position 30,399,486 of record OZ022258.1, read on the forward strand.
CGATAGCTCAGTTGGTAGAGCGGAGGACTGTAGAGTGGCAGCTATCCTTAGGTCGCTGGTTCGAATCCGGCTCGACGGATTGTTTTTGCAAATTTGTGACAATTCACATTTCTGTTGGTGAAGTGGCTGTCGATAGCTGAGTTGGTAGAGGGGAGGACTCTAGAGTATCAGCTATCCCTCGGTCGCTGGTTTGAATCCGGCTCGACGGATTGTTTTTGCAAATTTGTGACAATTCACATTTCTGTTGGTGAAGGGGCTGTCGATAGCTCAGTTGGTAGAGCGGAGGACTGTAGAGTGGCAGCTATCCTTAGGTCGCTGGTTCGAATCCGGCTCGACGGATTGTTTTTGCAAATTTGTGACAATTCACATTTCTGTTATTGAAGTGGCTGCGGGTGTTACCAGATGTTCCCTCGATAGCTCAGTTGGTAGAGCGGAGGACTGTAGAGTGGCAGCTATCCTTAGGTCGCTGGTTCGAATCCGGCTCGACGGATTGTTTTTGCAAATTTGTGACAATTCACATTTCTGTTGGTGAAGGGGCTGTCGATAGCTCAGTTGGTAGAGCGGAGGACTGTAGAGTGGCAGCTATCCTTAGGTCGCTGGTTCGAATCCGGCTCGACGAATTGTTTTTGCAAATTTGTGACAATTCACATTTCTGTTATTGAAGTGGCTGCGGGTGTTACCAGATGTTCCGTCGATAGCTCAGTTGGTAGAGCGGAGGACTGTAGAGTGGCAGCTATCCTTAGGTCGCTGGTTCGAATCCGGCTCGACGGATTGTTTTTGCAAATTTGTGACAATTCACATTTCTGTTATTGAAGTGGCTGCGGGTGTTACCAGATGTTCCGTCGATAGCTCAGTTGGTAGAGCGGAGGACTGTAGAGTGGCAGCTATCCTTAGGTCGCTGGTTCGAATCCGGCTCGACGGATTGTTTTTGCAAATATGTGACAATTCACATTTCTGTTATTGAAGTGGCTGCGGGTGTTACCAGATGTTCCGTCGATAGCTCAGTTGGTAGAGCGGAGGACTGTAGAGTGGCAGCTATCCTTAGGTCGCTGGTTCGAATCCGGCTCGACGGATTGTTTTTGCAAATTTGTGACAATTCACATTTCTGTTGGTGAAGTGGCTGTCGATAGCTGAGTTGGTAGAGGGGAGGACTCTAGAGTATCAGCTATCCCTCGGTCGCTGGTTTGAATCCGGCTCGACGGATTGTTTTTGCAAATTTGTGACAATTCACATTTCTGTTGGTGAAGGGGCTGTCGATAGCTCAGTTGGTAGAGCGGAGGACTGTAGAGTGGCAGCTATCCTTAGGTCGCTGGTTCGAATCCGGCTCGACGGATTGTTTTTGCAAATTTGTGACAATTCACATTTCTGTTATTGAAGTGGCTGCGGGTGTTACCAGATGTTCCGTCGATAGCTCAGTTGGTAGAGCGGAGGACTGTAGAGTGGCAGCTATCCTTAGGTCGCTGGTTCGAATCCGGCTCGACGGATTGCTTTTGCAAATATGTGACAGTTCACATTTCTGTTGGTGAAGTGGCTGTCGATAGCTCAGTTGGTAGAGGGGAGGACTCTAGAGTGGCAGCTATCCTTAGGTCGCTGGTTCGAATCCGGCTCGACGGATTGTTTTTGCAAATTTGTGACAATTCACATTTCTGTTGGTGAAGGGGCTGTCGATAGCTCAGTTGGTAGAGCGGAGGACTGTAGAGTGGCAGCTATCCTTAGGTCGCTGGTTCGAATCCGGCTCGACGGATTGTTTTTGCAAATTTGTGACAATTCACATTTCTGTTATTGAAGTGGCTGCGGGTGTTACCAGATGTTCCGTCGATAGCTCAGTTGGTAGAGCGGAGGACTGTAGAGTGGCAGCTATCCTTAGGTCGCTGGTTCGAATCCGGCTCGACGGATTGCTTTTGCAAATATGTGACAGTTCACATTTCTGTTGGTGAAGTGGCGGTCGATAGCTCAGTTGGTAGAGGGGAGGACTCTAGAGTGGCAGCTATCCTTAGGTCGCTGGTTCGAATCCGGCTCGACGGATTGTTTTTGCAAATTTGTGACAATTCACATTTCTGTTGGTGAAGGGGCTGTCGATAGCTCAGTTGGTAGAGCGGAGGACTGTAGAGTGGCAGCTATCCTTAGGTCGCTGGTTCGAATCCGGCTCGACGGATTGTTTTTGCAAATTTGTGACAATTCACATTCCTGTTATTGAAGTGGCTGCGGGTGTTACCAGATGTTCCGTCGATAGCTCAGTTGGTAGAGCGGAGGACTGTAGAGTGGCAGCTATCCTTAGGTCGCTGGTTCGAATCCGGCTCGACGGATTGTTTTTGCAAATTTGTGACAATTCACATTTCTGTTATTGAAGTGGCTGCGGGTGTTACCAGATGTTCCGTCGATAGCTCAGTTGGTAGAGCGGAGGACTGTAGAGTGGCAGCTATCCTTAGGTCGCTGGTTCGAATCCGGCTCGACGGATTGTTTTTGCAAATTTGTGACAATTCACATTTCTGTTGGTGAAGTGGCTGTCGATAGCTGAGTTGGTAGAGGGGAGGACTCTAGAGTGGCAGCTATCCCTCGGTCGCTGGTTTGAATCCGGCTCGACGGATTGTTTTTGCAAATTTGTGACAATTCACATTTCTGTTGGTGAAGGGGCTGTCGATAGCTCAGTTGGTAGAGCGGAGGACTGTAGAGTGGCAGCTATCCTTAGGTCGCTGGTTCGAATCCGGCTCGACGGATTGTTTTTGCAAATTTGTGACAATTCACTTTTCTGTTATTGAAGTGGCTGCGGGTGTTACCAGATGTTCCGTCGATAGCTCAGTTGGTAGAGCGGAGGACTGTAGAGTGGCAGCTATCCTTAGGTCGCTGGTTCGAATCCGGCTCGACGGATTGTTTTTGCAAATTTGTGACAATTCACATTTCTGTTATTGAAGTGGCTGCGGGTGTTACCAGATGTTCCGTCGATAGCTCAGTTGGTAGAGCGGAGGACTGTAGAGTGGCAGCTATCCTTAGGTCGCTGATTCGAATCCGGCTCGACGGATTGTTTTTGCAAATTTGTGACAATTCACATTTCTGTTATTGAAGTGGCTGCGGGTGTTACCAGATGTTCCGTCGATAGCTCAGTTGGTAGAGCGGAGGACTGTAGAGTGGCAGCTATCCTTAGGTCGCTGGTTCGAATCCGGCTCGACGGATTGTTTTTGCAAATTTGTGACAATTCACATTTCTGTTGGTGAAGTGGCTGTCGATAGCTCAGTTGGTAGAGGGGAGGACTCTAGAGTGGCAGCTATCCCTCGGTCGCTGGTTTGAATCCGGCTCGACGGATTGTTTTTGCAAATTTGTGACAATTCACATTTCTGTTGGTGAAGGGGCTGTCGATAGCTCAGTTGGTAGAGCGGAGGACTGTAGAGTGGCAGCTATCCTTAGGTCGCTGGTTCGAATCCGGCTCGACGGATTGTTTTTGCAAATTTGTGACAATTCACATTTCTGTTGGTGAAGTGGCTGCGGGTGTTACCAGATGTTCCGTCGATAGCTCAGTTGGTAGAGCGGAGGACTGTAGAGTGGCAGCTATCCTTAGATCGCTGGTTCGAATCGGGCTCGACGGATTGCTTTTGCAAGTTTGGGACCATTCACATTTCTGTTGGTGAAGTACCCTTTATCACTTTATGTTTTAGGAGTCTTTTTGATCCACCATTCAAGACTGAGGACTGGGGGCTCGTCACTGACAAAGTCCCCTGTGGCGCTATAATGGCTTTTGGGAATACAAGTGGCTTATTGGTCCTGTCTTTCACTCATACTCTATATGCCTTGTTTCATTTTGGTGAGAGTTACTGGTTACTCTCAGATACTGTTTTATTATACTGATGGTGCTTTGTTTCGGATATCACTTTCTTCTTTATATTGCATTTATCTGGTATTGCCTTAGACTCTTACATCTTATTTGCATTTATTACTTAGACTCTACTATCACTTATTTGCAAATGCTACACCGCCTTGTTCTATGCTCAAATATCTTTTATGTTTATCGTCGTTTTTATATAGTACTCGATTCAAATTCGTTAGTTTAATTACCAAAGTTTGAGATCGTAATAATTGGTACTCGTGTGGTCGAAGATTTTTGGCTCTTGTGGCACCGATAAACGTTCGTAAAGAAAACCGCGTGGCAAACTTTTAATTACATAGCAAAACTTCAGTGATACAACGCAGAAGCGACGCAAAAAGTCTTCTTTTGTTGAGACACGAGGCTGCTTTTTTCTGTTTAGACGCGTCCTTTTGTTAGTGCCAGCCAATTTCGGTCGTTCCACCCGATCATCTCTGTCGCTGCCATCTTCATGTTCACGACTTTGCTTACGTTCCCTTCGTGATTTAGAAAAAAAAAGGATAGCAGACGTCAATTACTGCGAGGGGTTTAACCAAGTAAAGGACCACCTTATCTAGCTTAATGAAGGAGATTAATCCAGTATATCAGTGCTACGAGGTGTGGTGGCATTGCTGGTAACTATGCGGCGCAAGGTAGAGGCTTTAGTATCGGCCCACTTCGCGAGCTTTGTCTACGAAAAGAATTGGGAAAGGGTGTCGGTTTCAAAAGCAGCAATCTCCAGTTTCCCAGTTTCAACCGTTATAATATCGGTGTTACCGACACCCGATCGTTGTTCCTGAGTGCCAGTTTTGGGAAGATTATTACCATCCCACATGAGAAGAATCATCACTGCACTTACTACAGTGTGAAATGATGCGATATGGACTTCTTCGACATCGGTTGGTCGCTATTGGCAAGAAATCTCTGGCTTTCAAAGGGAAAAAACCAAAAGACGTAAAGACATAATTCTACCGGTTAGTCGCACAGAGCCGTGCGATAGCCCAGCTAGTCTTTTTATAATTTGCTTTTTCACTTACCAAGAACATCTTTCAAGGCCCTGCTCCTTCACAGTCTCCTCCCGGTGCCTCAAACAGCTGTTGCAGCTGATGTCTGTTGAGGGCTACTCTCCCTAGGCTTTGAGTACGGGATTCCGTGTATACACTACTTTGAATGACCGGTATGAGCTAATTCCAAATCCTCTCTTCGCAGAACCTCGGCATCGATATTACCGATAGCTTTCGACCAGATCGTCTCCCTCAAAGGCCCAGTCCACCACCGCAAGAGTTGAACAACGCCACCAGTAAGTTGTGATTAGTGATTCACTAACTAGAAAGACGATCTGGTCGAAACGTCAGGCCATCAATAAATATTCCACCTAACAACCTCCTTGGCATGCTAGAAGAAGCTCTGGAAACCGGTAAGAACGTACTCGAAGTCCTCAAATATAATCTGGATAGTATTTTTCAGAAAACCTGCGGCGACGATATTCAATCGCTAGAAGTTGAACGTACGCAACGTGGTGGTCGCGAAGATGGCAGCGACAGAGATGACCGGGAAGAGCGTCGAGAATTGGCTGACACTGAATTTTTCAAAGAAGACGCGTTCAAACAGAAAGAAAAGCAGTCTCGTGTCTCAACAAAAGAAAATGCTGTCGGAAAAAAAGTCATATCTGTACGGCGTGGGTCATCAAAAAAGAAAGCGTTAAAATCTCGAAAGAAAAAGAGTGAGAAGAAAGGCCCGGGAGTTAAAGTGAGGACAAGCAAAAGCAAGAAATCTCTGGCTTCCAAAGGAAAAAAACCAAAAGACATAAAGAAGGTGCGCTTTCTTTCACAAAATTCGTTCGTTACACGTCTGTGATTCGATTCTGCCCCAGGCGTACGACTTCAAAAATCATATATCAAGTCATACCAAATCAATAGTCATCTTGGAATACCTCTGCGTATTAACGGAGCAGAATGTGATGAATGAAAGCGGTACTGTTTACTGAAAATAGGAGACCATGCAACACGGAGAAGGGGATGGAGAGATCATGGGTGGAGGATTTCGCAAGAGGGATCGTAATTAAGGTTGAATAAAAGAGCTGGTCGTATCTCGAAAATTCTCAAACGAATGGAACCTTCGACGACCATCCCTGCTTCCAAGATTGATTTTTGAGCCCAGATCTCATAAAAAAACAGTCGGTAACGACACTATATATCAAGTGCTATGATTATCAATTCACTTTTTTCAGGTTTTTATAGGGGCATCTTGAGTGTACTGCGGACCAGCAGGAGAGTAGAGCTGGAAGCGGGGCAGTAGTCGGAGGAGGGTGGGGGGAAACACGCCAAAAAATCGCGTGGCCGCCCGCGGCGAGCGCACGGCGGGCGAGTGCCAGTGGCAGTGCTGGCAGCCTGCAAGCGAGACAGTGTGGCAAAGGTGGATGAGGCAGGGTGGCGTGGCTGGAGGAGGCAGTGTGGTAGGCTGGAGTGCAGAAGTGACGCAGCCACGCTCTGCCGGGCTCCCAAGAGCAAAATCGATTTGCAAGTCGTACTGGTGGTACCGCGAGTGCGACGCCGCTGACGCGATTTTTGGCGTATTTCCCCCACCCGTCGGAGGAGGGTCGTATCAAAAAGTTTTTTTCTACGATAGGCATAAGCATGAGAAAGGTGGAGGGGGGGGGCGGGGAGAAACTAGGAGAGGAGTAACATGCCCGCGGTACAAGCTACACAAGGGTAAGGCAGAGGATTGTGAGCATAAGCAAGGAGCTTCGGCTGAACTCCTGTCTGCATGGAGAGGCTTACTCTTGAGAAGTGGCTCACAAGCCTCGAGATGCCATTCCCTTGACTTAGGGAAAATCATATACTCGTAACACATGCAAAGTGACAGCGCGTTCAGCCTAGTAAAGCGATAAGAACTCTGGGGTGGTGCGAACGCTTTACACTCAAGAACCCCTTTTGCACAACAAAATTGCTTAACCTACCCTGGATCTCCTTTCCCCATGATTCAAAGTTTAAAATGCTGATTTCTCATGGACTCTGCAACCCGTGACTCACACTGAATCCCATTTTAACGAGAGTCTTCATAAAGGTGATTGCAGGAAATGCAGTTGTACAAAGGAATTTATGAAGCGAAACTTGCAGAACAAAAAACTCAGTTACAAGAAAATATCCAACCAAATTCTAAAGTTAGTAATAATAAAAAATAAATGTTCCCATCTTAAATGATGTGATAGTGGCGCAAAACACCTTTGTTTCAAAGATTAGCGAGTGTCCTACCGGCGTTATATGCAGGTACGGGGATGGCGGTAGGCGGTCAAGGGCGTTTTTGTCATGCCCCCAATGCTTTTCTATCAGGATCCGGGGAATGTTCACATCCAGCATCCTACCAACTATGAGCCGGTAAGTATGTACTCGCTTAGTATGTGTGTCTGTCTATATGTTCATCTGTCTGTCACGAGATACATCTCGCATCAGAGCAATGATAGAATCCTGAGTTGTACAAGTGTATAGGGGCTGGAACGAAAACTCTAGCGATGCTGGACCGAAAAAGATAGCAGCTGATAAGGAGCGTCAAAAGGCTAATGTCACCAAAGACGTTGTTCCTTCCACAATGCTTTTTGAGCGTCGACACTCATAAGTGTCATGCGGAATCGAGCAGGGGCATTAATGGTGGGCTATCCACATTGATAACGGTCGATAAGAATCCATAATAAGCGTAGGCCTGCATATGCCGCCAAATCCGTTATGCTTTTCGCATTAACCGTGGAGTGCTGACACTCATAGGCGTTCTGCGGGTACATCAATGTCGGGTGATCCAAGTCGATTATGTTTGATAAGCTTTGCTGAAGAACGTAGGAACGCGAGCATCGCCTAATCTGCTCCTCTCAACAAACAGTGGGGTGTAGGTTGTTCCACGTGTTGTACGAAGACCCTAATGGTGTGAGACCGGATCTGATAATGACTGACAAGAAGCTACCCCGTGTGTCTGTGTCTGTGTGGTGTGTGTGGTGTAGCACCTATCGTTATTAGTTGAAAATATCGGTTTTTGCGCAGAAAACTGAAAACGCTTATGGACCATACAAGTGAGTACCCCTTTAGAAGTTGAAATACTGGGAATGATTAGCGAGCCACCCCAACAGATGGCTGTTGCAGAACTGAAAAGTCCTATTGGCCGACATCTATCGAAATAAAGATCTGTGTGCAGAGCTGGGAACAGGTAATGGGATCGCATTGAATCTCTCAGTCTCAGAAGTTGACAAACTGCAGCATTGTGTACTATGGCTCGTAACTGTCGGTTTTCGCACGGAGGGCCGGGTAATGTGATGGACCACACCGGTGGTTGGACACAACTGCTGAAGCCTACATTCTATAGAGCACATTGCAAGTAGATCGAAACCTATTGCTATAATGAGCCTTTGTAGTGAGGGCTGCAAATGAACCACCCCCCAGCACAAATGTAAAATCTATTGATTTCCGCTAAAGCACATTGCTGTGCAATTTCTGTTTACATCATTTTGCTCACAGCCTGCTTCGCATCGGTACCTCACAACGCAATGTAGATCGCGAAGATCACCTGCGTACAATAAAATACACTAGGAATCGGCAATGGTTGTTGATTCTGTAGATGTTATGAGGAGAATCAAATTTGGGTTCCCATAGCAGGGAGATCGTACTGAAGCGCCCATTTGCCTTGACATCTAGATTTGCCCTGTCGAATGGGCTGTGTCCGTTAAATATTGTGATCCACATTCCCAGGTGAATATAACAATTGTTTCATCTTGATACTTTTGTTAAAACGTAGTCTCCAAACCAAGTCACCATTCCTTGCTGGCATCACGAAGAAACAGGCAAAGTCGACTCTCAGCTTGTTCAATATTCATGCGCAAGAACAACCGGTTCGTAATAACCTGTTGGAAAACACAGTGGACAATTTTGAGACTTTACACCGTTGAACGCTTTTCTAAGAAGCCTATGGAAAAGCACATGTTTATTCTTCGAGTACAACTAACGAACATGAGAATACACCATTTCTTTCGAACAACTACTGGGCCATTCCACGAGTGATGTCAATTTTCAAACAGAAATTTTTCCTATAAAGTTACAAGTTTGTGCAGCAGGTCATATATCACTTGGAAAAGATATTTCTGCTCTGTAGAATGACATGTACCGCTTCTCTGGATGTCATCATTGAACCGATTTTAAGGCTGGCGAAGTTTATGGTCGAGGCGACGAAATTTGACCAAACCGACGACCAACTAAAACACTATCTTTCACTCAGGAAAAGGATCAACCATGTATCTCGTACTCAGCCCCGATCTATTCTATAAGCTCCACCTATTGACTGCTTGTAAATTCGTGTTACCTTCCTTCAAATTTGGTTTTTCCACCACAACTCGGTGATTTCCGACGATTTCATCCGAGAAAAGTTTTTCAATTAGTCCGCTGAGAGAGTGAAGAAGAGGTGATGAGAAAATATTATCGATTTCCTTGACTTTCTGTTGAAAAAAATAGAAAAAGATGAATTGTGAAAAATGTCAACTGGACACCTCTTATGTAGTTTCAAAACTTAATGTGAATAGTAACCAAAACAATCCGAAACATATTTCTAATAGAGCAGAAAAACCCTTCCGGATGGATCATAAAGCAACGCAGAGCAAGGGATTTCAGAGGAAAAATTTCATTTAAAAAAATGCTTTCGGAAAAAGGGTTTTGGAAGGAGAACAACGCGAGTTCTCGATCAAGCAAATGGTGGAACTTGCAGAGAGGATGGGGCTATGTACGGAGCATATATTTGGTTGATTTTCCCAAAGTAAAATAGTGTTTTCATTCCTTGCCGATTAGGTAAATTCTTGTTGACTTGACCTATACTTTCGCCAGTTTGAAAATTGGGCCCATTCTAACATTTCCGAAAAGCCGGACCTTGTGTTTGGGAGGTAAAAACAACCTTTTGAACGATATATAGAATGCTGCACGAACTTGTAAGTTTATGAAGAAAATTTCCGTCTGGAAAGAAACGACATTGCTTATGGGATGACCCCGTATTATATTTCAACACGCCGCTCATCGTTTATTAGTATTGCTATCAATGTTGACAGTCTCAAGAAACTTTGTTAAAAAACGAGTGTATTGAGAAGTCAGTGAGATGATTGTTTATACTTTTACAATGATCTATTTCTGAAAGTATGCCTGAGTCGCCGATTTCACGAATGAATGGAGTGGACCTCGTTTCACAAGCTACTGAAGTAGAATTGGATTCACAGACGGATGTCTCCACACTAACTCCCGCTACATCTACGGCATTATCATTCCAGGGCCTGTATTGCTGGTTTCGCATAGAGAAGTATACTCCCATTCCCTTGGACAAATGAAGTAGTGGACTAGGGACGGATCCTCCAGCGGAGTTGTCGATTATAACAAAATTCGAACGTGACAAGGAACATGGTACCGCGAACAGTGACATAACAGAAAAAGTGTAAACTAAAGTCATCAAGCTGAAAAACGAAATCAGCGATTGAAGTATAGCCAAAACAGGCAATGCTGAGCCGAGCTGAGCAAGTTCATTGTACGTACAGAAACCATTCCTCTTGAAAGAGTCATTCGCGACCCAATATTCGAAGAAATCCAACCATCGGTTGAACTCGACTTCGTCAACCATCACATTCCAGTTCTGCAAAAGAAAAGCAAAAACTCTGCGACCATGTAAACCACGTGCGTTGTGACCATAGGATAATGGGATTGGATCCACTAACCAATCGCTGTACGAATTCCCATTCCAACAGATTCAGATGCTGAGTAGAAATATTAGCCACTTCAGACCATTCTGCATTTGATGCCCTATCATACGTGTCCGAGTCATGGAGAAACTTCGATGCCAACACCAGTGCAGGCAGATAAAGGTCAGTAGGGTCAGAAGATTCAAACCATGTCTAAAACAAAGGAAGACTGTTGTATAAACACAAAATTTAAACATTATATAAACTGTAACAATACAGCACGTTAGAGTTTAAATGACACACATTAAAGAGTCGAATTACACCAGAATGGCGCTTTAGATATCCACGAAGCGGAACAACCTAAAAAATCTACTCCCATATTCCATATACCGTGCTCTAGCGGTACTATAAAGAGTCACACTAACAAGGGAAGGTCAACAGGTCAGCCTTGCCACTCTCAATGAAGTGCTACGCTCATGCATCTTGAGACGATAAACTCAAATGTGCTCTCCGAAGTTGCGCAACGACTATGCTATCAAAGTTATGCTGGTTTTACCGAATGAGCCTTACCATTGCATAGTAAGTACAGGCGCCCGTAGCGCGCGAACCGGGCGTTTTTGCAGAACAAATGTTGTTTTCATGCTCAACAGGTCGAATTACCCATGAAGACAAGTTTGAAGCTAAACTGAGATTTAGGACAAAATGGAAGGATTCGTGGATAAAGTAAGGCCGCATTCATTCTTTGCGGCAGGGGCGCTAGCACCGGCGGCAACGGCAGCACTCTGGCGAGGCGCTCTGTTAATAAAGTGCTCGACCTAACAACAGAATGATGATCGTGGCGAGAACCCTCGGATTCGCATTCGAATCTTGCCATAATTTGACACTATGCCAAGCTCTCGCCAGCATGACCACAATGTAGTATGGTTGGTTCGGGCGCTTTATAAGCAGAGCGCGTGGTCGGCGACAGGCACATGATTTTGTCGCCTTCGCCGCCCTCGGCTCCGCGAGGTATGTTTGCGACCTAAGGTGGCCCCAGAGTGAGCGATATTTTTCCCTTTACTTCATGAAAAACGGTCAAGCATAACAAGGGTAATCGAACCCGAACACATGCCTTTCGCAGCAGATGCGCGTGACAGACGCCATTTTCTCGGCGAATCAGCAACTTCCCCTTTATCTTGTCCAAAAGCCTCATGTTGGTCTAAATTTGTATGAAACAATATGAGACTTATAAGAGTATCTTCTGGAATGAAACTTTAAAAGTCTCGCAATGTTTTCATACACAACTAGATCAATATGAGGCTTCGCGACATCGCAGTGCTCAAGAAGTTCCCCGTGGCTGTATGTTGTCATTCGTTTACCTAGAGACCCTACCAATCTTGTCTACAAAAGTCTGCTGAACATAGAAACAACACTGGTTCTGCGCGCTCTCGGGTCCTACGGGCGGCTGCGCTAACTATGTAATAGTATTTCATTCAGAAAAACCATAACTTCGTTCGCAGCTCTCGCAGATTTGGAGATCAGATTAGGTTCAGCGTTTAAGGTGCGTCTGACCTGTTGAACTTCTCCTGTAATAACAAAAGAATTTGGGAAGAGGGAAAGAAACTACGCGACATGTGTGCAGCCCACATACCGCTGTCGCTATCAAGCGTTTGCTGCCTTATCCACTCTTTTCATTACAATAAAAATGGGACAAACTGAATCATATAATATGTGTCGCAGTTCAATAAAAACATTCCAACTGCACTTTCAGCCTATACTAAGCTACTTCCCAGTTTTACTAAAGTTACCAATCAAGCCGCAGACTTGTTCAGTATCCCAGCTAACGGGAGGGAACTTGACCACGACATTTGAATGCTTTCCTTGCAAGAAAACAATACTAGCAAAGTAGATTCTTACAATTGCATAATCCCAAACCCGCGAATAACAAGAAGTTGGTCGCAAAACGTAAATTTTGCGCAGACTAAGAAAGGTCAGTTATCTTCAGTTAGAACCACAACAAACAGAAAATGTAAAACCTCGAGATCGTTAAAAAGCTTCATTAAAGGAAGAATTCAACAGATTTTTGGACTAACATACCTTATCATTCACCCGAAGTCGATCGAGGTAAACCATGGCAACAACGAGAGTGCACGGATCGGCATATCCGCGATTCGAAATGCTCGCAGACGTTTCCGGCTTCAAAGAGTCAAAAGGACTTCGTTTGTTGAAATAGTCCACGACCAGCTCTAGAATTCACTCACATCTACAAGGCAGTGATAAAATAGTTCAAGAAAGAAGAATGTGACGACGAGCAAACGTTCTACTCACAGCAACCTTGCCACATCGCATTTCTCAGTCTTTACAGGATGATCAGAGAAAAATATTGCCATACTGCGGTAAATGAACCAAGAACGACTGCAGATCACATTCGGACGTGTGGCAAAGCTTAGCGAATTCGCTGTTTGTCAAAACGCGCGAATTTGGTTGGCTAAGGAATATGGAGGCTGGTGATATTGCGCATGTATGTCTACAAGACAATGAAGCATATAAATGTCGTTGAACAGAGAGAGCTGGTTGTGACGTATGAACTTCTAGCAGTGAACCTCTCTTCACTCTTACTATCTCCAAGAGATATTCTTGCAATGTTGAGCTTTACATGACTACGGCCAAAATACTACACTGTGCTATGGATTTACGGCTTCACTATCGCGGGTCTCAAAGTTGACCCAGGAAGTCATGAAAGCCAAATCCAGACACTGGTTCACCTTACTATGAATATGACAACTTTTTGTACATCATCCAAAATGACTAGTTAGCTGCCCTGATGGGAAATGTCTCACCCCACATCACTGATATTTTGAAGGCTGATGCGAGTGAGAATAAAATATTATAAATGATGGACAATAAAATAACACTGAACAATATGAAGGCAAGTCTCAAAGCGCGCTGCAAACTTTATGTAATTGCAGGCTCCACCTCTAGTATACAGGGTGCGACAAAAGCATTACCGCCAGGTAAAGCATTACCACATCCACTCGGAAGGGGATACCACATGTATTTTGCATGGAATATCAACAGACATTCCATAACTCGTTCCTAGGATTTGATGAGATCGCACCTGGCCCATACACACTGACGAAGACGGCAGAAGAGCGTAAGCCATAAGATGCAGGTGACCGTCGTGCAAGTGCTAATCTTCTCAAACATTCGCTAGAGTAGACAAAAAATCGATTCAATATAAGTAAATGCAGACTTCAAGGAAAATGTCGAACGAGTTAAGATCCACGCTATTTAATAGTCTTTGCGACTTGCGACGAGCGGATACCATAAAAGTACTCTAGGCGAAAGTGCAGAGATGGCAGACGAAGCTGACAGAGAACGGCCTATGACTAGACGTCAAGAAGACCAAGATCCTGAGCTCCGAGGACTGCACAGGGTCCATCGTTGACTGCCACGGAGAAAGCATCGGAAGCGTACAGGACTTCCGATATTTGGGAAGTGACATAGTCGAGGATGGTAGGGTAGACCAGGACGTGAAAGCCCCAATAAATACGGAATGGCTGAACTGGGAAGGGTCCATAACAATCCTTGCGATCGACGATGCTCCAGTATTCTAGAGGGGAAGGTATACCAATCGGTGATACGGCCCGAAATGTTCATGGCAGCGAGCGCTAGTCATAACAAAGAATCACGGGAGGCAGCTACATTCCGCAAGAAAGAGGATGCTGAGACGGGGATGCGGCTGAACGCCACTCGACAGAATCAGAAACAAGGACGTTGGAGCAGTCATGGAGACGGCTTGGGTCCGGCTAAAGATGAGAGAGCAGAGGCGAAGATGGCATGGGCACGTGCTGAGAAGGTCGTCAGACCAACCAATAGAAAAGGCTCTAGAATTCGAGTTACCAGCGAGCGACCGCAGGAGCCCCAAAGAAAAAACGACCTCACGGAAGTAAAAGCCACGGCAGAAAATACTTCGGATAGAAGAAAGTGGCGACAACTGACAAGAACAGCTGACTCCGCGATAGCGCGGGACTAACGCTAGGGAGATGATGAAGAAGAAGAAAATAGGCAGTGGAGCGATGCAGAGGAGATGCCGAAAGTTCACATTTTTGCCAAGTCCATGTTAAGTCTTGAAAACAACAAGGACGCTGAGAAAGCTCTATTGCGTACATAAATGCATATATTTTGTGAGGAGTTTTACCTCATGAGCACTAACATGAACATGGTACAGTTAAGGGATTCGAAAAATGGATGATATCGCTCTGTAGAGCAGCTAAAGCTCCATCGAAAACATGCGCAAACTTTCTTAGAAGAAGAAGAGTGCTGTGAACACAAAAAATAAAGAACGGAGGAACTCATTGCACAACCTAACAATTACAGGGTAATAAAATTAAGAAAAGTACCTGAAAGCGGCAAATTGACATTTCGTGGTTGCTTTGATCCATAGCATAACGTTCTACGAATTCGCCTTCGAACACTTTTAAAATCAGGAAACTGCGGAGCCATGGGCCTGAAAACATATGAGTGACGCTCGGATGAACAGAACGAGCCACCTCACATTGAAAATTAAATGTGACATCCGATAACTTCCGAAACTTTGATCAGTGAATTCGATGACAATTTTCACAGCGGACTGTCACCTAAACCTAGAGCCCGATAAAAACGCAGAACGAATTTTCTGGGATCCAATAAAGCGCTGCCGGACCAGGGCCCACTGTCCTTCTGACTTACTGCAATGCAATGCTGTCTGCGAACTACTGATTTTGGAGCTGTCGTTCCGCATCTAATAACATCCTACATTTATCATTCTTCACTGAGACACATATTTCTACCTAAACCTTATTTGGAGAGTGGAATGAAGATTCCTCCGAAATAGCTGAGTCAAAAGCTTCGACAAAAATGGCGTCGGGCTTAAAGAAGTGAAGTAGCACTCCCAACTACATCAGCACAGTCATTTCAGATGTTTGCATCATTTCTTATGTTTTTACGAAGGTGAAAAAATAAGCGTTGCTGGTGTGGCCATATAATGCCACCACCATAAAAAGGTGTAACGAAATCATTCGTAATGGTAAAGATTTCATGCGTGACATTCACACTTTTTTTGGGCGGGGATGGGACTGCCTCCGAAAAGATTGAATAAGTCTTTGGGAATGTATTCATCCCCTTCATTAATTTGAAAAGTAATGCTTCTGTTGCAGCAAAAAAGGACACGATCTATCATTCATTAGTAATTTCGCCACCAAAACACATCTTCCCTTTCTCATTGCCGCTTTTCGGAAACTAATATTCAGCTTTGTACTTTGCGCTGGAGGGGAGGGGGCGATAGGAGAGGTAGAGGTGAAGTAAACCCTATCGTGCCCTTAGAAAACATCTCTGACCGCTCTAAAAACGGAATTTTGTTCGGATTGAAAACCGAAAGGAAGACTTCCATTCCTATTTTCACAGCCCCTCCCCTCTCTGCAAACCTTCAATCTTAGAATCTGCTAACGCTTTTCAACTGGATTGTTGCATTTGAAGTTGCCTGCACCAGCAGTGGAATAGGACTACCCGTAAGTATATCTTGTATGAAATGTGCGAAAAAAAAATTCTCCAAAACTTCGATAAACGCTTGTTCTGATCAAAAAACCGCTAAAACTGGAACTTCACAATATATTCGCTTTCAAAGAATCACATGGCTCTTATAATACATGATGACAGGGACAAATTGATTCGGTTTCCATGTTGATCGCAGCAGCCCTTCCAGAAGCGGGTGCTATTCTGCCTTACCTACCATTATGTTATCCGAGATGAAAACTTGATATATCTAAAAGTGGAGTCTACCGCCAGAGAGGAGGCACTTAGAAAATCTAATGCTGCTCGATTTTTGAAAAGTCAAAGGTTCAGGTTGAAGTCTCGATCACTGTAGTGAAAAATCTGCATGTTCTCCTAGTTCCTGTAGTGGCTACGTGTGTGCGGCCCCTTCTCTTACACTTAACAATCAGGCCGCCGTCAGACTTTGCAATTCTGCGATATTGCGGTGTCGCGGCTCATCGCATGCGAAAGCAAAATGCCGCAAAATAGCAGAAACGCAAAATCACGAAGTTTACGCCAACCTTAGTGCTCCTTCCCTTCCTTACTAGACTGGGAATGATACCACCCCTTCATTCTACAACCATTAAGTGGGAAGCGTTCATTGTTTTAAAGGAACTCCAGTCTTTTCGTCAGAATTTATTTTATAAAGGTAGGATCGTTTGATGGTAGTTACATTACAAAATTACATGTATATCATTCAACATCTGCATACTTCCTGAAACATGAGGAAAAGGAACAATCACCCGAAACAACGCTATGAGATCACAAACACTAAGTTGCAGAGAGGCTGTACGCCTTACACAACACTAGCTTGATCGATGATCATAGAGAGGAAAGAGGAACCGATAACGGAAAACTCGTGAGTGAAAAAAAACCTACATCACCACTTTATAGCATCCCTCCTTTCCTTCAACAGATTTGGGGACGATTTTTACCCGAAAGTCACGCACCGATCAAGTTAAGAAATTAAGCTAACCACAGACAAAACAAACACGAGCGATTTCCAGTAACTCGGATGCAACTGTATATACAAAAGAACTTTAAACATAAGATCACATGTGCTGAGCACCAGCTCGGAATATCGAAAACAAACATCACGATACATCTGTGTAATTACGTACGGGGAGTGGTTACCGTACCTCACGCCTAGTTTTTCCGATGTTTGTTGCATTTCCATTACCTACATTCAGGATTAGGATCGTGAAAAAATTGAACACAAATGCAGATACGACTTGTGATGCTTTTGAACTTATTTGGACAGCAAACATTTGCTGTCACATAGCAAGAATGCATGATAACGCCGCATTAGTCCTATTATAGTTCCTTCATTGAGGTAAAGAACATCATTGACCATAAAATTGCACAAAAGAGCGTCCCCATTTTCGCAGGGAAGGAGTCTTAAAGCGACCGAGTGAAATGTAGCCATTCTTTTGTCGAGCTGTGAACCTAGCTTCACATGCAATCATTGGGAACGTTTTGGTAGCAAAACATAAGATGCGCAAGGAGCTAGGTCAGACTACTGCGTCACCTTTTAGCACCTGCAAAGTGTTTCATTCGCGCCAATAGGGAAGTGCACTATTGACTGGTATTATTGACTTTCTCGTACTAATACGGTTGCTTCGCTTCTCAAAAGCGATGCAGCTCGAATCAGGTGCGAGGTCACAGAGGTCATCACGCTACCTACATGTCCACTAACCAAATAATGGTTTACTAATTGAACATCCAATTTCTGATATGTTTATTATACCAAGCGAAAAATTCGAACACAAAAACAAATGCAAATACTGTGTAAACGGACCATTTTTTGGTTAGTTAAAATGCTATCTCAAGGCATGTAGAGGAAAATCATCTCGTTACCGGCCATCTAATTCTACTTGATGAATACCATATTTTCAAAAGCATTAGACGTACATTATAAGTTTCAGGTGTAGCTGTAGATGTATGCACGGGGTGCCAGATAAAGTAATTTTCGTCCTCCACTTTCAACCCCACATTAGTGGAACTTCGGCGAATTCCGACCAGGGATTTTCATATCTAAAGTAAAGTGCAGACCTCACTCTATCACTGTTCTGCACGAGCAGGAACGGTTGCTTGTTCTGAGTGAATAAGATGTGTCACCTCAGCTGGGCAAAATCCGAAACTTTGTCGCCCTCGTTACAACCTTGCTAAGGTCCGTTCACTCTGGGTACCTGAAGGGATTCATACTGGGTGGTGTTTTTAAACATTCCGTTTTTTCCGGGTTCCCAACGCTCTTCGTTTTCAAGAGCCAGAACGTGCCTACCACTGAAACTCCTCCGGGGGCAGGTTTGAGGCATGAAAAATGATACTTCGGATCATAGCAGCCTTGTCCAAGCAGCAAGAGCTCTGTGACATCCATGATCCGAAGGAACAATCCTCAGGAAGCTTCCCACAAAAGAATCACCACGGAACCTGGCTCCGCTGTTTTAAGAGGACCTTGATACCGTGGGTGCTCTGAATCCCGACTGCAGCGCTTGAAGGCTCCATATTTTTATGAAATTGAAAGTAGTAAATCTCAACTTGTTCCTGTTTTTAGAGGAACATTTCGGGAATATTTTGCCCCAATACATTCATTTCTTTCTTTTCCGTATGTTTTGTATAACAGGCTGATGTGGGCCGTGAGCAAAATTACTTTTGGCACCCTCGGTATAAATGCATTTTGTGTGATGTGTGCAAAAACCAATTCCGGATTTTTTGTGTCTTTCTTCTCGACTTAAGAAACGGCTAAAGCCGTAATAAAATTAATTTGAAAGAATCTGATGATCGTTGACGCACATAAAATATGACGTTACGGACGAGTTGATCGCTGCGATCGTCTGTTCTGAAAGCCATTACATAGCAATGTTACGTTCAACGCTCGTTTTTTATCAGAACAGTTCTTTGGTAATCTGGTACAATCCCTGTTTTTTCGCACAGTAAGGTTATGTTATTTGCAGTGAAAAGTTGAGTTCTCCATTTGAATTATCACCGATCCGACAACAGAATTGCATAATGCCGCACTGCGGTCGATGGTATGGTCGAGATGTCGCAGAGGGAGCTGGGTTGGTCTTGCAACGTTAGGCCGCGGTCATACTTTGCGCAGCTGTGTTAGTTGACGCCGGCACCGGCGTCAACTAACACAGCTGCGCAAAGTATGACCGCGGCTTTAGATCGGTAAACGGTTGTAACAAGGGCGGGTCACCTCCGGAAAGCTCGCAGTGCTTTTTTTCAGGCAGCAGTATGTGTTAGGACCGAATCACTGGGTCAAATAGAATTATTACATCAAAATTGATGTTCACTTAACAACTTGAAGAACAGAAAGCGACACCCTACAAGGAAACAACTTAAAACACACACTTTCAATTTAAAGGAATCGTCCTCGGAAAAATTAGTTTCTCTGTTACCTTTATATTTATGTTGTTTACCTAATAAGGGCGCATGCAAAGTTTCACGCCAATAAGTGAGAATCTACCCTATATATAAACCAGGAGTTTGGTTTGTCCGTTTGCGTGTGTGTGTGTGTGTGTGTGTGTCTGCCCTTTGGTTCAATTACCCAAGTTTGAGGTACGTGACACTATACAGACCCTCAGAAGTTAGCAGGAAAGGTCGAGCCAAGTGCTGGCTGGGTGAGGCGTAATGGGGATGTACAGAACGCACATCGACTTTGTCGATATCGATTGAATCGATCGATATTGATCGAAAATATCGGCTTTGTGCAGAAGGCTGGAAACGGCTCATGTACCCGATCCAACGGAAGGTCGGCTCATCAGCGGGAAAGGTCGGGTAGTGTGGGTTGGGTGGGGAATGGTAGGAGATGCACTCATGAAAGTTGAAATTCTGCAACACACGCATCACCGATCGATATTGATTGAAAATATCGGTTTTTGTGCAGAAGGCTGGAAACGACTTATGGACCATACTATTGCTTAAGTGCCCTCATGAAAGTTGAAATTCTATAAGATGATGCATCACCGATCGATATTGATTGAAAATATCGGTTTTTGTGCACAAGGTTGGAAACGGCTAATGGACCATACTATTGATTAAGTGCCCTCATAGAAGTTAAAATTCTACAACATCATGCATCACCGATCAATATTGATTGAAAATATCGGTTTTTGTGCAGAAGGTTGGAAACGGCTTATGGACCATAATACAGAGTGAGTGCCCTCATAGAAGTTAAAATTCTATAACATCATGCATCACCGATCGATATTGATTGAAAATATCGGTTTGCTGGAAACGGCTTATGGACCATACTATTGATTAAGTTCCCTCATGATAATTGAAATTTTACAACAACATGTGTCACCGATCAATATTGATTGAAAATATCGGTTTTTGTGCAAAAGGCTGGAAACGGCTTATGGACCATACTATTGATTAAGTGCCCTCATAAAAGTTGAAATTCTATAACATCATGCATCACAGATCGATATTGATTGAAAATATCGGTTTTTGTGCAGAAGGTTGGAAACGGCTTATGGACCATACTACTGAGTGAGTGCCCTCATAGAAGTTAAAATTCTACAACATCATGCATCACCGATCAATATTGATTGAAAATATCGGTTTTTGTGCAGAAGGTTGGAAACGGCTTATGGACCATAATACAGAGTGAGTGCCCTCATAGAAGTTAAAATTCTATAACATCATGCATCACCGATCGATATTGATTGAAAATATCGGTTTGCTGGAAACGGCTTATGGACCATACTATTGATTAAGTTCCCTCATAATAATTGAAATTTTACAACAACATGTGTCACCGATCAATATTGATTGAAAATATCGGTTTTTGTGCAAAAGGCTGGAAACGGCTTATGGACCATACTATTGATTAAGTGCCCTCATAAAAGTTGAAATTCTATAACATCATGCATCACAGATCGATATTGATTGAAAATATCGGTTTTTGTGCAGAAGGTTGGAAACGGCTTATGGACCATACTACTGAGTGAGTGCCCTCATAGAAGTTAAAATTCTACAACATCACGCATCACCGATCGGTATTGAGTGAAAATATCGGTTTTTGTGCAGAAGGCTGGAAACGGCTTATGGACCATACTACTGAGTGAGTGCCCTCATAGAAGTTAAAATTCTACAACATCACGCATCACCGATCGATATTGAGTGAAAATATCGGTTTTTGTGCAGAAGGCTGGAAACGGCTTATGGACCATACTATTGATTGAGTGCCCTTATAAAAGTTGAAATTCTGCAACAATATGTCACCGATCAATATTGATTGAAAATATCGGTTATTGTGTAGAAGGTGTCCTTACTGTACACCACTTTACTGGATCATGTCACACTCCGCCCACTGTGGACACTGTTGACGGGCCTGCATTAAAATGTTCGGTGTTTAGATGAAAATGTCTATAGTTCGTTCGGAAAGAGCCCAGGTGTCGGGATATCATACCTCATATATAAAACAGGAGTTTGGTGAGTCTGTATATCTGTGTGTCCACCCTTTGGTTCAACTACCCAAGTTTGAGGTGTAGAGGGCGTGGCCTACGGGCTTGGGTGAGAGTGAGAGTGTGTGACGGGATGAGAGAGTTCGATACACGCGCTGACTTTGCATGCTTCCATGTGTGACGCGCAGTAGTGTGCTCCAGCTGGCATACCAAATTGAATGAGAGTTTTAGCGCATCGGCGATTTGGCGTGCCACGTCACTCTAGCAACCGCGGTCAGTTGAACGCGGCGCGTGTCAACGTGCGGTTGGTTTCTTTTTCTTCGCTTTCCATTTCGTGATTTTCCATATCTTATCGAAAGCCGATATCTGTTATGGCAAATAT
Source organism: Trichostrongylus colubriformis (assembly GCA_963978905.1). Lineage (NCBI taxonomy): Eukaryota > Metazoa > Nematoda > Chromadorea > Rhabditida > Trichostrongylidae > Trichostrongylus > Trichostrongylus colubriformis. Next base: position 30,421,358 of record OZ022258.1, read on the forward strand.
CCAAAATCGCGGATGCGCCAATACTTTCACCTTCCGATTAATACGTATCTTATCCTTTACGCAAACGCGCCAATTCTCTCGAATCGCGGATACGCCGATCCGCCAATTCTCTCTAATCGCAGATGCGCAAATGTGCTGATTTTCTCGATCGATACGTATATTTAACTTTACGCAATGCGCCAAAACTCTCATTTAGTTGGGTATGGCATAACAAATTGAATGAGAGCTTTAGCGCATCGGCGCATCCGCGATTTGGAATTTTTGGCATGCCACGTCACTCTAGCAACCGCGGTCAGTTGAACGCGGCGCGTGCCAACATGCGGTTGATTTCTTTTTCTCCTATTTCCTTTTCGTAATTTTCCATATCTTATCGAAAGTCGTTATCGAAAGCCGCACGTTGGCACGCACCGCTCCAACTGATCGCGGTTACAAGAGTGACGTGGCACGCCAAAATTCCCAAATCACGGATGCGCGAATGTTCTCATTTTCTCGATCGATACGTATATTTAACTTTACGCCAATGCGCCAAAACTCTCAATTAGTTGGGTATGGCATAAGGTTGCGTTCATACCAAATCGAATGCGCGATTTGAGAGAATTGGCGTGCCACGTCACCCTTTTGAACGAGGCGCGTGCCAACGTGCGGTTGATTTCTTTTTCTCCTCTTTCCATTTCTTGATCTTCTTCTGTTATGGCAAACATCCAAAATCGCGGATGCGCCAATACTCTCATTTTTCAGTCGATATGTATCTTATCAATCACGCGAATGCGCCAATTCTCTCGAATCGCGGATGCGCCGATGCGCCAATACTCTCATTTTCTAGATCGATACGTATCTTATGCATGACGCGGATGCGCCAATACTCTCATTTTCTGATCGATACGTATCTCATGCATGACGCGAATGCGCCAATACTGTCATTCAATTTGGTATGAACGCAGCTTAACAAATTGAATGAGAGCTTTAGCGCATCGGCGCATCCGCGATTTGGAATTTTTGGCGTGCCACATCACTCTAGCAACCGCGGTCAGTTGAACGCGGCACGTGTCAACGTGCGGTTGGTTTCTTTTTCTTCTCTTTCCATTTCGTGATTTTCCATATCTTATCGAAAGCCGATATCTGTTATGGCAAATATCCAAAATCGCGGATGCGCCAATACTTTCACCTTCCGATTAATACGTATCTTATCCTTTACGCAAACGCGCCAATTCTCTCGAATCGCGGATGCGCCGATCCGCCAATTGTCTCAAATCGCAGATGCGCAAATGTGCTCATTTTCTCGATCGATACGTGTATTTAACTTTACGCCAATGCGCCAAAACTCTCATTTAGTTGGGTATGGCATAACAAATTGAATGAGAGCTTTAGCGCATCGGCGCATCCGCGATTTCAAATTTTTGGCATGCCACGTCACTCTAGCAACCGCGGTCAATTGAACGCGGCGCGTGCCAACGTGCGGTTGATTTCTTTTTCTCCTATTTCCTTTTCGTAATTTTCCATATCTTATCGAAAGCCGATATCGAAAGCCGCACGTTGGCACGCACCGCGTTCAACTGGCCGCGGTTGCTAGAATGACGTGGCATGCCAAAAACTCCAAATCGCGGATGCGCCGATGCGCCAATTCTCTCAAATCGCGGATGCGCAGATGCGCTCATTTTCTCGATCGATGCGTATATTTAACTTTACGGTGATGCGCCAAAACTCTTATTCGATTTGATATGTACGCAGCATTAGGAACACTTTTCATTGTAATTCCGCTCTGAACCACATCTTTAAAGCCGACGATGTCTGCTCCTGACATGTGACACCCAAGTGATGAACGGTTTTGTCCCACCGAGGTGCGTGGCTGTCCAGTACTGTTAGTTCCATCTACATTACGAACGAGTGTCGCCCATTCCGCGTAATCAGGAGGTTGGAGCTCCTCAATTCCAACTTATTATTATTTACTTTTGCAGAATACAGCTCTAAAATGCTTTTCAGTTCGTACATTTCTGCGAATCCCCAGCCACATGATCTCTGCCACCTACCGCCATATAGACGTGATCAACTGATATGTGGGGCTCTCTGTTGATCTTACCCATGCGCGACCCGTATTCGGAAGACCTCCTCGATGCCGACGATGCCTGCTCCTGACATGTGATGTGCCCAAGTGAAGAACGGTTTTGCCCCACTGAGGTTCGTGGCTGTCCAGAACTGTTAGTTCCATCTACATTACGAACGAGTGTCGTCCATTCCGCGTAACCAGCAGGTTAAAACTCCTCAATTCCTACTTTTGCAGAAGCATAACCTATAAATAAACAAGGAGTTTGGTGTGTTTGTACTATTGTCTGTCCGTTCGATTCTCCGTTTTACCAGTAAGACAAGTGGGGAGGTCAGGTCAAGTTCGGGTCGGGTGGGCATGGTCAAGATGATCAGAGCGGACATGGGCAATGCCTGACTCCGCCCGCAGTAGGCGGGGCGTTCGCTGCATTGTCTTCAGATCAACGCTAAAATTCTTTCATCTCAAAATTCCACGGGCAGCGGGAGAAGGTGAACCAAGATGAGATCCGAGTACATGTAGCAGTTAAGGGAAGCCCACCTTTAACGGGCGGAGCGTGCTCCAAGCGGCCGGTGCTTACTGCAACTGTTCATAACCCAGCTCCAGAGCAGTCTAGAGACTGAGGAAAAATCGCTGGAGATCAGCGAGATCTGAGCTGTTTCCAGTATATTTGAAGTGAGGGAAGACCCACCCACCCACAGTGGGCGGTGCAAGCAACCGAAATCGTGTTCACTCATGAAAAATCATATTCTTCTCTAGAGCGGTCCAGGGACGGGGTAAAAACCAAAATGTGTAACAGCCCAAGTGGCAAAAATAATGCCAAATGATCACGTTAGGCGGAGCCTTCGCTACGATGTTGATTGAAAATATCAGTGTTTGTGCCGAAGGCTGGAAACGGCTTATGGACAGTTGAAATCCTATAACATCATGCACCACCGATTGATATTGATCGGAAATATCGGTTTTTGTGCAGAAGGTGTCTTTACTGCACACTATTTTACCAGACCATGTCAGACTCCGCTCACTGTGGACACTGTGGACGGGGCCTGCGTTAAAATGTTCCATGTTCAGATGCAAAATTCTATAATTCTTTCCAAGGAGCCCATGAGTCGGGATAACATAACCTATATACAAACCAGTAGTTGTTGTGTCTGTTAAGTTGTCTGTCTGTCCCAAGCGAAATTCTGTACTGCCTGAAAAACAAGCGGGGGAAGTCAGGTCATGTTAGGGTTGGATAGGTTTTGCTAAGAGATGAACAGGTAGCACATGGACCATGTCAGACTCCGTCCCCTGTGGGAGGGGCGTGTGTTACAATGTTCGGTGTCCAAATGCAAAATTCTATAATTCGTTCCAAGAGAGCCCAGGAGTCGGGATAAGGTGGGCCAAAATGAGTCAAGGGAGTTTGTGACTGTTGAAGAGACCTACCGGCCCCTTCGCTGTAATTCGTTCCAAAAGAGCCAGGAGTAGCGATAAGGTAGGCCAAAATGAGTGAAGGGTCTATGTAGTAGATGAAGAATACACGCCTTCAGTAGGCGGAGCACGCTCCACGTAGGTGGTGCTTAACGAGCTTTTATAAGTTGTCTCAGGAGCAGCCCAGAAACTGCGAAAAAAATCGATGGAGATTAGTGCTGTCTAGGCGGTGTTGCACATTATTGAGGTAGGTGGAGGCCCGCCTACAATGGGCGGAACGTGCAATCACCAATATCGTGCTCACTCATAAGAAATATAACACCGCCCGGAGCGGTCTAAAGTGCCGTAGAGAGCGGAAGTAATTCGATGCTGTTAGAGTGACAAAAATAATGTCAACTGATCACGGTAGACGGGCCCTCATCAGGATATTGGCTGAAAGTATCGGTTTTTGCGAAAGGCTGCAAACGTCTTATGACCATAGACTCAGTAAGTACCGTCATGAAAGATGAAATCCTGGAAAATCATCAGCAAGCCACACCAATAGGTGAAGCTGTTGCAGAACTTCAATGAAGTCCTATTGGTCGACATCGATCGAAATCATAGATCTCTATGCAAAGAGCTGAACAGGTAATGGGATCTCATTGAATGATTACAGGCGCAGAAGTTGAAAAACTGCAGCATCATGTGCTATAGGTCGTAATTGTCGGTTTTCTTACAGAGGGCCGGGCAATGAGATGGGCCACACCAGTGGATGGACATAATTGCAGAAGCTTACATTCTGTAGAGCTTATTGCATGTAGATCGATACCTACTGCTATAATGGACCTTTGTAAAGAAGGCTGTAAATGGACTACCCCTCAGCACAAATGTAAAATCTATGTATTGATTTCCGCCAAACCACATTGCTGTGCAATTTCTTTTACATCATTTCGCCCACAGCCCGCTTCGCACCGGTGTCCCGTAACGCGATGTAGATCGCGAAGCTCACCTGTTTACATCATTTCGCCCACAGCCCGCTTCGCACCGGTGCCCCGTAACGCGATGTAGATCGCGAAGCTCACCTGGTTCGGCTAAGATACAGCTCCCCAAATTTTGGCCGGGTGGACGGGCCCCCGAGTAAATGTCCCGTCCCGTCGTCAGCCGCAGTTGGGAACGGGGACTGGGACGTTTACGTAACTTTCTGCTCCTACAACACGTAAAGCGGCAACCTCGTGGACCCCGCATAACAAATTTGCACCCATAAGGTAAAGCTTGAAGGATGTTGCGACCATTTGACCCCGAACATTGCGAAAAGTTTCACAATTCTCTTCGACTGGTCCTCGAATGGCTCCCTTCAAAATACCTTCATCTCATCCTTCATCCCTGCCGCACAACTTGCACGACTTCAAAACGTTCTCTTTTGTCATCAGAGGACAAGCACTTTATTTATGGTCGGCGACGCTTTCGTTTCGAAAATAAGTACTGGGTTTTGTTAGGTTTTTATTTCTTCTATTCAGAAGTTTGACCTCAAGGTTTTTTTGACCACAGGCTCTTAATTTCCTTGATGAATCGCGTGGGCACTACAGAAATAGCGGAACCTGAAGAAGCATAGGGGTCGTATGGAGGCCCCCTTTTCTGAGAGGGGGGGGGGGGGGGGGGGTCGCATTTCTCGAAAACTTTCCTCGACCCGGTGAATATGGTGGATGCTACATAGTTTCATAGCCCAGTTTTCATTGAACTTCTTCAAGGTTTTTTGTAGATGGGCGTACGTTGTCATGGAGAAGGCTGTCTTTTTCTATTAACCAGTACTGGACTCATGATCTGCAGTTTGCGAAGCATCTCGCGAGTGTCTCCCAGTACATTGCATCCGTAATAGTTTGAATTCTGGCTTCTTCGACCCTCAGAACCCAGAGTTCTGGGAGGAGGGAATCAACGATTTACCTATAAAGGGGCAGAGTGTTGTCGATAACAATGGTGAATACGTTGCTGCCTGATTGTTGTTTGTTGGAAGAAAAAATAATGAAAAGTGATGATCGAAAAAATCCTACAAGACTTTCGGGACAACAATATATTGTACTTACGCCTAACTTGCAATAATTTGAAAATTTCAGAAGGTGATCAGATAATGCCGATCTGATCAACTGTCGGTTCCCAAAAACCGTGCACTAAAAGCACACATGCTTCTACATTTTGAAGGAATATCAAGGAAGCTATACATGGCACTAAATTACCAAGGCCCGAGGGGGGGGGGGCAACATTACCTATTTGGGGCGGCTTCGCATGAACTACACCGCCAGTAACTCAACATTTGGCTGGCATTTATTGTTCTCATTGTTTGGCAGTCGGTGACGTACTAGACAAGTTTTCGATCGCATTTTCAGCTGGCTATCCATTGTGCGTGATTGAGGTTAAGCGTATCCGTGGATTGCGTATGAAACTAGTCTCAACCGCGAATCACGTGGAATTGTGGCAAAATCACTGCACCATATAATTCCGTCAATCGATGCTATTTTTACTATGGTAGGTGCGCACTTGCCATTTGCAGCTTCCCTTTACAAACTCTTTACAAACCTTCAGACGCCACACGTTTTTCTTGTCGCAATGCCCTTTCCCTAATCAGACGATCCCTCCTGTCTTCACAAGACTTAATGAGGTAACCCCTAAGTGATGGTGAAGACAATAGACTCAGTGTTCTTAACTATAATATAATTTGCTTTTACTCGCGTTGATACCGCTAATGTTTTAATGGAGTGGAGCATTAATAATTTGGTTTTCGGGTTTTGGAATGTCGAACATACCTTTTCTCTCGAGAAATAATAGACTTCCATCCTTAGAGGAGCGAAGATCATTCCAAGTACCCGTATCCGGCAAATGAGATGGAATTGTCCAGTCCCTGAGGAATTCCCAACGAGCTCGGTGTTTTCGGTGACTTTGGAGGCACTCGAATGGACTTCAAACGAAAGGTGTCGAATGTATGACCCTTTATGCTATTTAATATATGGCATGTAGAATACTTTTTGCTCTTTAGTATACCAGAGGCAGAGCAGCCAAAAAGGTGTAGCCGCGTTCAAACTTTGCAACAGTGGCGACACGGCGACAATATGATGCACAAGCCGCGGCGGCTCCGTAGCGATGACCTCCGTTTATAAAACGCTCGACCTAGTTATAGCATTTAGTTGTGCTAGTTTGACTCTAAAGATTCGAATTCGTGAGCCCTCGCCGCGGCTGACTCGGCGCTTCCCAAACGTCGACAGCAGGTACATGGCTTCGTCGTCGTCGCCGATGGTGCTGCAAAGTATGAACGTGGCTTTTTGAGAGAGGGTGGGGCTTAAAAGTTTTTCCGCAATGCTAGACCTTGCACTTATCAGTTGCGCTATACGACATCGCTCAATTTCGTCAAATGCTGAGGTGAACTACGATCTCTTCCTAGCAGCGATAACGTTATTGCACATAAGTAAAGCAATACCAGTAAACCAACTGATGTTATTCACCGTTATACGCTCTTATCAACGAAGCAAAGTGTGTATAATAGTGAGCAACATTCCTATGTATGTCTGTAGTTTCCCGTCTGGAACTGTATGCTGCCATCGTTTCGATATATCGGTAATTTCAGAGCGTCGCTTGATCAACTACCTACTTGCTTTTTTCCTATCGGTAGTTCTTTTCATACATGAACAAACCTTATCTCTAAACCACAACTTCTGTGGTCAGCGACAGTGCAGGCGTTGAGCACCATTATGACCTCGCTTTATCAGTTCCAGTTGCCTTGCTTTTTTCTTGGGAATCTTTTTGGATCTTCTAGTTTAGCTTAGCTTATTATCCCATCGCTTTCAATATCACTTTCTCCTTCATCGATCCTAAATCCTTGTAAGCTGCAGGACGACAGACTGACGCTGACCATTCATGAGTCCTTTACTCCTCATCGCACTCTTATCTAACACCGTACTGTGTGCCGACATTGTGGAAGGAATGGTTCGCAATGTTCTTCTTTCCATACGAGGAGTTGGAGAAAAGGTACATTTCACTCACTGCTTTTTGAAAGGGTTGCTTCAGCAATCAGTGGGAAACTGAAGAGGTTGAGATTCACCTAAGGAAGTGAACGTTGAAAACGAACTCAAATCAGTGGTGAAAAGAATAGAAACAGGAATACTGCGCCCATTTTTATTCGTATTGTTTTACTCATGTTAAATCAAAAAACAAGATAAACCATGGCTTGTGGGATGACCTTGTTCACTGCTGACTGCTGCATGTCACGAGAAAGAGACTGGCTTCGTTCCGTGCGCCTGCACAGCCATCTTGGCTGGGACCGGTAGATTGTAAAACGGGACCATTTCAATTCTATCGACATAGATCGCAGCATTATTACATCGTTTACTGTGCGCTGTATTGTGCGCAGCTATGCAGGTAATACAGGTGGAGTTGGATGATGATATAGTGGAGAAATACGTGCAAAAGCACCGAGTGCGCGAAAATGGATGGATAGGTGTTTGAACCGAAACCACATGTTGAAAATGCGCTTGTGCTAAAGCGACATGCCGAAGCTAAAGAAACCAGTAAAGAATGGAAAAAACAAAAAGAAACAAAAGATAAAGACGCGGGTACATCAGCTACCGAAATGGAGACGGCAAGCCAGTGTTCTGGTATTGCACCAGAACCAACCGCACCCTCTCTCACGAATGTATCTATAAGTTACCTCTGGCACATAATACACAGATTATGTGCACTTAATAGTCTCTTCTACACTTGAGGTGTGACTTCATTTGAGACTTAGAGTCACGCCCAGGTTCCTCTCGCCAATTGATTAGCATTCTACCACTACTACCAACTGTATTAGCCGTTCAACAATAAACCTCCTCTACAGTCCTACACAGCCAGATCGAAGTAGAAAGACATCGCAGTACGACGAGGGAGCAACGAATGCCACTTCTAGCCGTATCAAAAGCAGAACATCATGACATGAAACAAACCAAATATGTCGCAAATTCTGCAAAAGAATAATCGAAGAACGGCATTGGTCAATCAGTCACTCAAATCCCTCAATAAGTTACCTGGTCAATTGATAATATTCAAGCGAATGATATTGCCAGACCACTGTTCATACACTCGAGAACTCATTTAGAAACTATCGTACTTTTGGGCGAAAAAAGATTTTACATTACAATGGCAGCACCTTGCATTTCCGCGCAAGCACCTAAGCGGGGATCGTAGCTCTTGAAAAAGGAAAGGTCTCAGGAGGGTATCTGGTTATTCTCCATGCTCGAAAACATTAAGTGACAGTTTTTGGCTATGATACAATTTCGAAGTACGAAAAATTGTGGTTTGATACTTGCGCAACACCATGTGTTTCACGCAGTACGTTTTGGGTTGAACCTTCGTAATGATTACAAATGAAGCGCAGTACGTGCGTACAACCTGAGATAGATAGAAGATCTAACAATGAGATAAGATGTATGCACAGGTTTAACATTTACTCGTTTCAATACATCCTTCCAATCTGGTCAGCAAACATACAACAAGCCAACATGAAGATCATAATTTTGTAACATAAACGGATTTAGGTACTTAGTGAGAGCTGCGAGGCATATGCAACATTGACAGTAAAAATTATGATATCTTCAAATGTATCTTCTTAAAAGGTGCTCTCTAATATTGCTATCCCAACCTCTGAAGATTTGGTGAACACTCCAGTGATCGGATTCCAAGTAGACGACAAGTCTGCGTACGCACTGAAGTCGTTTGGAGAGGTATGCCTTCTGAACAAATTCCAGTTTTACGCCGAAAATTTCATAGCGTTCAGTTCTTGAACACCTGCCCTCCGGCACTACCACCACCGTCATTGACAGGAACGTGGACTGTGGCATATGCCAGCAAGAAATGGCTCCAGACAACAATGATCGATCTTGACGACGTATGTGAGCGCGATTTTTTACGCAAAAATTCGAGTTATGTGATAAGTCAGTTACGAAGAGACACTGTGGAGAAACGCGACAGAAGAATAGGAATAACTCGATAGAAAAGATGCATTAACAGAGAGCGCAGCCCTGATTTGAATCACTAGTTATTCGACACCCCATCACTAGGTTGGTCCATGAACTCCGGAGTACCACAGCTCGTTTTCTTTTTTTTATTTTCTTATTGTTTCATTCTTGTACATAATCACTGGCCTATCACAGATATCTATAACACGTCACTACTTACACTGGGGTATAATTTCTGTTCTGAAAAACTGGTTAGGAGTAAAATAACTGGTAACCCGTTGGCGCGAGTTCAAGGCTTCGGAGTGGACGAGGTAGGTCTCTCCACTTGAAAGTCTTGAATTTTCCCATGTTCCCTTCGCAACGTGTTTCGAGAATTGCCACGACGAGAGGAAAATGACCCTGTTTCCCTTTCAAACGATTGGAAACGGTGACACGTTGCTGACAGCAAACTTGCTCGAAGCGCTCCATCAACCAACGGCAAAGCTGTCTCAAACCCTCGTCTGCAACATCCAGTAAGACATCGGTATTGAAATCGGTATGAAAAAATAGGTAAGCGCCATTTAAATGAAACGAGAGGGGTCGGGTGAAAGAGGAATATGGCGAAGAGTGACCATTTTGAAACGAACATTCGAGATTGGAAGCGTTAATTGGTAGGGAAACCCGTATTCAATTGCGCGACGTTGTGGTCTGTACTCGCATCTCCCGCGCATCTCTTCGAACTGCAACATCACTTTTCCGAGTTGCTCGCTGAAGGAGATGTCATTTGTTGTTTCGTAAGGTGTATTTAATTTATTCATGATGATCTGAAATAAGTGGAACAAGAAACAGCAGCAATTGAGTGATAGATTGAATGGTAAAATATGCGAAAGGGTAAAAAACACTCGTAATTAAAAATATCATTGACCATACTCAGCAAGGTGTCACGTGTGCAATGCGTGCAACCTGACGTATCACCAGTGCATTATGTGCAACCTAACGAACTGCAAGCGTCACGGTAGGTCTTACTGTAGGCCGATATGGCCCCATCCGGTGTCTTTAGTTGGCGGTTCCAGCAACTGGACGCGATTCGGGAGACTATATCAAATCAAATCAAAGTCCACCGCGCGTAATCAAAGTCCACCGCATGGACAACTCTTTGAACAGCTTACCATTTGGATGTAGGATTTCTTGAGAGATCTGTAAAGGAATAGATCTAAGGTGGTCCGGAACTTATCTAAACTTAGCCTCCCATGTTCGTTTTCACATCTGTACGCCCTTTCGCTTGAGTTATTCGAGGCATATCTGTCACACGCAACGCTTGCACTTACGACTCCCTCGTAAAAGTAAATTCTGGTCATCATTTCATTAACTCATCTTATCTAACTTCGAACTCGAGTTTGTTCCAATTAAGGTCATCAATCTTCTTGCAAATAATCAGAATGTGCCAAGGACAAGGCCTTTGAGTTCCATCTTTCGTGCAGAACTGCCGGTTTCCTGCTTGAAACTGAGATGTAAGTTTTACTTCTCCATTGATAGAAACACCATTACCGCCCTTTGCTGTGGCCTTTCACTGAGGTTGCTTTCGATCACGTAGCTCGAACTTTCCCTCGGAGTTCCTGGTGGTCGTGCTGGGCGCTTCTGTTACTGGGGTCTTTCTTATTGACGGATCACTTGACCGTCTCACTATGCGCACTGGTCCCCAGGTAACAGGATATTTTCTTCAAAGTACGCCATTCTGAGAAATCATGCCTACTCTCCAAGTACCCTCCATGCATATACTGCTAGCATATTTGGACCAACAGCATTCCCATTCTTCACCTTAATTAGCACTCAACAAAATTTCTCCTCTTCTGAGGCCGTTTGAGGAGTCAGCTATTGTGTCCTTCTGTAGACTTTCCTTGTGAAGAGAATCTACATTTAGAAACCTATGGCACACTCGCGCTACCTCCTATCCTCCTCTGCTGGCTTCTTGCTGCTTTTGACATCCTTGCTGCTTTTTACCCTTCTTACCACAAGTGTAGCATCACTCAGTATTACCAACTTCTCGGTTTCTCTGTCTTCTAACTCCTCAAACAAGCCATCCTTTTCAGTGCTCTGATCTTACATTGGCAGCGGCTGTCTAAGTTGGTTGTGCACTGTATCTCAGCTGCTGATCTTGTTTTCTGGGTCGGACCGGTGTCTGGAACGTCAGCCTCCATTGCCGTTTCTTTGAAGTCATTCATTTTCATATTGTGTATTTTTCACCATCTGGCCTATGTTGGATGTTCTATCACGAAGGTTACTAAGAGAACCTAAGCTGAGTATCCAGTCCTTCTTCCGGCTGTACCCAGACGTTTTTTTGAGTCTTGTCCGAGATGGTTTTCTGCGTGCATGATCGAGCTCCATTTGTCTCCATTTATTGCTGTGAATTACCTTAAAAACTTCCTTTTTGCAAAGCACGTGCCGTCCTCTGTCAGGTCGTGTGTTGTAGCCAGTTCAGATATCTTCACAGTTTGTTTACCACTTTGTTTACCCCCACTCTTTTTCTTCCGTGCACCCTTTGTGCAATTCTGCTATGTCTACCGATGTGTCTGTTTAGATCACTTGCCATGGTGGACTTATCGCCCAGTAGGCTGTGCTGATTGCTTAGTCTAGACGCAAATGGAATTCTCTTCCTTCAGTTTTGAACAAACACGTTGCGCAAACAGCTGTAACGAACAGTTACGATTTTTCCATGCGTCCTTTTTGCGTTCGTCTCCGTCATTACTCTGAATTTCAGAAGAGAAGGAGCTGGCAGATAGTTGAAAACGCCTTTGGCCAGCCATCATAGACCATTCCACTCGTGATCCACCTTCACTTCTATGTGATTTACATAGTATATTAGTGAGCCTTTAATCACTTCAGTTCTTATCTTCAGCACGAGATTTTGTCCTATCGGGCACTCGCCAGAAGTGTCGCTCATGGCAAAAAACTGTTTTGGCAGTTCCATGGATGTTATTCAGTTGCTCTCACTTGCAGTGATAGAAGCAAAGTGAATGGAGCACTATTGGGTTGGTAACAGGAAAACCGCTCACTGCTTTCTGTACAGAAGTTCACAACTACAACTTAAGAAACCCATGTATATGCAGTTCGAGTGGGACTAGAGATTGAACTTCTCACGACCCATGTAATGCTCAGTGCCTTGAAAGATATTCGGATCACCTTCTGATAAGGGGGTACGTAGGATGAAGCGAAACTCCATATCTAAGCTCCTTTTTATTTCCCGCCTTACCTTTGCAGCATGATTGCCAATCATTCAACCAGCTATTTAAAATTTTCCTCTGATTATTTTTCCATTATTTCGATAGGTGACGGAGCCATACTGTTTGGTCGAAGTTCTGATACCAAATGAGCATCATCAACTTATGAATTCTAGCATGGGTGAAACACTGAAAATGTGGGCAAGAGGTTGAGAGAGTGAATTAGCTTATCTTTTGTATACAATGGAGCGGAAACTTTGAATGGATTAGCCTTTATCTCTGCCCCATGGCATGTGCCACCAGCTCATAACACATCCGTGTGGTTCTGTGTCACCTTTCAGTGCAGCGACAGTCATTTTTTTTTTGACAAAGCCGCCAAAAAGGTGTGGATATAGCCTAGATGATCCCTTCTTCAAACTTATGTAACTCTTCATCATTATTCGTGGTAATGCCTGTTCGCCATTCACTCAAAATCCCACGGCCTAACAAGGTTTTACTCGGTATACAACCCCTCCTCAATTTACCCCTCTGCCCAGTATCTGTTTGGAAAACGTGGATGCTGGTCTTCTCCTTTGTAGGCGAGGCACAGAGACACGACACATCTGCTTGATCATCGGCTAACTGGACACAGTTTGGCTAGGGTGTCCGGCAGAACTGTCGATCTTACGGGTACCCTGAAAGTACCATTGTATGAGCTCAGCCATACGCTTGTTCTTATCCACGCACTCTTGCGGTATGAACCCACCCTCCACCGCTGATGTTCTTCCTTCCTTTTCTAAATGTTCGCGCTCATGCTCGACACTATGCTACTCGGACATCACACAACTTACCTTTTGATGCATATCATGATGACAATAAGCAACAGATTTTTTCTGTATGGACCCCAATCGCAACTCCACACTAGTTTCTCATCTGTAGTCATGGTGGACGTATTGGGCAACGTCGGTATAAGCTCAAAAATTAACAAAGTTGAAGAAATTGAGTCGTTCACGTTTTTTTCCAACCTGAAAGTTAAAGGAACTGGGTCGTTCACGTGTTTTCCAAGGCATCCGAAAAGGTTGAAAAGGGAGGTCGACCCTCTACTCAGAACTGAATTGATACTGAGCGCTAGACTATACGCTCTCTTTTTCGCGTACATTGACTCTTGAGATATTGCACTATGAATAACTGGGTGTGGGTCGATTCTATCGTGGCCTGGACAGCGATGCCGCGCCTGTGGGCGGAGCATGCGGCGTCGCACTTTTCGCGGCCAAGATGGCAGGAAGCAGGCTTTGAATCAGGGGAGCAGTGAATAACGGGTGTATATCGTTAGGGCAGAAACTTCGCGTGGCCGTGTTCGGCACGCGACGGGATGGTGCGAGCTATGCGCGCCCTATTGGATGGGTCTTGAAGCGATGACAGTGCTCTACGCCTCATTCTATGCGTAATCGCTTCAGGACTCAACTAATACGGCGCGCATAGCTTGCACCATCCCATCGCGTGCCGAACACGGCCATGCGACGTGTCTGTCCTAACGATATACACCCGTGAATAACTATTGTTCAATGAGTGATGATGTATTCTCAGAACATTGTATTTAGTCAGGTAGTGTTTTAGTATGGAGGCGGATAGGCTCTCCCATTGAAAGCGGCTGCCCAAAGAACTGTTAACGATCTCACTTCTGTCTTGTTCAGAGCGTCTGTATAGGTCTTGAAATGGCGAAAGTACTACACAGGAAACTGATATCAACCTTCGTGAACTGACATCCATGATAACAACTGTGGGCGACGTATTTGGTTTAGAAAACTGTCGTGTTACTCGTTGCGGTTATACTGAATGGTGTAGAGGAACGTTTTCGTCTTCAAACGACATTCAAAACAGTAAACTCTCAAAGCTTAAAGGAATCGTCCACGGAAAATGAGTTTTTGTGTTACCCATATATTTATGTTGTATTTGCCTAATGTTGGCCTCATGCAAAATTTCACGCGAAAAAATGTGAATATGGCTGAGATACAGCACCACAAAGTGCGGTCCCAGTGGGCGGGGCCTCCGTGTAAAAGCCTCGTACCGCGTCCGCCGTGGTCGGAGACGCATTGTAGGAACAGAAGGTTACGTAAACAGTCCCACTCTCCGTTCCCAACGGCGGCGGAAGACGGGACGAGGCTTTTACACGGACGCCCCGCCCACTGGGACCGCACTTTGTGGTGCTGTATCTCAGCCAGATTCACATTTTTTCGCGTGAAATTTTGCGTGAGGCCAACATTAGGCAAATACAACATAAATATATGGGTAACACAAAAACTCATTTTCCGTGGACGATTCCTTTAAGCTCTCCATCGCCATCTGCCTCGCGCGACGCGACTCAATGGGCGTGACGATAGAATCGACCGTCCCCCTGAATAACTATGTGCTGGGCGCAACTCTTGCCTTGAGCATAGCTGCCAAAATGACAAGTTGTAAGATATACCAATGAATTCACATGGATCCTGTCTGAGTGCCTTCCCTGCTAGCTCGCTTCACTGCTGAAGTTGGTAGAGTATCATTGCCAATGGTGAGATGGAAACACTAGCTATGACATGAGCACTCAGCTAATTCATTTCAAGACAATGTGTCATTATGACTCAAAATGGAGCTGGCAATCCAGAACTTGATTGATCCACACTGTATGCTTTATTTATTTTGATAAAAATTCCAGTTCCTGATCAAAACAGTGATGTGAGGTCTCCTTTTGAAATTTCGTACACGAAGAACGGGCAAAATTTTTCACTGATTGGAGAGGTTGCACGGCTTCCTGACAAGTCATTGGATATAGCATTCATCCCTTCGCTAAGCAAGCACAGTAAGTTCAATTTTATACAGCATTATGCAAAATTTCACACGTTTGCGTGTTTTTTGTTTATTATTTCGTATGGAGAGTTATTCATTTAATCAGTGGACATGATGAAGCTGTTATGCCTTTCGTCCCTATCGTGAGTGGCATTGCTCGTAACTCTTCCAGGAATATCCATGTACATACAGTCCAGTTGCCGAAGGCTGGCAGGGCGTGGCCTACAGGGTTGGGTGAGAGTGTGTGGCAGTATAAGAGAGATCGATACAAGTCCGTGGGCCTCACCCTGCCAGCCGTCGGGAAATGAACTGTAACATACTGCTCACTATCACCACGGTACGCCGGAAGTCGAGCATTCTTCGACTAAGGGGGTCGTATTTGACCGGAAGAAGGGGGGTTGTACCTTCAGAGATCAGCGATAACCACTTAAATTTAAATTTTCGATAAGCAGATGAGAAGTAAAGGACCTTCCACCGCAAATCCGTGTTGCAAAATGTAAAAGAAATATTTTTTTGCCTCAGGAAAGGATATATAGCAATAGAAGACATTGCAACTATGCAATCCGGCAACAGTCACTGGTATTGTAGAGGAAACAAAAGAGGGGTCGTATTTCGTTGCTATAGAGTGGGTCGTAATAAACGTAGTATTTTCCCCAACACCTGGGAGTGCCGCAACTATCTCTATGATCATAGTGCAAACTCACGAGGGCAAGTGCGTCTCTAGAGAACATGATGCCTCCTCTTCACCTGCGATCTGATAGATAACTGGCACAACCATAAAACAGTATATTGTGCGATGATAGAGCCAGTGACGTCGTCTTCATTAGTAGCGATAGAGATTGCTGAACGTCTATTAACTCGCAATAGGCCTCATGATCGTGCTTCCACTACTGAAGGCTGCTTTAAGTGTGCGTGTGGAAGAAAGAGGCAATGCGCAACAAAGTACGATACAACAGTTCCATGTTCGACCTCGACCAAGTTCACTTTGGGGAAGCTGTAGGAATCTGCCTCAAGAGCATCTTGCTGATTAAAAACCTGTAAGAACTTCTCATCCACTTGAGACATAAAGTGAATGAGCGTGTGGCAGTAATCGATAGCGTGTGGTGTTTAGATACTATGACCATATTCTGGATAGGAAGCTATAGCAGCATTATACATCCGCATGGTTACAAAACTGAACAAACGATATGTACAAAATTGCAACAAAATTTTTCCTGGCATTTTGTCATTTAGATCATGGAAACACTGTTTCTTAGATACTATTAGTATCTTACCCTTCCATGGTTGGCCACGACATCACCACGAGGTCAAGTGTGTTGATGTCTACTGACGAGGCGAAATGGTTGATATTTAGTGGAGTCTTTCCTATGTAAAAATTTCGAAGGGGCGTCAAGCCTGCATCAACAGCAAGCCGTTATGATACAGCAAGATCTCCTGACTCCCAGGACCTTCAACGCGAAGAATAGCTCAACACATAGACCATTGAAACCGTTTCGCAATAACATGCCTGCTGCCATAAAAGCATAACGAACATTCTGTATGCCCAGGCTAGAAGATGATTCAACGTGGAACTCTCGAAATTTTTTTCCACGAAAAAGATCAATACACTCAATACTTCAACTAACATGGATTGCTTTGGCGTCTTTTGCGATCTCTTTTGATACAGAAATTCAGGCGCGAAGTATTGTCGTAAGCCATCAAGGTGGGTACTCCAATAGGATCCAGTGACCACGCCAGCATTGAGTTCTGCATTAAGATGCCTAATTTAGTGAGGAGGGAAACACTCAGGCGGGATTACAAGAAAGCCAATTTCAACCTCATCTGTTCCTATCTAGACTCTATTGACTGGTATGGATCTTTCGCCGGCCTCAATGTTAATGATATGTATGAATTATTACTGTTTGTGCTAAAGGAGTGTATTGATAGGTATGTCCCCTTTCGTAGGGTCGGGAGTAGTGTTACTTTTATTCCGCCGTTTCTTCAACTCCTTTTTGACAAGAAAGTTAAAGCATACAAGACGGCAGTGTTGTCTCAATTGCCAGAGGACTGGCGTTTATACAAAAAGGTTGCGGATAGATTCGAGAAAAAGATGTACAAGTTCCACTGCCACGTTGAAAAGAAAATCATTGAAAACGGGAATACGCTGGCTCTCTTCAGATACATCAGCTCTAAAAAATTTTCCAAAGTAAGGATACCAGCCTTATGGAAAACAGATGGGTCCGTAGCGGTATCGGATACTGATAAAGCCGAAGTCTTTGCGGATGTGTTTGAGAAAGTTTTTGTCAATAATAATGAGCATGAAGAACCTTGCAGTGAGCTCTCCGACTCCTTTCCTCAAATGCAAGACTCCTTATGGTTTAGTGAACAAGAAATTTTGAAGCTTCTGTCCAGTTGGAAGAGTGGCCACTCGGTAACTCCCGATGGCATCCCAATTTATTTCGTTAAGAAGGTTTTGCCATCGATTGTTGGCCCGCTACGGTATATATTCAATTTGAGCTTTTTCCGGGCCGAAGTTCCAGAAAGGTGGAAGCATTCTTTCGTTACTCCAATTCCTAAAAAGCCCCCATTCTCTATGTCAAACAACTACAGGCCGGTCAGTATCACCTCCATATTTTGCAGAGTTTTTGAAAAGGTTGTAAAGAGAGTCTTAGTCGAGCATTTGGAAAACAATATGATTTTGTCGAGCTCTCAACATGGTTTTAGGAAAGGCAGGTCAACGGTAACTCAAATGTTGGAATCTTTGAATGATTGGACAACGGCTCTAGATAATAAGAGTGATGTGGATGTGGTGTATTTTGATTTTAGAAAGGCTTTTGATAAAGTTAATCATTCGAATCTATTATGGAAGCTTAGGCATATTGGTGTGCATGAAAAAATAGTTCTGTGGGTCGAATCCTTTCTTCAAGGGCGTACTTTCCAAGTACGAATAAATGGTTCATATTCTAGGGTCAGAGCTGCACCAAGCGGAGTTCCACAGGGTGGTGTCCTTTCACCGGTTCTGTTTTGTATTTACTCTTATGAACTTCCTAAGATCTTAGAAGGTATTGGGGTCACCTGTAAAGTTTTTGCTGATGATATCAAAATTTACAAGACCGTAACTTCGGAAAATGATGGTAGAATCATCCAGGAAGCTATTGATGCTGTTGTCGAATGGTCCAAAATTTGGATGGTCCCCTTAGCTTATGATAAAACGTCGGTTCTCCATTTGGGGAGTTCTCGAATTAATTCCTGTTACTCCATTGATGGTTTACAACTTAATGAAGTCAAAGCAGTTAGAGATCTAGGCTTCATCGTTGATCATAAACTGACATTTGATTCTCACTGCACGGTAATAGCTAATAAAGCTGAAAAAAGACTCTTTCAATTAATGCGGAGTCTACATACTAGAGATCCTTCGTTACTTATCAGAGCGTATAAGGCTTATGTACGTCCCATTCTTGAGTATGGAACTACAGTTTTCTTTCCTCAGACTAAGAAAGCTAGTGCCAGGCTGGAAGCGGTTCAGAATAGTTTCACAAGAAAAGTTTTCACTAGGGCACTGGGTTTCAGTTATAGTGCTATTCCCAGAGGTCTAGTTAGAAATAAGATTTTAGAAATTGATTCACTTCTTCGTAGGAGGAAGGTCCACGACCTAATAATGATGTTCAAAATACTTTCGGGAAGGTCTATAGTAGACTTTAGGAGCGCTCTTACCCTTTGGCCGTCCTCTACCAGAGGTGATAAGTATAAACTCTATTTTCCTAGGTCTAAGTCCAATGTCAGAGCCAAGTTCTTTGTGGGGCGTGCTGCTTCAGAATTTGGTAAATTTGCCAAAAGATCCACCTTGCCTAGGAGTCTAGTTCAGTTCAAAGGGGCATTGCTCAAGTATCTTGCATGAGGGCTACTTAGGTTTTGTTTTAATGCGTACCTGACACTGGGACAAATATGAAGTAGGCTTCTCTCTCCTGTTTTTTTCTGGTTTTTATGTATTGTCTATTTGCTTTGATAAGCATGACTGTTAGTTTTAACACAAGCAGTTTTGTTCCTCGGGTTATGTTGTTCGTTGGTGCTTTTTTTTTGTTTTTTTTGTTTTATTCCTGACGTTCCATGTACCCCCGTTGTACATGCAATAAAGAGTAAAGAATCAAAGCAGCAAAAATCGGTGCCTATTGTTATGTTCTTTGAGCTGTAGCTACAGCCTATAGCGTTGTGTCGTTCATTTGTCGTAGTTATATTAGAGAGTCTCTTTGGAGTCCCTTATATATCATAGATAGGATTATGTCTTTATGGTTATACTTTTATCTTTCAGTGGTTGTTGCTTACACATCTACAAGTGCCAATGAATCTCCCCTGGATGTGATGGCGCTAAGCGAAACGGAAACATTCCCGAAGTGCGAGAACTACTTGGTTCTACAAAGGTCGCAGCAATCAACTGGAATCTTCCGAATCCTCTCAGCAATGGGTGCAAATGTGCCATCAAATCCTCTTCAAGAAATCCCGTGCGAGCAAAATGGCAACGGGAAGTTGCTGAACAGGCCTTCATAAATTTAAAGGGTTTATTGGCCCTGAGAATGTAGTGCTCGTTTTTGTTGAATATCTTGATTTGAACATGCTGTTGTTTTTCGTTTTCATTTATGAGTGTTGGCAGGTGCAGCACAAACGGCTTATTTGATTTATTTGTTCGTCTTCTTAATACTACTATCTAGCCTTAGAGTGCAGTCACAGTCTAATCTCCTCATGTCGTTTGGTCATTGCTTTGACGTCCATCGTTGAAGACTTTTGTATTCTCCGTAGTGCCCTATATGCTACTGCCAGTAGAACTGCAAGAAGTACAAGACCGACCAACATACCTGGAATAGTAATCGATATTTCGTGTTCTTACAATGAGAAAGATCAATCATTATTTTAACGTACACATCATAAAAATGTGAAAACGTTTGAACTCGCTTATTTTAGATATCTTCGTGAGAAGAATAGAACGGCGATCGCAATGGAATCTAACTCCATAGCACCTTTTTGCATCATCGCAGTAAGAGCTCCTGTTCAGGTGTTCGAATGCGCAGTAATTCTGAAAAAGAATACTGCATAAAATATACTCAGCAGCTCCAATCATCTCCTCGAGTGGTGCTACAGATCACAAAAAATTCAGTGTAGTCATTCTTTCACTCGTGCTGTCTGAATGCAATTTTTCAGGCTCATCTGACAAGGGAATGGTTTCAACTTCCCATGGAACTTTTTAATAAGAGGTCATGGGTTCGCTCACCCCGAGTGCAAAACTTTTTGTATTCTAAGTGTCATTGTCTGTGAGTGCTTTTCCTTCACTTCTGGATCTATAGAGCTCAGACTGATTATTCTGAGCGAGTTAGGAGTCAAAGTTTGCCTGTGATATCTCACTGGCGTGGCACTTTGCCATCTGCAGGACTCGTTGCTACCCGGCATCGACCACCGTGGCTCACTGGTAGTAATAAAGATCTGCCGGATAGGGGTCGTGGGTTTGCTCACCACGGGTGCGAAATTTTTTGTTATCTGTGTGTCGTTGTCAGTAAGTGCTTTTCTTTCCTTTCTGTACGTTTGTTTGTACTATACCTACATATTGCACCCATCCTTTTCTCTGCGACTATTTCTAACTACTGCTAACATTACTCGAACCTTCGCGATTTTATTAACGAATTCGATTTCATACTCAACACTAGAAAATCAAATAACGCGTCTTCTAGTCACAATTAACACTAGAGGAAAAACGTGTGTGAAACAAAAATTGCTCACAGAATGCGCACTTTTTGCACGCCTGCCTTATAAGATTTTGGTAGTACAGACGAGTATAAGTTTCATTTTACGCTTGCATGTTACTAAAAATTTGCACCAAATATGTACATATGTATACCCAGTTCTGCTCTTATCTTCCTTGAATCTTATGAGGCAGGCGTGCATAAGGTGCGCAATCTGTGAGCAACATTTCGCTTTACACTTTCCTCTGTTTCATCAGTGTAATTGTGCTTTAACACGTTTTTTTTGATTTTCTAGTGTTGAGTATAATGTATTCATTGATAGAATCGTGAAGGTTTGAGTGATGTTAGTAGTTATATATAAAGTGGCAGAGTAAATGATGGGTGCGAAAGGTACCAGTACGAGGAAACGAGTAGAAGTGAAGGAAAAGCGCTTAATGGCAATGAAACACAAAATGCAAAAAAGTGTGCGCATGCGGAAGCAAACCCCCATCCATGTCCTGCAAGTCCGTAACACCACCATGGTGGCCGATGCTGTCTGATTTACAAGCCGTGCTGATGGCAAAGTGCCTCGCCCATGAGCAAGCTTTGACTCCTCCTAACTCGCTTCAGAATGGCATTTTTGCAGTTTGTTTTTCACACTTATAATCAGTATTTGGAGCCCTCTCGACACATCCGGGACTCATTTCGATGTTCCATGGAAAGCTGAAATCCTTCCCTTGTAAGGAGATTATTGCGATGCTAATAGCATATCAGATTAAAGGCCCCGTGAGGGCAAAGAGAAAGTGAGAACTGGGAATACATGGCTTCTGAAAACAAAGATTATACTTCAAGACGTGATGTCATTCAAAAAGAACGCGAGTTCGGGTTTATCACGATCCAGCAGCACCGCTAGCAGTGCTGCCGTGTACCTGCCAGAGGAGTTGCTGGCGAAGAATGGGCAACGAGCGTAGCCGGCTGGTTCAGCTCATCGCCCATTTGCAGTCCATATCACCAGCTGGTGACGCAGGGGGGTGCGAAAAAGAAGGGCTGTCTTAGGGTTCATAGTTCCCAGTTTTTTCGCCGTTTTCTTTCGTTCTCTGTTGTTACATTGCTGAGCACTCCTACTTTTATGTTCCGCAACCAGCCACATGTACCCCTTCCGGTGGGCTCCATGTTAGAAAATTGCCCGAGAGCCGGAACAAGCTTTCCCGTAAAGTGGCTGAAACTCGACTCGGCTGAAATGTACCTGTTCGTGCCATAAACGTCCTCGTTCAATACATTGCACTGTCTCCTTTTCGGATGCTAATACGATTCTTTCTTCTTCTGCGACACAGTGTACATTATTGGGACTGCATTCGTGCAGCTTCCCATCCAAGGTGCCGTTAGGAAAAACGGAGCCCTGGAAAACTGAACTGTGTTCCTCTATGAAGTACTCATTATTCTTATAGGAGTGTACAACATTTGAAGACCGTTTGCCATCAAATCGCACTTAATCACGAAATGTGAATGAGTTAATTCAAATTTGTGGGAACTTTGACACTGCTAAAAATTGGGCATTTTGAGGATGTAGATTCTCAATGGATATTGTGCAAGCAGTTCAGGTATCCTTATGACTATTCGATTCTTTAGTATGGGGATACTAGGTGGGTAGAGACAAAGTATTAAGTGGGTTAAGAATCAAAACATTACTGGTCATAACTTCGCTCAGACACAACTTTGTAGCCGAAATGAAAACCATCGAATCTACAGAATTTTGCCAACGATCTGGTAAAGAAAATATGCCATCATGATCAAATTTGGGATTGCGAGAGTTAATCAAGTCAAGATAGGCATTTTCACCGTGCATAGCATCGGCGAATTTTTTTCTGACGCAGGTTAGCATCGAGAACCCGGAAAAGTGGTAATCCGTCAGGGATAGGTCTGGGGAACAAGGGGGTGAGGGGGAGTTTCGATGCAACTGCATCAGTTTCTGCCGGGTGACTTGCGAAGTGTGAGGTTTTGCTTTGTTTTGCGCACCCACCAAAAAGTGATGCAGTTAAGCAGGCATTGAGACTCTCCCTCACCCCCCCCCCCTTCTTCCCCAGACCTATCCCCAACGGATGACCACTTTTTCCGGGTTCTCGATGCAAACTTGCGTCAGAAGGAGTTCGCCGATACGATGCAGGTTGAAAATGCCATTTTAGACTTTGGTAATTCTCGCAATCCAGAATTTCATTATGATGGCATATTTTCCTTACCAGATCGTTGGCAAGGTTGTGTAGATTCAAATGGTTTTTATTTCGATAAATAAAGTTGGGTCTGAGCGAAGTTATGGCGTTTTGAAAAAAGTGGTCCGTTTTGGCCATTTATTCTGCACACGACTAATATCAGTTTTGTTCGCTCGCACAGTTGCTTTCGCTGTATTGTTCTTTTGCCAAAAATGTATTATTATTGTATTTGTTGTCAATGGATGGGATGGATACATACGAAAGTATTATCCGTCATTTAGGCAGCTGCGGGCATGGCATATCGCGCGGCAAATGGAGCGGTCATATCAAAGCCTCACCTGGCAACTGTGCGACGTTGTCAAAAGCCCAAACAACTCTTTTTTTTAGGTTGCTGAGCAGGAATTATACAATTCCACAATTGAAAAGAAATAAAGTTCGCAAGCTGATTGTGAAAATTTTTTTCATGGTGCTTAGAGATAATCATAGATTCCCGAAACCATCGCGTTTCCCCATGCAGACTTTTCTCCAAATATCATCTTCCCAAAATACTTGCCCACAACATTCGGAGGTTTTTATACCTATACCATTATTTTGCATTTCTTACCACTGACCATATGTAAAAAAATCAAAATTCAACAGAGGCATCCCCCTACGTTTCATTTACGCGGAGTGTGCGGTAAAGCATAGGCTGTGGCACAGCGATCACACACTCGGGACGCGATACAGGTAAGGAACCAAGAACGACAACCTAATAAGAGCTGGAGAACACCGCTGCTCCTCTCCACAGCGGCAAACTTCTAGTTGATTCATCATTGGTGGATTTCGATTTTTTTGTGTGCAACTTTTCATGCAGCCCTTAGAGAACGAATGCAACACAATTGCGCGAGGATATGATAAATTCAAAAATTGCCGGTTCAGTTACCCCTCATTCGTGTCATTATTTACAGTTTTTATTGTTGACATCTTCACAAAACTTCCTCATTTTGAAAATTTTACCGTGATGTAGTTTTACCGTGATTTTACCATGATGGGTAGAGAGATTTCGTGCGAACACATAAGTAACATTTACGAGTGCATCTGACTCATGGCTCACAAACTAGAACTTTCGCAGATTTTGCTGCATTTCCAGTGCCTGAGTAGATGAGAATAGATGACGCAAAAAGTGCAAGCAATCGTTATTTCCTATCCGCGATGTTCCTTGCATAGTAGTTAAGTACGTTATGATATTCAGCCCTGGTACATGCGCTTCCAGAGAGAAATGGCTCGGAATTCATTTACAAAATAATATGGCTACTATGTATGTAAAACGAATTCGGCGTTGGTAACCACAGAGTATAGGTGGAATAATATTAAAGAAATCTAAATCTTCAAAAACTGCCATAACATACACTGCAGAGTGAGTCAGTTAGATGCACACTAGTAAGCTAGGAGCCAGGGTCAAGCATGAAAATAGGAAACCTCAGGGAGGCCGCATTTTGGGTTGGAAAGTGAGGGAGGTTTCCGCATTTTCAAATCTTTACGAGGATCCCACGGAAGGTCCACGGAGGAATTTACGGGGAAGATAACTTGTTTTTGAATGATTTTTGAAGCGATGATCTCTGGAAAAAGCGACCATCAGTCTATATTCACACTTTGTGGTAGGTGGCAATGCGTGATTATCGATCGACAAAGTTTTTCTGGAGAGCCACCTGCAGTATAGTAGGAGCAGGTAGCGTTGAAAGCGTCTGTCAGGGGTAGTACTTCTCGAAAGTTTTAATATTCGGAAGTATGTGGAGATTTTCGGAAGAATTGGAAGAACTAAAATAAACTCAGAAATTTTTCTCGTTACAAAGCGTGATTCCACAAGAAGCCATAGATGTGTGGAAAATTCTGAATATTTCTGTACTTTCTCCTTTTTCGTATGTAGAGGTGTAGGCAGCGGCAGAGCGGGGATGGGTGTTAGTGTAAGATCAAAAGCAGCGTTACTGCAGGTGTCTTGCTAGTATTCTGACAGGTTGGGTCACCATTGTTATGTGTTGGGCAGTTCACTATGGAGATAACATTCTCATGCCGCTGAAATTTATATTATGGACACTTGAAGTAAACAGCTTCAGGTATTCTATACATATTATCTGCTTTTCATTGGAAATCGTATTACATAGAAGAAGGCGTAACTAATTATTTATATAGTATATATGCCTGAACACACTACATACTATTTAACTTCATTTTTGTCTTTATACTTTGGCTTATAACTCTAACATGTTTACACCAATTAGTAAGCTCTTGAAATCAGTAGTAAGACACCACACCACATATCGGAACACTTGCTACACACACTGCTCCTAGCATGTGCATACTGCTATGCAATGTGGACTACTTGTACTAAGGCGTATCGCAAATAAAAATAGGACAATGCATTTGCATGGGCCCCGCCTAGGCCAGTACTAGGCCATCCCCTTCGCTAATACCGGTAAGAACTTCAGAGACGTTTGTGCGACAGACGCTATCCCTTCACCTAGGGAGGTGATAAGTGTGCTAAAAAGGAAGCTAAGAGGCTAAGTAAGCGAAAAATAGTTGTAACTTTATGGGGAGAGAAAGATGACTATTATCACCAATATGACACTCACTTCTGACTTTCCTTTCCACTAGATTCATTGATAACTATACTTTTGCGCAAAACTTAGGGGCGAGATGGATAAAGTAACGTAAAACACTAATGATTGAGTGGAAGTAAATGAAAGTGTGGAGCACGTTGCCATCAGCCTAAAGGATATGCCTAGGAAGCTAGACTTTTCTCGGTTGAAGGAGAGCTTGAATAGAGTGCCAAATATGGCCGACCGCGCAAATCAAGGCAGTCTATCGGTATGAAAAGAATTTTTTCTCAAACAACGAGTAGCTGCAAGGAGCTGTGATACTATCTTTCGGTACATCATGTCCCAAAGAGAGCATCTGGATGGCTTCGCTCGAGGAAGGAACATAGGGAAAGCCGAAGAATCTCGAACCATGACGAGTGTAGTCCAGGAGTTCGCCATCGCTTACGCGTTGTTTCACGTGCATGGAGAGCGTTCCGAACTTTTAGTACTGCTGCCCAAAGACGGAGAGGTGGCCGATCAAGGACAACTACACCAAGGGGCGACCGCTATATTGTGCAATAGGCAGATCCTCGTCAGTCGGCTTCAGCTATTGCAACGACGTTTAGTAGGACTCTAGGGCAAGCAATCTCACGCATCACAGTGGTAAGACGACTACATGCGGTGGTTTCTTCGCCCGACGACCGTGACGTTGTGTTCCTTTGACCCGCATCGGCGAAACCGTTTGGGCCGCATTCGTAGCCAACCGTATGAGATTTTTGGCACATCCGCGTCAATGGAAAGATACGCATCGATTGGGAGAATGAGCGCATCGGCGCATCCGCGATTTGAGAGATTCGGCGCATCGGCGTCAAGCATAAGATATATATCGATGGAGAAATTCAGCGCATCGGCGCATCCGCGATTTGAGAGATTCGGCCCATCGGCGTCATCAATAGGATGCGTATCGACCGAGAAAATGAGAGAATCGGCGCATCCGCGATTTTGGCTATTTCCCAAAATCATGATAGAACATTGACTAGATATAGAGAATGGGGAAGTCGCCAATCCGCCGATCCGCTGCTCTGCCGATCCGCCGATTCATTTGCGTATGAACGCAGCCTTACGGTGGTGCTAGGAGCATGGCGAATGGACCGATGAGGAATAGACCGTGTGCTCTTTTTGGATGAGAGCAGGTTCACTTGCAGTGAATCTGGACGCACTCTCATATGGCGAGAGGTGGGAACACGCAACTCCCCCGTAAACATTGTCGAACGTGATCGTTCTGGTGGTCGAGGTTTTATGGTATGGAGAGGCATCATGTTGCATGGCCGTGCTGACCAATTTTTTGAGCATGGAGCCCTCACCAATCAGCGTTACTACGACGAGATTCTCCTACATCATGTCCGTCTTTTCAGAGTTGCAATCGGCTATGACTTCATTTTCATAGATGACAATGCGCGACCGCACGGAACAGCACAGGTGGAGGAGCTCCTGAAACGAGAGGATATCCGGCGAATGGAGTGACGCGCCCGTTCTCCCGACCTAAATCCCACCGAGCGTGTGTGATGCACTGCGTAGACGCATTGCAGCACGACCAAATGCACCAATGACTTCAGCAATAGTCAAATGCACTAATTGAAAAGTTTAATGCACTGCCCCAAAACTCATTGCCAATTTCGTGGAGAGTATGCATTGCAGTCCGTGGTGATCACATGCCCTATTAGAATTCGTGTAGCTTCTTTTGTAGTACCAGAAAAAATCATGAAGACTTATGTGTAATCGACATGGTTGAGTAAAAATTTCATAACTGTTCGACTTGTTTCGAGTTTCTGTCATTTGCTTTCTATATCATTATCATACAATATCGTTGAGTTTTCTCTTGATATGATATGAATTTTATCGAGCTATATTGTTTGGTATAGGCACAGTGATCGAAATTTGCTTTCGTCCCTAAGTTTTGCACACCAGTGTATTATGGGAGGATAACCTGGTACTTTGATCACGGATGTCATATATATCCATAACTAGTGCCAGGCGCTGATTAGTCCAGAAAGGTCAAATTTATTCGCTAAAGTCCCATCACAGAGTCGACGTAAAAGGTGCAAGTTATGCCTATGACGTCATCGATGCTCTATCTCCAGTCTTCTTACTTACAGTGAATCCCGAGCGAGAGTGCAAGGCCTATGGTTCCCTATTCTCCTACTCATCTGTAATTTAGTAATTCAGTTCTCCACTGGTATTATTGGTACAATAAACAACCTCAGGACAGTCAATCACAATCGTTGAGAAAACAAACAGAGGAAGCTTGACTGCATGCTGCCCTCGATAGCTGTTGGAATCGCAATTACCACTTCGAGGGTAAATGTGTCGCTCGCTGCACGCAGCGATGATGGACTTTTTCTCCCACTGACTCCCAACCTTGTGATAATTACTCGTTACGTTCAAATTTCATAAGTACATCCTTCACCTCTTCCAATCAGAGCCACAGCCTTCTCATAAAAAATGCAAAGATCAAAACTATATACAAAGCTGTTAAATATGTCAAGAACTGTATATTAAATACTCGAAATTGAATCAATAGTGCGCCAGGTACAACGATCCTCAACAAAACAGCCGAGCCTATAGTGTAGAAACGACCAAACAGGTTCTTCAGAGCGATAAACATTGCTTCGTATGAGCCTCCTATACAAATCTCACTTGCAATACTAGGCATCACTCGCTCTCCCAACTACACTACAGCATAGACAGAACATGTTCTTGAGAGAGTGCAGAGAGCAAATAGCCAAACTTATACCTCAACGTAACAGAATACTGTAGAAGTCCGTGTGGATGTGCCTGGAATCGTTGAAAGGATAAGAAGCACCGGCATTCCTACTAGCATGACCGAACATTGTGTTGTATTGGAAAAAGCGAGGCGATTGTGCACGCGATTGATATTCTTCGCTGTCTTTCTTGAACGTACACATACATTTGAGTCTAAAAGCTTTCTTCGCCGCGGACGATTGCTCTTTTGAAATTTGTGGAATCTGTGGAAAGCCTCGCGGTTTAACTGCTTCATATATGCACGTCAGTGGTTATGGCTGTAAAGATCTACGGGTAACCGTTCTCAAGACACTTCCCTAAATTGGCTTGTGGTCTAATTTGCCAATTTTGCGGAAGCTTTTTAGAGTCTTTTGAAATAAATTTTAGAACTTTCACGTTGTTTAGATCATTATGAGGTCCGGACAAGACAATCGCATAGTACCTAACAGTAAAATGATCATATATCCGTCCTTGATCATATTGGTCGCATATGCACAAATAACTCGTTTAGTCTGGTCTGGGCTTTCACCGTTTTTCGTTTTCCTGGTCAACAAATTGCTGTTCATGTTGTGTGCAGCTCATCAAATTTATGATGAGTGAATCACATCTCAGTTGTATAGAACGTCGGCAATTGTGTTAGGATGTAAGGAGGGTTTTGGCCGGTTTTGGCAATGTCATCTTCGGGAGGTAATAACTGGGCCCAGTCGACACCTTTTCTTACAAAATAAGCACCATTTGATTCGCTACACTTTTGGCAATATCACGAATATTTGCACATCTCATTTTGATGAAGGGCTGATGACTTATATAGCGCGAAATAAAAAAAAGTCGACTTCAAAACACCATTCTTTCTGAACACATTGCTGCTGAAGAAGCTGTTCAGATGTTGGGAAAGTGAAGCCAGTTACTGCTAGATCCAGGTAATAGGATAGATGAGTCAAGGCTTCAGCCTGCAACTGCTTCGATTGCTGGAAAAGGATCTATGGAAAATGCGCTTGCGCATTGCTGCACTGAATGGTCCCGCGGCACCCATTTTTGGGTTTTTCCAAATCAAGACAACTTGAGGTGGGTAACCAAGTTTGTATGTTGAGGGCCAGTACTTTTGGACATCCCCTGCAAGTTTGGGCGCTCATCGCTTTCTGTCGCTTCAAATAAAGCTATTTGATCAGTTGAAAACATAAGCAACTCGTTCTCATTTCTGCATTTCTAAAACCAAGGGCAAAGGGACTTCCAAACAACCATAATTGAAAGATCATGCCAAGATTCATCGAAAGTCGCGCACATGGACAAGGGCAAAGTGTTATGTCCAATCTTCACCCTCTCCCCTTGCAGCACTCACATTTGTAGTCACCTTCGCTGGGACTGGCTAAGCAAGAATTCTTGGAGTGAAGTTATCTGAAAAGTGGCATTTTTGCAGTCTTTTAAAATGCACAACATGTTAGCTGATTCATGTTGACGCGCTCTGAAATTAGAATTTATCTTGTGAACGTGAAAAACCGGCCAAAACTTCCCTTACAACCTAATATTGTTGACCATTGCTTACGGCTTTGCTGTCTCTAACCTTTGCGTTTGAAGCTTGGTAGTGAGAGGCAAGGCAATCTACATTCTAGGACCAGAAACTAAGGGGCTCTTATGAACTCAATGTTACCACAATGCAGTTCGAAGCCAAGTTTGTAGCAATGATCTGCCGTTTTACGTTTCGCACCCTATTGTAGTATTGCAATCAGACAGTCACACACAATGTACAAGAGAATAAATTAGTTAGAATATCTGCTGTTCCTAGCTAATTTTTCTTCAGGTGCTCATAACTGATAAAGGCGCGGCAAAAACAGTTGCTCTATGATCCTGAGATCCTGCTGAGCTCCATCGCTTGAGGTCCCCTGTACCTGTCTGCCTAGGGTCCTGAATGAATTCGTTCATTTGGATTGAGTTGTCAGCAAGCCCCAGTGGATTCTCTTGCGATCTGGGTACGGTACCGTGTCTCGCGTTGGACTTATTACGCACTGAAAAGGAAAGCAGCCTTATAAGTTGCCATGGCTCAATGTTTGATGTTCATTGCAAGTCGTGCAGCCTGTGTGTAGTTTATTTATTCCATGTTCTATTTTTTCGTTAGTAGCAAGTTTCTTTTACTTCTTTGTTCATGTGTGCTTATGGCACTTTCATATGATATAAATGAATTAAATGAATAAGGATTCTCAGCCTAATCTAACTACACTGACTTCCTCCAAGGGTGTGGTGGTTTTTAGATCAAAATTTTGTTGAAGAAAATTATTGAAGGCTCTTCAAAAACTTTCAGTTATTTTACTTTCGGAAGAATAGTAACGCCGGTTGAATTTTTATGTGTAATTTATTGCTGAAATGATGAGTTCCTCCTACTTTCATTGGAAAATGAAGGAATGGACCTAGTACATACATACCATTTGCACTCAGCAGTTCAGTGCGAAGCGCCATGCAAGATTTCCATCCATGGTTTCAGTGCATACAGATGCTCTTTCATTCTACATAAAGACTCATTCGAAAAGCACTGCGCTCGAGGTTATGACAAGATATGAAGCTAGCCTGTATCCGCTAAAGCCGTTTATTTGCAAACTATAATTTCACTTTCGCTGCAAGCAATAAATTCTCGCACCTGCGATAATCACCGGTCATCATGTTACCCACACTAATCCATGAACGGCGTGAAATAGTCAGTAAGGCATTCTTGTTCACAATTTCTCAAACTTTAAAAATATAAGCTGCTCTTGGATGGATTACTGTTGGTAGCAATAAACCCTGAACTACATGGAATTTTCAAGTGCATAAGTACATCAGAAACTTCTGAAAATATGACAAAAACAATGTTCTGAAATGGAACCAGATGGCCTATGACGGAATGCTTTTCCTTCGCAATACCTTATGACAGCAACTTGGCTAATCAAGTGAGAATGTTCTCTTTAGGCGAAACATTCACTACTTACCTTTTGGCGACTTCACTCACCCGGCGATCTTTTGGCGTAAAAGCTATTAGCCACGAAAGCTATTAGCCCGAGCTACGAGATAGTTTGGAAAGTTCATGCGTTTTCCGATTCTCCCTTTTTGAAGAATATTTATGGTAGATCGCCAGTATTCTGCTTATACCGTGCCAAGCCCACTACTCGCTCTATCCAACCGTCGTAGCGCTCTTGTACCGGACGAAATATTGACTTTTTTTAACGTTTCTAAAACAAAATGGACAAACGGCACGTCTGCATGACCCATTTCTTCACCACACCGAGACATGTGATGCAGCCCTCAGCCTCGTCGGCGTGGCTGTTTAATGGTGGTCTATAGCTGCTATGAGCCACCATAGCTGCACGGATTTCGGCGATCTTGACTGCAAAATATTGTGAGTATCTCGACAAAATGCATCGCAAACTGCCGAGAGTCACTATTGACCAGCAGGAAAAACCTTCTTCATGATAACGCACGACCCCATTTTGCACAAACAACCGTAAAAAAGTTGCAGAGCTGGGCTACGAAAGTGTGCGGGATGCTGAAAACGCTTCCTTCAAAAGGAACACTTCAAGACTCAACACGATGCAGAAGCGACCATTGAATTCACTGACTCCAAATCTCCCCATTTCTGAGCAAACGAAAGAATCAAATTTGCATTTTGTTGGTACAGTCTGCTGATTCTTATGGTTCTTAATTCGAATGATGAGATTTTGTACAAGCCGAATATGCACATTGGAAATTAGAAGCCGAAAACTGCAAAAGCTTCTTCATCAGCCTAATCTCATGATTCCCACTTCTTCTGTCGAAACATTATCGAGCACACGCCAGCTTTTTATACAAGTCTCATATGTTCACATTTGAATTTATGTTTATTTTTGTGCTCAAACTCTTCGCTATCGGTTAACAAATACACCCACAATATTTGCATAGTGGCAACATCTTTAATGGCAATATTGTTTATATACATTTATTTATTTATTTATTTCAGTCTCTACTCGGTTAATGGATCAATGTGAGCAAATGATGACCCGTGAACTCTCGCACCTGAGTGAGATCGCTTAGCACATAACATAGTAGGGCTTAATCAGGTACGAAAAATGTCGTACCAGTAGTCTTCCCCCACATAACGTATCCCACAACTGAGCAAAAACGCCTTTGATACTTCAAGCCTGGATCGATAGGAAGTCTCTGCGCGCTACCATTGACCACGAATCTGCTACGCCCATCAAGCGCAAGTTCCTCTACAATTTATCACCGACCGCACCTTTGCCATTCCTGGCTTCTAGGAATACAATACCTTGCAGAGCATAAAAAGGTCCTTCCTCTTGAAAATTCCCCCTCCCATGTTTCACTTCTACTGTACTGAAAGAAATGGAAGAAATTTTTTTTGCCATTGAGAAAGAGATAATCTTCATAGGTAAACTATTTGTTTCCGCAACTTGAAAACAAGAAAAGCGCTGAGACAAGTGAGCACTCCGGGAAGAACCTTGAAAGTAGCCTTCCTTCTAATCACAAAAATTCATCAGTTTTTCTTTCGAAAGGACCGTGTATCCCTAGTTTCTCAGAGAGAAAGCATGCGCTTAGATTACGGGATGCTGGCAAACTCCCGGCCTAATTTGCGCCGTGATTTGATGAGGGCTTTTGAGTCCGTGTTGTCTCAACGGATTGCTCTTCTGAGAGCTGAAGCCATAAATAGATGCGATAGCATCACGCCTCATTTCAGTTGTCAACGTCTGTAAGTTACGAAAAATTTAATGTTCGAAAAAGAGAAAATTCATTCATTGCATATAGTCACCGATATGAGATTGAGCGATCAAATATTGACGAGAGGCCAACTGGTAAATTCAAGGCAGAGTACTCCTGACGAATATCACCGATCTTTGGTCAACGTTGCCGATCCACAGCTCGGCCGTCTGCTAGGATGCCTCGATATACCTATCCTGAACGAACGGATGATACCAAAAGCTCTATTGTAACTACCGAGTACCGAATCATTAACTAAAAGTTAATACCTGGTATCGTCGATTGTCAAGTGGCTACTTCGCCTTGAAACGGATTGACAAAGTGGCATTAAAGGCACGAGAAGAAAACAATTTGAGTGCAGATCGGCCTGAGCGCGCTCTCGTAACGTACAAGTCGGATCGGCCAAGGTGCCACGCCTATAAGTGTGCTCCTATATTCATTTTTATTCACACTTCCCGGTGGAGAAACTTTTTGTCCCGTACATAAATCAATAGCGCCCCTATCGAGAGGAATGTAGAAGTCACTCGGTTGGAAATTGACTATGAGCGGCTGCTTTTTCTTGCCAACAACGATGATTAACACTTTCAGAAGCGATTTGCAAATATTAATCCACTCTTTAGCTCTCGTAGCGGTTGTCTCTTTTGTGTAGTACAAACAAGTAATTAATAAAGTTAAGTAAATCCCAAGTACGAATGGCAGTCTACCTGAAATTGGTGACTCCTAAGTGACGTTCAAGAGTGCGTCGGTAGATGAGAGAAACTGAAGGTGACGGAGCGAATCTTGACAGAACACCAACGTTCGTGTGACGACGTACATTAGTCAACCAAGTCATATCGTCCTTCAAAGCACGACGGTGCCTCTTAAGTAGGTAATTTTGTTGTACATGAAATGTAGTGATTAATAATGAGATGTTGAGGCTCGCATTAAAATGGGACTACGATTGCGAATAGAAACATCCTTCCTGTGTATAAAGGAGAGTGGTTAATGTCCAACACTTTATCCCCTGAGGTCTCCTGGTACAGTTTACCCTCCAGATACCTTGATCTGCTTTTCTGCTGGCGCAGAAGCGGGAGCGCTTTTCGAGACTCCTTTAGAATTAATTTATAGTCGCCATTGCGTTCCCACTACGTTGTGTAATACGAGATTTCGGGTTGTGTCACTGTTTGATGGCTTTTCAGCACTGCATGATTCATGCATCTCATGTTTAAAAAAAATATTGATCATAGAAAAACTTATTCTCTGCAGTGAGCCTACTGCCTTTAGAGATGCCAGACGAAAAAGGCAGCACAGCAGTTTCTGAATCTTTGGTGCATGCAAATGTCTTTCACACTGTTACAGAGCATCTTGGGGTGTATGTTTCATATTCAATAATGATAAGCCAACCTTGCTCATCCAAAAGTACAGCAGCGGGTTCCATACCACAGAAGTCATTGCAATGGCGTGAACATTCAGAAGTTTGAAGTACATCTGCTCCAGGATATGAAATAAGAATTTCACAGTAAGAGAAACGGACACTACCAGCACAGGCTATGATCACTTTGTCTAATGGTGAGTGCCGCCCACAGACACAGCTCAACCACAGTGCCCCTACGGTTTGTAGGATGGAACGGAATACAATGTGATTTTGAAAACTCCCACGGAGAGCTTCCAGTTTCTCGATTTTCCGTAGACGACTTTCGAAGCTTGTGTAAAGAAGTGGAGGCTTCATCAGGCCCGGAGCATTGAGCAAAATGATCAAATTATGCCATGCTTATCAAATTTGTACGAGTTTTTTTTCCTCCCATGGACTTCCTGTGTTAACAATTTCAAAGCTTTCATTTCCCTGAGGGGCGCGATGGTATAGTAGTGGATGGCGTTCCCTCGCATACTCGGAATTCACACATACGTGAATTTGAGTTGAGAAAACCACCACAGATCAGATCTCGGAATGCCACTTTTGCGAATGATGCATTTGAAGAACGAACGTCAGAATGCACAATTCACAATAGTGCTCACACCTTCCCCCGATCTACCGAACGAGTTGGTGTAAGTGACATAGCCAGGACCACGGGTTAAAATTGTGTTTCTTCTGCCCCGTAAAGTAATGCCCTATGCGTGGGATTTCCTGTCGAACTCTAGAAGTTCATATTCACCGTTGGTTATAGTGTAGAATCGTCCTTCTTGTGAAGGTAAATAAACCGACTCCACCGCAATCTTCCTACGTGACACAAAGCCTCGTTTTCTTGATTGAGTGGACCTCGTAAGCAATCCCACTGCTCTTCAACACTTTCAGCATTTTCACGCCCTTCTCCAGCTTTCTATTCGAATGCTATTGTTTACGGAGTGTTTCGGGCATAATCAGACCAAAATTGCCTCTTCGGTATTGGTAACCATTCTACAGAAGCACTTTGTACTCCGTTGCCTTCCCCACGAATAAAGCAGCATGGTAAATTCATGAAGTGTCTCAAGTCACTTTGTTTTCCAAAAAAAAGAGATATTAGGTTCGGGAAAATTCTCAGCATTTTGTGTTACCATTCTTTGTGCATTCATTGCTGAATAAAGCTCAATCTCTCTTGCGTCTCAGTAGAACATCCTGAAGAGAATCTTTTGCGCTATTTGATGGCGTGATTGCCGTTCCACCATTGCCTGCCCAACCTCCTTTTCCAAGTCCTTCTGGAGCACGTCAAAGGAGCTGCTTCCGACGATATTTTTCTTCAACCACAAATTGAGTCGATAGAGACAGCTCAAGACAAATTAAGCAGGTGTAGGGGCTCACTAGTGTTAGAAAAAGCACCGTGCGACGATGGTTCATCCAATTCCGTTCTGGAGATTCAGCCTTGAAAATTATCCTCGTAGCGATCGACCTAAAGCAATACGACGAAGATCTGAGGCGTTTGTGGAGGCTGACCCATCCCAAACACTCCCATAAATTGCAGTTAAGCTAAGTGTTGGCAAATCCACTGTTGCAGATAGTCTGAAACGCATTGGGAAGGTGAAATAACTCAACGAGTGGGTGCTCCACAATTAAAGTGACCGGCAGAAATTGGCATGTCTCGTGCTTCTTCTTCACTGCTTTTGCGCAACAGAGACGACTCGTTTATGGACCGAATTCTCACCTGTGATGAAAAGTGGATCATGTATAATAACAGGAGACGTTTCAGGCAGTGGTTGGATGCCGACGAACGACCGAGGCAATTTCCAAAGCCGAATCCAAAAAAGATTATGGTCACGGTGTGGTCGTCACCGGCTGATGTGATCCACAATAATTTTTTCTCACAAGGCTAAACCACCACGGAGGAGTCCTACAGTAAAGAAATCGACGCAAAGTACCGAAAAGTGCGCCAGGCTGCACACAGCACTTGTCAATAGAAAGGGCCCGTTCGTTCGCATGACAGCGCCCGTCCACATGTTTCTCAAATCACTATCCTTAAATTGAACGAATTCGGGGTTGAAGTTTTACCTCACCCGCCATATTCTCCAGACCTTTCACCAACCAATACCACCTCTTCAAACACTTTTAGAACTTTCTTGCTGGAAAATAATTCATCAATGAGGAGCAGGCAAAAAGCCGTCGTGGATTTCGTGGATTCTCGACCACACAGTTCTTTTTTTGAGAGGATTTATCGACTGATGTCACACTGGCAGAAGCGTGCTGATTCGATGTCGCTTACTTCGATTGATTCGGACTCGCTTATTTTGATTGAATCCGATGAGTATTAAGAAGGTTATGATCGTTTAAAGTGTAACACTCAAAACGCTGAGAACTTTCCGGACAACCTAATATAAATGTCAATAAAGGCAAACTTTTTGCAAGTCGACTCGCTCTACAATCAGAAAATGGCAATAAACTGAATTAATACATTTCAGAGGACTTCTTTAAGAAACACAAGAGCAGGAAAAAGCTACATAGAGCCCCTTTTAAACAGTAAAGGAATTGTTTAGGAGTGATATTCAAAGTGTAGGTTCCGAGAGTTTATCTGAGCGCACGTCTCCTTAGTTTCGGGGGTCCCCACAGATATGATAATGAAGCACACAATCATTGACCTAGAAATGGTAAAAAAGGTTTACAAACCAAAGGAATTTCTAGATCCTTGATCAGATTGACTGCAGACAGTGGCAGCCAACTAGTCATAAATACTACCACCATTAATATGAGCACGTACATCACTCGTCTCTTGCGAACGGCCGTCTGAAAAGAGAAGGCTGATCATAGAACTGAAGAATGCTTTGGTTTACTTACCTGAGCTTGTTGAGCAGCAGTCAACATTGATCCTTCTTCGACTATCCAGTCGGTTCGCACCTAAACAGTCGTTCATGAAATGAATCTTCTGTGTCTCGGGGTAGATTATTACATACGTTTGGAAGAGCCACCACAGATTGCAGCGGGAATAACTGTCAACGATCTAGGAGCAGGTCCATTCATTCAGGTTACACAATAAATTGCGCGCATTCCTCCCAAAAATACAAAATTTCGTCAGTGGCCGCGAATATACAAACTGGTTATTAGTAAACGTCCTGCCCCCCTCCCTTGATCAAAGGCACAGGCCACGATATGTGGGTGCGTCAATGCATTATGCACTCGAATAGATCGGTTCGAACTCGACAGTGAAACGATGACTGGTCAGCAGAGTGGCTGGAACACTACCCAGCGCCCATGATTAGGGGGGGGGGGGAGTTGGGGCAACAGGGAATAGGCGAAAAGAAAGAGATCCGCGTTGACAGGCGATAGGCAATCAGGCGATTAGGCGATGATGAGTAGCGCAAAGTTGCCAGGATTCATAAGGTAAAATGTTGGGATGCATCGAGCACTCTAGCTCCATAGGGAATCATGGTAACACGTCATTCGATCTGGCCTATACAATGACTCACGAAGGAGGGCCGAAGTACATGTCAGTGCTTTCATCTCTTCAGACGAGTCCAATACAAAGTCACCACTCCGGAGAGAAGGAAGTCTTTGCTGGGATGGGTGGACACTGATTAAAGATTTGATCCCAACAACATGAGAGTGGGATTGCGCGCTATCTGCCACCAGCCCACCTACACACAGGGTCAAGGCTCTGTCGAGGAAGCCTCGACAGGGGGGTCGTATTTGGACCGCTTTGAGGGAAGGGGGTCGTGATCGTAGAGATAGACAGTAATCAATGGAATTTCACAGGCTCAGGGTCCAAAGTGTAAGGAGGAGATGTGATAAAAGACTAACTGGGCTCAATAACGGAACTAATACTCAAGTAATTCTTCACTTAAAAATATCGAAGAATGTACAAAAAGAGGCACCCCGCAAGCAGTAAACAAGGTAAGACACAACGGTTTTGAAATAATAGTTTTGAGACATTGTAGAGAGGAGAGCCTATGGACAATTCGAAAGATAAAGGGAGTCAAAGGGCACGCTGTTTTCTTACAAAGGCCCACCAGGTCATGGTGAGCTTTTTCAAAACGGTTTTTTGCATTTTATAGGATCTTATACATGAAGCAAAAAACCGGTTCCAAATTCGGCTAAATGGTTTTGGGAAGTCCAAAAAATGGTTGATGGCTCGATCCCCATTGAGGACAAATTTTTAGCATTTTTCTAGTTTTCATCATTTGTGCTCATGTATGACCGTGCAAGATGTGTATAAAACCAATTACCATTCTGCCAGGGAACCGTACCTACAGTTTTTTACGTACTGGGCGAATGATTTGTTTGGACCTGCCAAAGCTCATAACAAGGAAACCACGCGTTTTCCCGTAAAGCACGTGTGATATGCATGCTCAGAAGATCGAACTACCTTAGGTAAAAAGTTTTCAGCATAATCGAGATTTTGACCTAAGCTCGAAAAATAGGGCGACCGCTAGTACTACTACTACCATAGTAAAGAACCCTCAACGAAATAGTCTCACGAAATAGTCTACGAACTCAACGAAACTCAACGAAACGCAAATACAATACCCGCCTTAAGTTTTCAAAAGAAAACGCAGAAAGCGCGGATCCGCGTTTTTTTCGTTTTTTTGCTGTAACTCGGT
The DNA here is from genome assembly GCA_963978905.1 of Trichostrongylus colubriformis. NCBI lineage: Eukaryota > Metazoa > Nematoda > Chromadorea > Rhabditida > Trichostrongylidae > Trichostrongylus > Trichostrongylus colubriformis. The sequence goes on from OZ022258.1 coordinate 30,460,711, forward strand.
TTGTTTTGCCCCAATCTCCATATAAATATATATTAATCGAATCAGCTCACCGAGCTCTACACAATGATTCCTTCAAACCTTCAAAAAGCTGACTTTTTATGTACTCGCATGCACGAAGTGCCAGTGGGCACTCACCTGCGAGCGACGCGCGCTATAATTATAACCAGGAGGCAAATCTGCCGTCAACATACAAAACTGAACAACTTACAGGGAAACTATCCTTGTCAAAACTAAATTAAAAATAGCTTCTTAATCTTTGATGGTGGTATTTAATTGGGTGTCACTTCACCCAGTATGCTATTGTAATCATCATCTGATTATTGTTAAAAAAATTGAATTTTCTTGAATTTCGACGGTCTTACCTCATCCAGGGAAAAATTCAGTGTACCGGTTGAGTGTATCACAATTTATTTATTATAAAAACCATGATCATTAGTAAAATTATCAATCCTTCCCAAGAATTTCACCGTTCTACCCTGTCTGACCCCTCGATCTCATAGCAATTAGTCAGCTCACTGAGATCTCCCAGACAGGTATTGATTGGCCTTCCACAGGGATATCCACTGCATCAACCAAACAGATTGGATAACATGGTAGTTTTATGCGAAGTGCATATATGTTTAATGTGTGCTTTCAATTTTCTCAAAAAAGACAAATCGAGAACAATATGAAAGATTCCTTTCCTTCATACATGGTTCATATAGAGCTTTTAATCGACTGCAAGGTTCGAATGTCGATCCAGGTGGCTCTTTTGCCAGTTATCAGAGGACGCTCTTCGCACCTCAAGGAAAGGGCAACCGTTTTTATTAGTGAGATTATGAGGACATTATATTGGCAATTAACTATCAGTGGACTAATAATATTCATTGAAAAGCATTTTTCATTTAACTTTTCAAAACTATGAAAAGTAAAAGTAGAGAACAAACAAGTATTGCAGCAGAAAACCTAAGAGTGCATACTTTTGAGAAGGATTGAAAATTTTACTTATCATGGATTTCAAACACAAATCAATTGAATCTTCTATGTTGCGCAAAGCAATCTTTTATATTGTTCCCGATTTATGTCTTTTTGAGAAAACTGGAAACAGACATTTAAAACATACGCACTTCGCATAAACCTACCATACCAATTTGTTTGGTTGATGCAGTGGATATCCCTGTGGAAGGCCAATCAATACCTGTCTGGGAGATCTCAGTGAGCTGACTAATTGCTATGAGATCGAGGGGTCAGACAGGGTAGAACGGTGAAATTCTTGGGAAGGATTGATAATTTTACTAATGATCATGGTTTTTATAATAAATAAATTGTGATACACTCAACCGGTACACTGAATTTTTCCCTGGATGAGGTAAGACCGTCGAAATTCAAGAAAATTCAATTTTTTTTTAACAATAATCAGATCATGATTACTATAGCATACTGGGTGAAGTGACACCTAATTAAATACCACCATCAAAGATTAAGAAGCTATTTTTAATTTAGTTTTGACAAGGATAGTTTCCCTGTAAGTTGTTCAGTTTTGTATGTTGACGGCAGATTTGCCTCCTGGATATAATTATAGCGCGCGTCGCTCGCAGGTGTGTGCCCATTGGCACTTCGTGCATGCGAGTACATAAAAAGTCAGCTTTTTGAAGGTTTGATGGAACCATTCTATAGAGCTCGGTGAGCTGATTCGATTAATATATATTTATATGGAGATTGAGGCAAAACAAACCGAGTTACAACAAAAAAAACGAAAAAAACGCAGATCCGCGCTTTCCGCGTTTTCTTTTGAAAACTTAAGGCGGGTATTGTAGTTTAGCGCCGGACAAGGAAAATCAAGAAAATGCAAAAACGATGTCGAGGGGAGCTGAAATAAACCTCGCAGTGGTTTTGACGTAGCTTTGAACACAGTCTTCTGGTATGCATATTCTCAAAGCCGCAGCTGGAGCTCACCGTGACCTAATGGGCCTTCCTTGTTACTCCTCTTGGAGTTGTGGACTGTGAAGAAGGTGTCAAGCTTCTGCAAACAAGCGCGCACAGCTTACGTTGTGGTGCGAGGTCTATACTTGATATGTTGTTCACAGTTTACAATTCCAAACGACTAAGGGAGTCGCACACCCTCCGACCTAACTTATTGTCGATGGAAAGCTCATGACGCGTCCCATAACGATCCTGGAGAAAGCCATTCGCCCTCACGTAGGTCCGCTGGCACCGCAAACACGTACAAAGGGGCCTAGGACATTCACCGATCAGCCGTAAGAGCAGTTTTTGAAAATCTTCTCAACGCCTCACTTGACCCCGCCTACATAGTGAACCCTTTGCTCGACATGATGGTAGCAGCGTTGTGGCAACTAAATGGCGAAAGGGGCTTGCTGTTCACTGTATGAAACGGCGGACAGTCTGATACTGACCGTGAGAGCACAGAGAGAAGCAAGGGATACGATTCCGTTTTGCGTGATAACATCCAGCAAAAGTCATCCAGACTTCTCTGTTTCTCGTCTGATCTCGTACGAGGGGAGAAGCTAAGAAAGCCTTACTTTTTTTGAGTTTTCGGAATCTTCCTTGGTTTTTTCTTCACTTATGGACCCCTTAGTACCTCTAGGCTTACATTTGATGAGAATAACTCACACGAGGCTACCGTGAGTTATTCCCTCAACTGCAGTAACCTATATCTGGGAGCTCTACATCTGGATGACAAGGGGATTTCTTAAGCACTGAGCCAATATGGTTCAAAGGAAAGCGTCGCTGGATCGTGGTGAAACTTTGGGCCAACCCCTCATTTTCGCATCAGTCTTTCACTCCATTTGATGAATCGCCTTCAGACTGTAGTTTTGCAAGATGAAATCACTGATAGTCGCATTCAAATGCTGGCGAGGAGGTGAATATGGGTGTGTGGCTCCTCCTATCTCATCCCAATGTGCAAGTCAAAGCCGAGTGCTTCGTTTTTTCAAAATTTTTCAGGATCTTCTGGATGAAAATCGTACGCTATGGCCTGTAGAGGAGTCATGAGTGCATAGCCACAGTGCAAATAACTGTGTAACGACTATACGAAACAAGTGTTCGAAAGCGAATGGAATAGGAGTGAATGACGCACCTTTTGGAGAATTTTCCAGTAGCAGAACGACATTATCAGCGCAGGAATCACGAACTGTACCACCAGTAGTGAAATGCCGTATATCAACTTGGTGTGATCCTCTTGAGACCAATTGAATTCGCCACAGAACTGAAAAGGTTTGAATAGCTTGGATCATTCTGATAGATTTTTCTTCATTCTGACAGATTTCAAATTATTCATTGCACAAGGAGTACTCTACGAATACTGTACTATTTCACGGACGAATTGAATACTGAGTACGCTGGCGTCGGATATGCTCTGAAACCTTGAGTCTTTTTGAGTTTTTGAACAAAAAACTTTACGTTTTCAAATTCATGTTCAGCGTAAAGATACATCACGGGATAATGTACAGTGCTCTGCATAATTATACAGCTACCTATAAATTGTCCAAAAACTCTGTTCGCAGAGTGATTCAAAAAAGGTCTCTGAGTGAAAGATGTAGCCAGTGTGGACGCGCATTCGCGCATCCATACCAAATTTCAGCCAAGAAACATAGAAGATTCTTTTCTTGATTTGTTTCGAAAATGGCGCTTATACCATTCTGCAAAATTATACAGCCACTGAACAGATTGACGCATTCGTCAACCGAGAAACAACGAAAAAGAGAAAAACGCTGATTTTGCGATTATTTGGTCCTCCATTGCCTTGAATAGCCAAAAATTTTGATGATATAGGTCGATATAAAGATTTTCGGAATGTCTTCAAAGCACATGCTGCCTCGCTTCGATGACAACGTCTTTAAACTTCCTGACACCTTCCAATCGGCCTGACTTCTTTTCCCCGTGAAACCCCAGATAATCTTCCATCATTTAAAGATCGGAGCCGTTCGTTATCCGGGTCAGAAGGTCCATTCGGTGACGGCTTCACCATGATCGAGTGTTCCAGTTGACATAAGATGGTCCATTAACATACATAAAAACAACATTTTGGTGAAAATTTCGAGACGCATGACAGGAGGAGGGTACGGCGCGCAAAGGCTCGGTAATCGGATCGTTCATCCATTCGAGAACGAAACAAAAATTCGAATGATTACTTGATCCCACACCAAGACAAGTTGTCCGAAAATTCCCTCCAGTTTGTACACCTTTCCCCTTTGGTTTTTTCTCCAGATTGTTTTGTCTGATGAAAAAAGGTTCCGGCTACGACGTCTCCGACGGCTACCGGCGCCATCGCACAAGGGACAAACTTAAGTTTTCAAGAAGAACTCCAAAGAAGGAGGTGACAGGGTGTGGGATCAAATAATCATTCGAATTTTTGTTTCCTTCTCGAAAGGATGAACTATCCGATTACCGAGCCTTTGTGCGCCGTACCCTTCTCCTGTCAGGCGTCTCGAGATTTTCACCGAAATCTTGTTTTTATGTAAGTTAATGGACCATCTTATGTCAACTGGAACACTCGATCATGGTGAAGCCGTCACCGAATGGAGCTTCTGACCCGGATAACGAACGGCTCCGATCTTCATGATGGAAGATTATCTGGGGTTTCACGGGGAAAAGAAGTCAGACCGATTGGAAGGTGTCAGGAAGTTTAAAGACGTTGTCATCGAAGCGAGGCAGCATGTGCTTTAAAGATTTTTGGCTATTCAAGGCAATGGAGGACCAAATAATCGCAAAATCAGCGTTTTTCTCTTTTTCGTTGCTTCTCGGTTGACGAATGCGTCAATCTGTTCAGTGGCTGTATAATTTTGCAGAATGGTATAAGCGCGATTTTCGAAACAAATCAAGAAAAGAATCTTCTATGTTTCTTGGCTGAAATTTGGTATGGATGCGCGAATGCGCGTCCATACTGGCTACATCTTTCACTTAGAGACTTTTTTTGAATCACTCTGCGAACAGAGTTTTTGGACAATTTATAGGTGGCTGTATAATTATGCAGAGCACTGTAGACTCCATAGACCACCTCGCAGGCCGGCAGATAGTCAGGTTTGCAACTGCGCATGCCTTGAGCTGCTTTCATACTCTTCGACGTTACCGGCGGCAGTTTTTGAAATTCGCTCTATTGCTATATGGGACTCAGAAGCGCTTTCTTCGAATTTCAAGGCATAGCGATGAAAAAAGCAAATGTTCAACGAAAAAGCTTATAGAATCATAGGTACCATAACACGTCATTACGTGTAATAAATAGAGGGGAGCCAAAATTAAAGTAATTTTGCTCACAGCTCTCATCCGCCATGTATACAAAACAAGGAAAACGAAAGAGATAAAAGTATTGGGGCAAAATATTCTCGAAATGTTCTCAAGAAAAAGGAGCAAGCTGAGACTCACTACTTCCTCCTTCATCGAAATACGGAGCCTTCAGTCGACGCAATCGGGCTTCAGAGCACCTACGGTATCGAGGTCCGCTTAAAACAGTGGACCCAGGTTCCGTGGTAGGTCTTTCGTGGGAAACTTCGTGAAGATCGGCCCTCCGGTTCATGGAAGCCACAGAGCCTTGCTGCTCGGCCAACGCTGCTATGACCCGAAGTATTACTTTTCATGCCTCAAACCTGCCTTCGGTGGGGTTTCACCGGTAACGGCACGTTCTGGTTCTTGAAAACGAAGAGCGCTGGGAGCCCGGAAAAAAAAGGAATGTTCAAGAACACACCCAATATGAATCCCCTTAGGAAACAACAATGAACGGATCTCAGCCAGGTTGTGAACGAGGGCGATACGGAGAATAGTGATAAGGGAGGTCTGCTCTTTACTCTAGTGATGGGAATACCTCGTCTATTTGCTGTGGTTCGACTAAGGCAGGGTTGAAAGTGGAGGAGCAAAATTGCTTTTTTTGGCACCCCTCGCAACATTGCTCCGCAATGGGTGCTGTTGCAGATTGTGAAAACAGCGTAACTTGAACCGTAACGGTAGTCATTTGAGCGCTCAGATACTATGAAGCCACCCTGGCTTCACGATGTATAAGCTGTACAATCCACTATTGTACATGATTCTTAAAAAAGCTCGACCACATAACAGTGGATCGCAAGCGCCATCTTGCGCACTCCCGTTTGAGCTTGATACATACTTGTCCTCGACTGGACAACGCGAGGCAGTTACCATACACGGAGCAAGAGTGGTAAAATACCCGGCAAAACAGCACGTTCATGTGAAAGTGCGCATAACAGCACACTTTTGAGCTTATGCGATAATGCGATCGTGCGATCTGTGGATCGCAAAATCGCAAAACAATCCGCTCCTAAACTTCAATCGAACTACATACAAGCGTACTACAAGCCGATCGCAAAGTAAGAAGTCAACCAAAAGATGTCTGGGTTTTTTTTTCATGTCATGAGTCATCCAGCACCTATGCTACCACTACCGAACGCGAACCAGATCCCACACAAATGTGTACTGTAATATGTATCTCACTGGGAAGTTTGTTTTTGGAAATGGCCACAACTCTATTTATGTCTCTGTTCACCAACTCTGATCTTTACATTTCTCCTTTGATCTTTAATTTCAAAACGTGCACCTAAACCAATTGGCTGCTCACGTCCTTGAGATCATAAGGATTGCACTCGCTGCGCGCCGCGAGCCAATATTTTACTACCCGACTTTGCGCGCTAGGGTGTGTCAGTCCCACCTCACTGGCTAATCAGTTCGTTATCAGTAGCATCGTGAACCTATTCGTGTGATTCTTAAAATACCTTCACTTAATAAAATAATAATACAGGGTGTCCATGAATTATGGGCGCCTATGTTCATGTTCCTTTGGATTCCTCCATGCAAATTGTATTGGCTTTTTCTTTCATTTGCTGTTGAGTGGGTGCACAGAATCCTCTTCTACCAGGGTGCGTACTTGTCGGAGTGAAGCTCATGATATTTTTGAGATTTCAAAACTTTTTCAAATGGACTTTGCGGTTACTTGCTTCAACGGTGACACGCAGCTCGCTGTACTGTTGTTCGACCTAAGAAATTTTTATGGCCTGAACAGTTAAAGGTAACCCACTGTGGCCAGTAACGTCCGGTAGAGTATATCATGCCAATAGGACGTTTTGATATCGAAAACGGATGGCAGTAATGATTTGGGGTTCAGTGATGACACGCTCATGGTTTCCGTGGATACCGGCGCAAAGATTGCGGCAATGTGAACGTGGAGAACACGCTGTAACACACAAGCATGGCCTCACTAGTACTCCGGAACAATACTTGGTGAGCTTAGCGGCATGGCGCTCTATTCTATCAATACAAGCTGATTTAGAAGCGCTGCCGACCCGATCTGTTCGCATCCTTTTCCGAGGCGTCCGTCAAACCTCCCAAAATATGATTCCATTGATCTCCTGCCGAGGTCCTCAACTATAAGCAAGGTCTGACGAGTCAGCCATCCTAGTATGGAGTCACGTGAGGTAGCCCTGGGAAAGATTTGGGAAGGAATGTATGTAAAAACTTGCGTGTCAAGAGCGGTTGAGTGGTGAAGATACTTTGAGCTTGTTCCCTGTTGGGGAAGGACAACCTATGATATGACTGCTTGTTGCACGAGTAATGAGTAAAGGTGCGAATGGTTAGATTTTTCATTCACTTTAATGACGCCAACAAAATATTGCAATACACTGGCGCCCATAATTTTGGGAAACCCTGTAATAATAATGATAGCATCCGGCTTGCTATAAGTGAAACATTCTTGGAAATACCCGCTATATGCATATTATGAAGGTGCTCAACCAAAAAGGGCTCTGTGTGGGCTTCATGCGCTACAAGAATCATCCATTCGTGGTACGCATATAGGAGTGATTTTTTGGTTTATCGCTGACTTTCTGAGTAAGCCTCCTACAAGGATTCCAGACATGTTTATAAAAGTGCACATTTATTGCGTAGCTATCTCTACTATGTAAAAACACCGTCTGTCTGTCACGAAGTTAGGTATAACATGAAAAGAACGTTTGGAGAAAGGGACAATATTGGGATGTGTGGACAAGAAGTAAAAAACACACATAGATCATGTTATGCTCCGCCCACAGCAGGCAGAGGGTGCACTAAAACGTTCGGTCCCCAAATCGAAACTTTTTATTGGATTCGAAAATGGTCCGAACGTGGAAAAAATGAAATAAGGTCAGCGATGAATTTTTGGAAGTCATAAAAGAGGCCTGGGTACAGTGGGAGGGGCGCATCCCGAATGAATCGTCCGTACAACAACGATTAATGACTTGGTTCCAACGCAGCCTTGAAACCAGGAAAAATTGATAGAAAAAGCCATCTTGAGCATACCTGTAGAGAGAGGGTACCCGTTCAAAAAGGGCGAAGCATGATGCGGTAATGGGTGCTGAATTATAGAAAAAAAAAGCAGTTCTGACCGTTTTACAGACATACAGTCCATTGCCCGACGGTTGGCAGGGCGAGGCCTACGCACTTGTATCGATCTCTCTCACCCCGCCACACACTCGCACCCAACTCTGTAGGCCACGCCCTGCCAGCCTTCGGGAACTGGACTGTACATGATGTTACGCGCGCAGTAGTGTACGCTAGCCCAACTGGTGATCAATATTTGATGGTGAACGCTTGGCAGCATCTTGTTATGCACATATCTGGAGCATGCATATTCACAATGCACTGCAAAGGCAATATTTTGCAGAAGAATTCCCCGAAAGAGAAGATGATTCTGGGTTTGCAGTCCTAAAATGCGGAGCAATGAGAAAGAATGAGGGTCTAAGGTTGATCGTGTATTCAGTTTGTTCACTAAGTTTATGATCAAATATGACGTCTTCTAAGTAAGCTCAGCAGCTGTCCAATAAGGAAATGGCAAAGGTTCACCGATATTCTTGTGAAGGGTACGCCCCGAGTGAAGGGCAATCTACTACATACGTGTGGCCTCAGGAAAGAACTCTATTTCTGATTGCAGCTGTGTTGTTACATGAATACCCATAACTTCTGCGTCGCGGACTGCGGCGAAAATCAGTAGCTATCAGAAATCAAAATCAGCATTTGCTCGACAGTTACACGGTTCGATACCGATATTTGCCAACCGGGTCAACGCGTAATATGTGAGAGGCTGAAGAGCTATCCTTCCATTAGGTTGTGAAAGTACTGGCCGATTTTTCGCGTTCACAAGATAAATTCAAATCTCAATGCACGTCAACATGAATCAGCTTGCATATTGTGCTCCTTACATAGTTGCTCTTTCCGAATATATGTTTTTCAGAATGCCACAAGGTTTTCGAATTATTTGGGGGCTTTTAGAGTACTGCGAAAATGGCACTTTTTAGATGACTTCACTTCACGAGTTCTTGTTTAGCCGAGTCCCAGCGAAGGTGACCACAAATGTGAGTCTTGCAAGGGGAGAGGGTGAAGCATTGGATTAAACACCCCGTCGTTGGTCTCAGAAGAGCAAAAATGAGAACGAGTTACTCGAATTTTCAGTTGATCAAGTCACTTTAACCAAAACGGCAAAAAGCGATGAGCGCCCACACTTGCAGGGGATGTCCAAAAGTATTGGCCCTCAACACACAAACTTGGTTAACCATCTCGAGTAACCTTCATTCGAAAACCAAAAAAATAGGTGCCGCGGGATCCCTCAGAGGAGCTATGCGCAAGCGCATGTTCCACAAATCCTCTTCCAGTGATTGAAACAGTTGCAGACTGAAGCCCCTTCATATTCATTAGATCTAGCGCTAACTTAGCCCCACCTTTTGCTCATAACTCGGAATCCTTGTGCAACGAACGTTTAAGCAAAGCGGTAAAGGATTTAATAGGGAGGAGGAGCGGTAATATTCTTTCCATCGAAAAAAATGCAGAGTGCTGGTAGTGCTAGTAGTAGCTATGAAGGGAAAAAAATCCGGTCAAACAATCATCAACAGTCAGCTGTTGGGTGGAAGCGGTTACTAGTATGGTATGTTGTATAGAGAGCGCTTTCTAGAACCTCTAGTGTTTCAGTCATGAGTAGCAGATCAAGATGGAAAGGTGACAATTCTCAAAATGTCTCTCAGCGGGATGCTTGCCTAGCCTCAGACCTTTACCTTTTCCGCATTCTGCACCGATATGACAGGGCAGAAACATGAAAAAACATTCCTCAGCGAATCACATCCCTGAATCAGTCGAGCATTCCACGCACCATTGAAACTGAATTGCAATTTCATGATGGCGCCACCGCCATATCTAAAGTTCTGTGTTGCCGACGCAACAGCTTTCTATACTCACTGCTAGCAGTCGCTTCAGACCGGCATTTTCTTCCAAATGGTTTTGCTTCGTGATTTTAGTTGCTTTGCCGTCAGAGTAAATAATAGAAAAAAGACTGTCCTTTCCGAGGTAAATATTAATAGTTAATAATAATCAAAGGATGTATCAAAGGTCGGATATAAACGTCAAGTATAACAAAAATACTAATTATAAATTATAATCGAGGGATGAAGTCTAAAGGTCAGGCTAAGATCAGAAGTTCGTGCTTCTGGTGAAGACATCGCAAACAAATATCACCTTATGCGGAAAGTCGAATCCACAGACCAAAAATGGACTTATTCTTTCAAAATTACTCGCTATTGAGCACCCAGCATTTGGGAGAGTATCAGACAGCCTTCAAAGACACATTTCGCGATAATCAGATGGATCGACTCGCCTCCTTGGAACATTATATCCTTAGGTAACTAATGAGGCTGTACCTTTTCGCCGTTTCGCGTCGCCATTGTGCGCTATCACGGCGCTACACCTGCTCGAACCCACTCCGACACCGCCAACGTGAGCTCCCTTACTGGTCAACTGAGCATAGGGAAGGGGGGAGGGGGGAAGTGGCGTTGGAGTGGTGTGTGTGCACTTATGACGGAAAATCGCGTCGCGCTCGTCGCACTCGCGGCGCCATCAGCACGACTTGCCGAAACGATTGCCCTAGGGAGCCCGGCAGAGCGTGGCTGCGTCACCTCTGCACTTCCACCCATGAAACACTGCCTCCGGCACCCACGCCACCCTGCCTCCTCCACCCATGCCACACTGCCTCGCTTGAAAGCTACCATGCCCTGCCACTGGCACTCGCACCCGCCGCGCCGCTCGCCGCGGGCGGCCACGGGATTTTCCGTCATAACTGCACACACCCGTCGGAGTGGGTTCGAGCAGTGTAGCGCCGCGATCGCGCACCGTGGCGAAAAATTTTGAAGCAGGAGCACAGGATGAACTGAGACTTTGGAGCCGGTGAGACGAAACCTGTCGTTAGGTAGAGCATGTGCGACAAATTCGTCTCCAAAACGATAAATTTCCTGGTGCTTTTTGGGGTGAGGGGGGAAGGTGGTGTGCGCATAACAGATTATGTATCACCTGAGTTAACACTGGAAACCAAACAAATTTCCAAGCCACGTAGAGTATCAAAAGCTTCTTTTTACACTCTTTTTTTTGTGAAACAAGCGAACGATGCTCTCAGGCTGTTATGCACACTTAGAGGCGAATTATGCACCACGACAGACACTTCGATGATATGTAATTGACGGTTCGAGCCGATTTCATTCCTATGAGTCGATATGTTAGATGGGTATTCCAGAAGTATGTGACTACACAAGAAGCAGCGATGAATTCGTTACATTGTCAAGGAAAGAACTCGAAAAGAAGCAGGTGAACTACATCGAAAAATTTGGGTGTTTCTCACCAATCTGTTCAAAAGGCATTGTCAGAAACTCATTCCGACTCGAAGTTACGGCTGTACCGTAGACACCAATGATGCTGAAAGGTTCCCAGGTGCGCAACGTAGGGGCGTTTTTTTTGCTTAGTGAGCAATTTTTGTCATAAAAAACGCACGACCGTCAAAATGATTGAAAAGTGATAGCTTTATGTAGGGACTTGAAATGAAGACGAAATCCCTTCTGCCAGGGGTTCTGATGAATCGGAAGGGAGTTTCTACGGTAGCGAATGCACTTTTGTTTTACGAAAACTTCAATGTTGATCAATTGTACTATAAAATTTTGGCAATGGTTGCCGTCCGGTGGAAGCAAAAAATCCTCTAGTTTTAAGAGTGATTGAGCGCTGGAGCGCCCTGGAGCCACCTGCCCTGGAGTAACGTCGGTCACATATCTTCGACGCTATTGTGCCGTAAACTTGACAGAGGATCTGTAGCTTAAGCAGTGTGACCCTTTAGCAACCGTACTTCTCCGCATGGGACTGGTGGGATGGGCAGCAAAGAAGTTAGAAAATCACCAATCTGAGCTACCGTTGCAAACTTATTGAGCCTGTAGCGATTTGGATACTGGCCATGTGCGGTGCATGCTAATCCGTGATTGTCCAAAGGCCTCTGTAAGGGGCGAAAGTTTACAATTCCAACAATTTGTTAGATCACTCTCAAACCAAAATCAGATAGCGTATAAATTAAGGAAATGATGTTTGTTTACGAGCCCGTAGAAATAGGGAAACACGGGAGCAAAAAATAGGTGATTCCGGAGAATGAACTTGAACTGATTTTCCTTCTGATTTGTCGCCTTTCGTAATTCTTCGCTCATGTATTATCCCTTTCTTTGACTAATTAGTTTGTTTGTGCAGCATTTACCATAGCTTCTCAGCAATCACACGCATAACGTGTTGAGCTGATTGGTCAATATCGGCATCGAACCGTGAACTGAAAGCTTGACAAGATATTGACTTTCGAAATTTTGATTTTTGTTAGCAGCTGATTTTCGCCGTAGCCCACATGCGAAAGTTGTTAGAAGTATGCTGAGGCATGGGGCTTAGAATAACCAGTGTCAGAAGCTGAGTTGTGGTGAAAGATGTCGCGGTAGTGTAATGGATTAGCACATTTGTCCGGAAAGCATGGAGTGCGGGTTCGAGTCCCGGAGGCCAAAGTTGTTACCCATTACTCAGCGCACTTCTGACTATTTGCGCATCGCGGGCTGCCCCAAAAATCGGCAGCTAGCAAAAATCAAAACTTCAAAAGCCATTAAAAAATAGTGTTTCTATACGAGTTTTCCCTCCTTGTCCCGCTCCTGGTTCTTTTGAAGGCATACTATGCGATAATAAGATTAGTGGCTTACTTTCTTGCGGCGAGTAAGTCTTTGAGTAGCTGCTTAGGCTGCACGTTTGTTACGACTGCACGGTGCACGCTCACGCTGTTCTGCCTGCTTGAAGGCGACCAAGCCACGCCTCCCAACCAAATCACACCTGGCCTTAGGCGAACAAATTTCCAACATGGAAGCTAAGCTGCTTTCATCATCGGAAAAACAGTTTCATCGAATTATGTTCTCTCATGGCGAGTTTCATTCTCCACGCGCGCGCCTGGTTGGAAATTTGTTTGTTCAAGGCCAAGTGTGGTTTGGTTGGGTAAGCGTTGATTGCGTTCAAGCAGGCACCACAGCGTAGGGGTGCACCGTGCGACCGCAAAGGTGCAGTCGAGCAGTTGTCTAAGGACCTATTCGCGTCAAGAAGACTCACCAATTTGATTATCGCGTAGAGGGGTGTGTTGCAAGTGTTCCGGTGATTGGTGCAGGGTCAGGTCACGCATAAGTGGGTTTACTTCACGAGGTGCTTGATACAACTGATTCCAAGATCTTCACTGGGTACCTGGTCCACTTATGTCAAAGATAAAGGCCAGAGTATAAAGGCAGATAATTGCGAAGTGAAATATGTAATAAAATGGATATTTGTTACTCAAATGATTAGGTTAAGGAATCTTCCAGTAAATACAATTTCTGACTGAAAACAAATACGATCCATGATGAAGGTGGAAGCTAATTAGTGTAATAGTTCATAACATAATGTTTCAGTCTCACAAGAATGTTAATTTAGTCATTTCTACAGTGAATTACCCTCCACACAACACTGGTAACCTGAACTCCCGGAACGCTGGTCGAAACACTTGCACGCCACGCTAGCGTAAAGTGCCTTAAAGGCACAGGCCACGGTAGTCTTCGTGGGTCATCACCCTCAGTAGTGATTTCAGAAGTGTTGAGACCACCTTTGCGCGTTCACAAGTACAAATTTCGAAGCGCGTCAGCTTAGGCCAACTCTCCTATAAAGCTCCTTAGATAGACAAAAAGAATATAGGCTCATCTTGGACTTCCATAATGTCTTTGAATTGTTAGGGGGATTTTGAAGTACAGCATGAAGGATAACTTATCAAAGGATATGTATATTCAAGAAGACCTTATCAAAGGTCTTCTTGAAGGATATCAAATTGGACCAGCAAGTGTGCATCATGTTACTGAAAGTGTGACGGATCAAATGGTTTTTATTCTTTGAGGAGGCGAGAAAGCAGCCTGAGCTAAGTCATGATTTCCCGAAGGTGAAGATGCAAAACCTGGCCACATTTTTCGTTACGACATAATAAGGATTTCGCCCATCCTATCGTATTGATCGTTGGCATCAAGTGGTTGCTACAGACTAATCGCTTGATTCGATGGCAAGT